>JAJOZX010000175.1:1232500-1570000 GCA_023014485.1 Bathynomus jamesi
GAGGACGCCATTTTCACACTGACTGTTTGTTGCTAGGCTAGGCCACAGCCTGACTTTGGCGCCCTCTCGCCGTGATCTTGTAAAACTCGAAGATTTCCTCTTTCAGGTAGTGTATGCCCAGTTGATGCACGGTTGATAGGTACGGAAGTATTCTAGGTTGAAATCGGATGAATCATTTTCAATAGCCCTGTATATATACTCGTACATAAAGGACTTTATTATATATTTCTAAGTTTCTTGTAAAAGCTCATAATAATAATATATATATATATATATATATATATTATATATATATATATATATATATATATCGCATTATGTGTAGTCGATTGACAGATATATCTTGGGATTCATACAAATGGTTCCTAGTATGAATCAATAGGAATTCCGAAATTTATGTGTAAGGTTAAATGGGTTTCCGTTATCGTGATTCATCCTTGTGGTTCGTCGATAAGGAAAAAGCCGATTATCAATTATTCGACACAATGGACGAAATTGACTATATATATTCGACCCATTATTGATTATTTCTTTCTCGATTAAATCGGTACCTCATTAAATTCATTTTATTTTAGTCGCAAAAGACGATTTTCTCTCTCTCTCTTCTCTCTCTCTCTCTCCTCTCTCTCTCTCTCTCTCATATATATATATATATATATATAAAATGGTCAAGTATGGTTCCCTCTAAAAATTTGTTGCCGGCTTTAAATTTTACGTGAAATTATATAGAAATGGTTAAATCCTGAGGCGATTCCTTCCCTGCAGCCGAATTTTGTGCCCAAGAAATAAGTAAGGAAAGGATCAGCATTGCCAGGAAATTGAGCTCTGCAACAATAATAATGCATTTTCCCCTTTTTCCCGTTTCTCTTCCCCCACCCGAAACTCACCCACCACCCTCTCGACCTCTCCCGACTTTCCTCTCACGAGGAGTGGTGTAATACTTTTTAATGAAAACCAATAAATCGCAGCGAAATTCGTTTGTATTTCTCTTTCTCTCTCATACATTACTTTTAAATACAGAAAACGATACATTGTTAAAAGCGGAGAAAATCGATACTTGTTTTATTGGATTCGGAAGTGATTCAGAGGTAGTTGTTTAATGACTGAGCGTAGTGAGCCATTTTGTGTCCTACTAAAAGAAGAAAAACATTTTATATATATTTATTTATTTATTTATATATATATAATATATATTATATATATATTTTATATATATATATATGGAAGGCACCCGATACTTCAGTGGTTACTGTGGTTGACTCTGAGTCATGAGGCTCTGGGTCGCTCCCGCCTACTTGACTCCTTGGTTGGGTTGAATTGACTGCTTACCCTGTAAACGATCAGGCTAAAGGTGACCCTTTGGGCACATTCACCATGCCCCATTCATCGTGGGGAAATTATAGTTATTTTTTAATATTTCTCTTAATTTTCTGTTAAACATTTTATTAACATCCTCCAGTGGGTCTTTGTTTAGAACTATAATGGGCTTTCGCATCAGTTTCTTCGTGTCAATCCGTCACTACCATATTTGTACGGTTTAGTTAAAACACACGAAGTTAATCATCCCATGAGGCCTATTGTTAGCTCAGTAGACTCCGTAACCTATAAGCAGTGGTGGGCACCGTTAACCAAAAAGTTAACTTCGTTAACCGCTAATCCGTTAACCAAAAAGTTAACTTCGTTAACCGTTAATCCGTTAATTCGTTAAACATGTAACGGAAGTTACCGATAAACCGTTAACGTTAACTTTTATTATAAAAAAAATGAAAAACACAATATATATATAATTTAATTTTCCCTCTTCTTCTCGTTCTCCATTTTGTCCATGAGATGCATGTTGCCCTTCATGAAAATTAGCATATCAAAGTTTTCATCAGACAGGGATGATCTCTTGGCCCTCAGGATGTCCTTGCCCATAGAGAACAAACGCTCCACTGCAGCACTGGAGGGGATGGCTGTGTTGAACTTGATGACAAGTCCACCAACACTTGCTCACCCAAGAAGGCGCATCTTGAAAGTACCGGCAGGATCAACCGGGTAGAAAAATAATTATGGAGATTTTAAAGATGTGGTACCTAGAAGTACCGCCAGGACATAAAGGGTTAAGGTGAAAACGCTCCCATTGTAAGACATCAATTGACTTAATTTATGTCATCAAAGTGACATGAGAATTGAAATCTTACCTGATCAGTTTATGGTTCTTGAAATGTATCAAGGAGACTACTAATAAGGTACTCACAGACATATTATAAATATACATGACTTACTTGACAACGATTATTTTAAATATTCACTAGCACAAACATGTTGCGCAAGAGACAGACTGCAAATGAAACGAATGTAGTTATTTGTTGTAATTGTTACATATATATTATTGAAAGTGCCTTAAAATGCTCGTGATATTTCTTGAAAGAAGTTGAAACATTCAACTCAAATGGCAAATCTTTCCGCCTGATTTTACAGTCGACCATGTTTTGCTCAAACCAATGCCATAAATAACTACCATATTTGGTAAGACACAAATTGTGGCGACGGAAACAAATATATCGCCTGATTTTGCACTGCGGAAATGGAAATTCGTTCATCACTATTAACAGTGGCGGATTAATTGCGCACCTGCTCAGCACTGAAAATAATAGAAACTTTTAAACGTTTATTTATGAATTTTTTGGGTTAACGGACTTGAGTTAACGGAAGTTAAATGTAACGGAAGTTAATTAGTCCGATAATGATTTTCAAAGTTAACTTAAAAGTTAAATCGTTAACGAAAAAGTTAACTTCGTTAATTAACGATTAACGGATTAACGGTTTGTGCCCAGCTTTGCCTATAAGCTATCTAAATGGTTAGTTAGCTTATTAACGCCGTTAGATGGCTCTATTTCCAAGTCACATATTGTAAATAGCATGGATCTTATTCACAAACTGAAGTTTCCTAATGACCCTAATTCAAACTGGTAAGTTTTGATGTTTGCTCGTTATTCACAAAAGTCCCTGTTGATGACCTACTTGATTTTTTAAAAGATAAGATCTGTGAATATTCTTTTCCTGTTTAACATAACACTCTTATTGGGTTAATTAAGCTTTGCGTCAAAGATTGTAAATTTCATTTTGAAAATAAGTTTTATGCTATGTCGTTTTGATTGGCGATAGGAAATCCCCTCTCACCTGTATTGGCTAACTTATATATTGAATTTTTTGAAAGCAGAATTTTGCCTACGATAGTTAATTTTAACTTTGTTTGGTACAGGTATATAGATGATATTTTATGCCTTTAGCCTAATAATTTGGATGTTGACTTATTTCTTGGTAGGCTCAACAATTTAGTCCCATCTATTAAGTTCACAGTTGAAAAAGAAAATGATGGAAGCTTATCTTTATGGATCTAAAAATTCGGAGATGCTCTAATCAGTTCGAATTTGAAGTCTATCTCAAGCCTACTAATAAACTCTTATGTGCATTTTATTCTGACCATCATCCCGATTAAATCTTCTATTTTCTCTACTATGTTTCTTAAAGCACTGAGAGTTGTTAGTCCTGAATTTTTAGATTCCGAGTTCTGCAATATCATGAATATTGGTACTAAATTATGTTATCCTACTTCATTTTTAGATAACTGCCTTAGGAAGCTAAGAATAAGTATCATATTATAATAGTGTAACTGTAAAGGAATTTGAGGGTAAAAATATCCTTAGCCTACCTTACCATGTTAATTTTCAATATCTTCCGACTTTACTTAAAGTAATTGGCATCAATGTAGTCTTTAAGTATAATAATACTGTTAAATCACGCCTAATAAGGAATAGCCCGGATAATGTGGTTGGTTGTGTGTATTCGATCGGATGTACAAAATGTAAAACGTTAGATATTAGGGTAAAACAACATAAATATGCGTGTACAACAGCAAATGATTCTAATGCATTGTTTAACCATATGTATAGATGTAATATATCATAGCCAAGTGGATAGTTCTAAGCGCTCGTTAAAACAGACATATAATTTAAAGAAATAATGTAGAATGTGCATTTATCCATTATAAAAATAATTTCAATAACAGTGCGGGAATATATAAAATTAACAATATCCTGTTTAAATTCCTTCTGCCTCTCATTAAGTCTTGTTAATTATGTGCTAATATTTTTGTTTCTGTCCCACTGTATATTTTGGGCATCTCGCCTGTCCCTTCATTCCCTGACGAGGTGTACTTCTGAATACATGAAGGTCTTGGAATCATTTTTCTTTTTCCTTGTGGGTTTACATCATTTATATTATATATTATATATATATATATAATATATCTGTATATATATAATGAAACCTAAAAAAAAGTGAACCACAGTAAATTTCCTTATTATTTTTACGAAGAGAGAAGAAAATTGTGCCACAAATCATGCGATAAAGAAAATAAGAAAATTAATTTCTCTTACCCCGAAAACAATAAGAAATATTAAGAAAAGGTTCAGCGCAAGAATAAATAAAAATTAGTGGGTAAAACAGACTATATTTGTTATATATACACCAACAACGACAAGCTCTTTCTTTAATAATACGATAAAGGAAAGATAGTTAAACAATTACGCCAGCATTTACAATCATTTAATATTTATTTACAGTAATTTACAATCATTCTATTATAGTCAAATATAGAATTAATTAACCCTTTAGCGATCACGCTGTTTTATTAATTCGTCTTAGAAAACATCAGAATTTAATAAGATATTTGATTAGTCATTGTCATTCCCATTCCCACTCAATGTCATTCCTATTCACATCCGTGGTCCGCAAATGAAAATGTGCAAAGCGAAATATCTACTACATTTGAGAAAAGGGTTTCTTGATTTGAGAAACAATGTCACTCTCGTCCCATTCATGGTAAAGGCCCCAAATGGGAATGGCTAATATTTCCTAATCTAAGTTAATTTAACCTAACCTAACCTAATACTAGCCTAACTAAACCTAACCAAACTTAACCTAACCCGTCGTAACCTAACCTAATACTACCCTAACCAAACTTAACCAAACGTAACCTAACCTGTCGTAACCTAACCTAACCTAAGTTAACCTTACCTAAACCAAAGTGGGAAAGTCGTGGATGAAAATGAGATTGGCATGAATTGGAAATAAATCGATTTGAGAATTGCTGTCTTTGAAATTCTCACTCTCACCTTTCCCACCCTTGGGCGGGCGCGGAGTGAAATGCGAACGAAATGTGAATGAATGTGAATGAATGGGATGATACCGTTTGGTTCTACGTTTTCAATTAAAACATATATAACCAAACTAGTAATAAAAGTGCAGTGAATTATATATATATTTGAAATATTATTAAAATGGGACATACAGTGTATAATGAAGCCTCTAATAAGGTTTACAGTGAATATTCCTGTCTTTAAAGGGTTAAAATAAATTAATAAAAAAATACTAAAAATATACGTAAAATATTAGAGAAAGAGATAATATTATCAAACTTATTGGCGGAAGCTACACAAAATGGACGATAAACTGTACAAAACTGTAACATTACAGTAATAGATATAAATTCCACATTACAGAAACAAAGAAACCGATAGCTGTAAGGCGATTTTCGGAGTCTTCGACATTACAGGGATTTAGGCAGCTAACGCAAAGAGCCTATTCTGGACTCGACGAAGAGGCCTTAGGGTGCTATGATCACGAGGGTGAATGAAGGAAATTGCAAGCAGAAACGGCTCGGAAGTAAACCTTTGAATGCCCTTGGGGCTCGATGTGGAGCCAAATGATAAGAGATAATTTTAAGGGAGAGTTTCACAGTAATGGGTCCAACTCGCTTCTGATAACAGCCTTGGCATATGAGACCCTATTTAGATTTTCGTTAATAATAATAATAATAATAATAATAGTAATAATAATAATAATAATAATAATAATATGAAAAACATTGTTCTGTACGTAAAACTTCTCGGCTTCCTATAAAGCGCTAACAATTTATATTTCTGGGACTTGACATGAAATCGTTCCGCTTGGCCAGAAATTGTCCCTGATTTTAATATGAGGGGTTTGGGAATAGCCTTCTCTTGTCCTTTACTTCGTTTAAGTTCAAAACGATTTCTCTCAATTTAGATTTTCAGGATTATAATTATTAATCTTTCTGCTTTTGAAATGAGAGAGAGAGAGAGAGAGAGAGAGGAGAGAGAGAGAGAGAGAGAGAGAGAGAGAGAGAGAGAGAGAAGAAATTAAATTCGCTTGGAAATGACTGCATTTTAAAGTATGTTTTTTAGTTTAGAATTAAGGCCAAAAAACAAAGTAGGCAAGGAATTTTCTTTCTTCAAGTCAAAAATTATTTTAATTTTTTTATTCAGTTCTCTCTCTCACTCTCCTCTCTCTCTCTCTCTCTCTCTGGCATGTCTTTCCAATACTCTCTCTCCTTTCCACATAGCCCCTCTTTGTCTTTCTCTCGCTTCCACCTTTCTGTCTACCCTTTTCTTAGTCTGCGAGGAGTCAGTTTCATTCCCTTCCATTGCACTCTAAAACATATAAAAGGACACCTTTTTCCAAAAATGCTGTTCAAAAACTCTGTATATACACATTTTTTCGTTCGAGAATTGCCTTGAGTTTTATAGTTTTAATGAAGAATAAAATGAGTAGGAAAAGACGTCGGAAACTGTTATTGAAGAATTGGTGAAACAAAAAAGAGAGAGAGAGAGAAGAGAGAGAGAGAGAGAGAGAGAGAGAGAGAGAGAGAGAGAGAGACATGCCATTTGGTGCTTGATTTGATTATATACGGAACTCAGTCAGAAAAAAATGCCTACTCCAAAAAATTAATGAACACCCGATTTTAGGCGCAAGACTGATTACGTTACAAACTGTATTTGTCATCTGTCGAGAAAGTTGTAGATCGTGAAAAGGATGCTTTGTGCAGTTGTTACTCATGATGCATCAACACTACACGGTATCACGTGGTTGGACAATCAGACTGGTAAAAATGAGAGATAATTCAAAATTTTAACTGGGCTTTCAAGTGGAACAGTTCATAACAACATCGCCCATTTTCTTCAGACAGATAAGCAAGAATCTAAGCAAAATGTTCATCAGTGGTTAGCGTTTAAATGTAGTGTGAAAGCCCTTGACGTTCTCAGGTGGGGTCCATTCCAAGCACGAGCTTGAACACATCGCAAGTAATGTAAATTTATCTCAATGAAATTCAATAAACTGAGATTCAACAAACGTTGGTTTGGAGAGAAACCTCTTGCTTGCTTAAATCTGTAGTACTGTACTCCCCGTCACATGACCTTTGTCGTTACAAAGACGTTTAAACAACTCGAAACATCATATCATCATCATCTCCGATGAGTCTCTTTTAACTAATTCACGTCGAATATCCGTACGTGGCGTAGAGAATGGTTAATCTTAAGCATTTTTAAAAATCATATACTGTATATACCGACAGTTCATACGATTATTTAGTTTGTGAAAGCCGATTTGAGATGTTGGAGATCTGAGATGGTATTCTTCAGTAATGTTTAATCGATCTGTAAATTTCATCATATTTACTGCTGGAGGACGTGTGCCGCATGTCACACCTGCCCAACCAGCAATTAGTGGAAAAATAGAAACCCCTGAAGTAAACTTAACACGTTTGTGGTAGTACCCATTCACCCTCAACAGCTAATACGAAGACGTCCTCCACATCTGTCTGTAAACTGAACTTTGGCTAAATTTTGGCCATACCTGGATACAAAAACTTTACAGTATTCCCGCTCTTCCAAGATGTATCTTAGCTCTTCATGAGAGGAGACCGTAGAACTGCTTCTAACATCATGTTAGTTGCTGTTTGTCCTTTTTGTCTACATCTTAAATTTATATTATATGCTAGAATAAACTTTACTTCGGATTCCAATCCCTGTTCCATCCTTGTGTTTGTTTGTTCATTTATCTGACACCCAACACATTATAAGAAAGCACGGACAATACTCTGAACATACATCCTTTTAAATGTTCCATAAACTACTACTGTATATGTTCGGCACGCAAATATTTGCCATCCACAATGTTCGCAGTTTCCGAGGACGATATATATTGTATAAGAACTCGAAGCAACTTACTGAAAATAGTTCAGAATTGAAATATTTCTACTGTATTTGTCACGTACCTTCTCAACAGCGAGTTATATAAATGGCAAAGGAAAATAGTTGCTACACTCATTTTCTAGCATTAATTCTAAGCCTAACAAGTTAAGGTAAAAATAAATTTATGAGTTAAATATATATATATATATATATATATATATATATATATATATATACTGTATATATATATATATATATATATATATATATGAATAAAACCAGAAGGGAAAGGAAACACAAATGGTGCTCAAGCGCTTTCGTCTAATGACATCCTCAGGAACACTGAAGTACATAAAAGGTTAAGCCTATATATAGGTTACAGAGAAAAAAAGAAAAATAAATAACATACATACACAACACACACATATATACATATTATATACATACATATCTGTATATACAAATACATACATACAATACATACATACATATACAATAAACAGAGAAGTAAAAATAAAAAATTAAAAATTAAAACCTTAAAGGATTACCAGTGAGGCGTACAGATTTGTAAGGAAAAATATCGATTTTTAGCACAAGATCAAATGGATTATAAAAATACAAATTTATACTGGAACTCTGCCCGGGTTTTAACACACTGCTGCCTATGGTCAGGTTTCGATATATAAAAAAAAAATAAAATGCAAATTAAAATTAATCGATTTTTAGCACAAGATCAAATGGATTATAAAAATACAAATTTTATACTGGAACTCTGCCCGGGTTTTAACACACTGCTGCCTATGGTCAGGTTTCGATATATATAAAAATAAAATGCAAATTAAAAGTTAATAAAGTAGAAGACAAGTTTACCAAAGATTTAATGTTTACCCTTCTTATCTAAATCTGTTTAAAAGAATTCAAAATAACAGGATCGAGTTGAAAAGACCTTTGCTTATGTTGAAGTTATTTGAAAGTTGATAATGGCAGACTCAAGAATATTTCTATTAACAATGTTGCTTGAATGGAATAAAACTGAAGCATTATTCCAATCAATACAGTGGGCTAACTCTGACAAATGGACAAAAAGGGCACTGGACAACTGTCCTGTTCTAACGGAATATTGATGCTGTTTTATACGTGTGTGCAAATCCTTTCCCGTCTGACCTTTTACATAGGTCAGACGGGAAAGGATTTGCACACACGTATAAAACAGCATCAATATTCCGTTAGAACAGGACAGTTGTCCAGTGCCCTTTTTGTCCATTTGTCAGAGTTAGCCCACTGTATTGATTGGAATAATGCTTCAGTTTTATTCCATTCAAGCAACATTGTTAATAGAAATATTCTGAGTCTGCCATTATCCAACTTTCAAATAACTTCAACATAAGCAAAGGTCTTTTTCAACTCGATCCTGTTATTTTGAATTCTTTTAAAACAGATTTAGATAAGAAGGGTAAAACATTAAATCTTTGGTAAACTTGTCTTCTACTTTATTAACTTTTAATTTGCATTTTATTTTTTTTATATATATCGAAACCTGACCATAGGCAGCAGTGTGTTAAAACCCGGGCAGAGTTCCAATATAAATTTGTATTTTTATAATCCATTTGATCTTGTGCTAAAAATCGATTAATTTTTAATTTGCATTTTATTTTTTTTTATATATATCGAAACCTGACCATAGGCAGCAGTGTGTTAAAACCCGGGCAGAGTTCCAGTATAAATTTGTATTTTTATAATCCATTTGATCTTGTGCTAAAAATCGATATTTTTCCTTACAAATCTGTACGCCTCACTGGTAATCCTTTAAGGTTTTAATTTTTAATTTTTTATTTTTACTTCTCTGTTTATTGTATATGTATGTATGTATGTATGTATGTATGTATTTGTATATACAGATAGTATGTATATATATATGTATATATGTGTGTGTGTATGTATGTTATTTATTTTTTCTTTTTTTCTTTCTGTAACCTATATATAGGCTTAACTTTTTATGTACTTCAGTGTTCCTGAGGATGTCATTAGACGAAAGCGCTTGAGCACCATTTTGTGTTTCCTTTCCTTCGTGGTTTTATTCATCATAAATATTTTTCACGTGTTACTTTCGTGAAATAATTTTCATATATATATATATATATATATATATAATATACTGTGTGTGTATATATATATATATATATATACACACTTTAGCTTATTAAAATAAATGAACAATTATTTGTGGTATTACAAAAATCCTTTACAAAAGAAGAAACGAAAAACCGATGAAAGCAAATTAACCAATACTCATATATCCGTTTAGCGCCTCTCGTATCGGAAACCTTCGGGAGCGCTCGGGAACCTTCGGAAACCTTCGGAAAAATCTTTGTAAAAACTTGCGTTAAAGAAGAAAAAAGAAGAAGGGCGAAAAAACGTTCGCTGAATTCGTTTAAAATGAAATGGAAGAAAACTTGTTTTAAAAGCGGCAACAAAACTTGGTCCTGAGACGCCAATTTTTATCTCTTTCTATTTGTTTAAAAACGAACTGAAATAAAGGCGATTGATGGAGCGAGAAGCGGTCGACAGAGAAACGACGCAAAAGGGTGGTCAGGAAATGCGAGGATGGCGGAGGGACCTCGAGATTGATCATTAATGCATATGTAAATGGTCGACGAATAGGAATAGAACAGAAAGGGGATCGGAGGCGAATAGGGCGAAAATAAAATTCTAATAAGACGGAATGGGTCGGAGGTACGTTGGAAGGGAAATAGAGCGGTCGTAAGACGAGGATAGCGGAGTAATAGGATGAGGGATAAGCGAGGAAAGGATAGAGTAGTGTTAGGATAGGGATAAAACGAAATAGGAAAATCCCAAGGCAAACGCAAAAACAAAAATGGAACAGGGATTGGAATCCGAAATTAAAAGATAGCGGGGCTGAAAAGAATTTTTGTTTCAAACGACGGGAATGACTGAGGCATCTTGTTTATAGGATGCTCAGAAAATAATTGTATTAGAAGTAACGTTGCTGACACTCGTTGATACTTGGGACACTATTCATCCAATATTTAAAATACAGAACTTTTTCAAATCATAATTTTAACCTCCTGCATGAATACGACTCATGAATAAGGAGTAAAAAGAAGAATTGACCTACCCAGCAGGTAGATATAAATAAAGAAACTGCCTTTCCAATCTTAAATAGTTCATTTAAGTTCTTTCAGGCGCGTGTTTCAGTTACAGGCAATTTATCCGTTAATAGAAGTAACCCAAAATGTTTTTGAAAGTTTGCCTAAGGCTTCCATCCTCCTCTTTCCTGCAGAGATCCGCAAACAATTCCAAGTTTACTCAAGTGCGAAAGCGTTCCTTGAGGTGCCATGATTAAAAAAAAAAATCTTAAAACTGAGAACTTGTCACCCATTTCAAAGGATCCAATAATTTTTTCACTTTATGGCTTTATACACTAATTTCAAATAAAGTTCTAATGTTAAGAAATTAATCTCGGTACAACATCCAACCTTATAAGTAAATCTGTTTCTTAATTAAACATATATAAAGAAATATGTTGGTATAAATGCACAAATTTGTATAATATAACTAAGGATACATATTTTACTGGTTAAAAGTTATTAAAAATTTAATTTGAATTTTGAAACTGTAAATTTATTATTACATTAAAACCGAAAATACACTGTAAAAATAATGTTACATGTTCATGTTTCCTCCAGAAAGGTCCGATAAATCTTTTTATCGATATATACATCGAGCTAACTTACCTAACTTAATATAATTCAGCAGGTTAAATTTAGGTAAAAGTCAAGCTGAACTTTTAAACAAACAAACAAAATTTTTTTTATTCACAAAAGAATACAACTAACGTAAAGTTTTACAATATTTTTCAATATTGTTCTGTACAGTTTAGATATCTGATATACCTTGTTAACCTTGTTTGGGTTCCGTGCGTCGGTCTTTCTTCACACGAAGGTCAAGCTGGTGGCCCCTCCTCTAGTCCTGGCTTGGTGGATGAGCGAGTTGCTCTTTTGCGCTCTCCATCGTACATAGCCAGGTACACCCGGCTCATCTGGTACCGTCCTGATCCAGGCATCTAGTCTTCTCTTGAAGACTTCAACTTTGACCCCTGTAATGTTTCTGAGGTCCTTTGGAAGCTGATTGAAAATTCTTGGTCCTCTGACAACCAAGCTATTTTCCTTCAGAGTTGAGGAGGTTCCTTGTCGGGCCTTTAATTTGGGAACACTACACGTTCTGCCTTTCCTATTTTCTAGCGTTGTCTGGATGGTAATTGGGTTTAGTTTGAGGTTTGGTACCAGTTTTTCGACCATTTTCCATATGTAGATTATGGTATACCTCTCTCTTCTTCTTTCCAGGGAGTACAGATTTAGTTTACGTAGTCTTTCCCAGTAGTTGAGTTCTTCGCAACCATCAATTTTGGCTGTGAAATGTCTCTGCGTTTCTTCTAGTTTATTAACTTCTTCCTTTTTATATGGGGACGTCAAAACTGAGCAGTATTCAAGATCAGTGTTCTCAGCAGGGGAATCATTACTGTTTTGTCCCTCCTTTTGAACGTTCTTAGTACCTGTCCCGCGACTCTTTTTGCTTTGTTCATTGCTATCTGATTTTGTGTCTCGAATTTGGCATCACCGGTCATTATTACCCCCAAGTCGACCGCTTTCGTACTTCTCTGAATTTCCTGTCTATCTGGAGCATAATATGCAGTCTTTTTAAGTTCCTCATTTCTACCATATTTCAAGAGCTGAAATTTCTCGGTGTTAAATGTCATATTGTTGTCTTCTGACCATTTGTATATTTTGTTTGTGTCTCTCTGCAAGGCCTCTACTTCGTTTGCATCGCTGATTTTCTGTTGATCTTTGTATCGTCTGCAAATGATGTTACTCTGCTGTTGCTGTTTATTCCACTGTCTATGTCTGTTAGCATGATAATGAACATGATATAATGATATAATATATATAACATTAAAATATTTGCAATATTCTAAACTGAATACGTCGTTGGAAGCATGAAAGCTTTTTAGGCAAAATTAATGGGATTCAGTTTATTTATGACATAGGAGAATTGAAAATAGCAAGTAATAATAATAATAATAATAATAAATAATAATAATAATAATAATAATAAAAGAAGAAGAAGAAATAGTGTATCTAATATTCGCAATAATAATAACAATAATAATAGATAGAATAATCTTTATTAATAATAATAAAATAAATAAATTTTTTCAATTTACAATGACATGAAAAACACTGCCCAAGAAAAAAAAATGTTTTGCTGGTGATTTAATTCCAAGACCTGTTTCTGGATAATATTGATGTGCTGATTTAAAAAATCACCTTAGAGTTTGTTCATCACATCAGGTTTTCGTGCAATGCAATATGCCTATTTTGGGTGATCCATGAAGGGCGCTTATCAAAATTGATGATTTTTGAGACCTGTTAACAGCTGTTTTGCTGTTAAAATTTTATCTGCGGAATACGCAAATCTGTGCATTAAATCTAAAGGTCATGTACAACATGTACGCAGTTCAGTAACTCAATGACCGAAACGGAGGCAAGAGCTTGGAATGCTTTTGTGGCAGTAGTTAAGAACTTCCTAGGAAACAAAAAGTCTGAAAATTATAAAGATCTTGTAAGGGATTTACTTGTAAACTTTCAGCAGTTGGGTTGCAACATGAGCATTAAAGTTCACTATCTCAACAGTCATCTGGATAAATTTCCAGAAAATCTTGGTGATGTTAGTGAAGAGCAAGGTGAAAGGTTCCAAGATATCAAAGTGATGGAAGAACGATACCAAGGAAGATGGGATACCCATATGATGGCTGACTACTGCTGGAGCCTGCAAAGAGATTGTCTTGACATCTCTCATTCTAGGCAGTCCTATAAGAGAAAATTTTTCAGCACTGAAAAGTAAGAAAACAAGAAAAAGACAATGTTAAGAAAACTGGTCCCGTGCTTGCTTTAATATGGATTCATTTTTTGCTTATTTAAACACTTTTAATCACTTTGTGTCAATATTACCATTGTATATTAAAGTTCACTCCCTACACAATTGTTTACTTTTCCATGCTGATTCTGAGTATGTAAAAACTTATTTTTTGAAAAGAAAAAAAATTGGGCATAACCCTGCCAAAATGCGATATCTCCAAAATATCCGTATTTGATTGCTCGAAAACCTGACGTGATAGGCAAAAACTAAGGTGATTTTTTAAATCAGCACACCAAAGTTACCTAAAAACAGGTGTTAGAATTAAATCAGCAAAATTGGTGTTGGGCAGGTAATTAATTGTGAAGCTCGACTATTTATTTTATTTAATTTGGCCCTTAAACTTTAGGCTTTACTGGGTTCTCATTAAAAATAAGCAGCTAGTTGTTATAAATTAATAATAATAAATAAATAAGTAAGTAAATAAGTATTATTAATAGTTAAAACATGTATTACAATATTAAACAATATTAATGGACAATATTAAACAATATTAGTGGACAGTAATCCTAGGTTTCGTTAGTATGCCATTATTAATCGGGATTTCAACTTGGTTTTAAACAAATTTACATTCACAATATTTTTTATATCGGCATGCAAGTCATTCCAAAGTTTCAATCCAATGAAAATGGGTAGTTTTTGAGATGAAGACAATCTAAATTCAGGTACAACAAGCTTTGATCTATTTCTGGTCTGATACGAGTGGATTTCTTGATGAGTTACAAAATATCTATTTACCCATTGCAAATTAATGACTTTGTTCCTACACTTGTAAATAAAAATAAAATGTGCCAGTTTGGTTATATCGTTGAACTTTAGTAGGTTTAGCTCTTTAAATAATGCACCAGAGTGATCAAGGAAATCAGCATCAGATAATAACCTTATTGCTCGTTTTTGGATGACAAAGATACCATTTAATGCGTTGTTAGCGGAGTTTCCCCAAACAAGGGTGCAGTATGTTATATAAGGAAGAACAAGAGTATGATAAAGAGTCAATAAAACTTGTTTAGGGACTACATTTCTAAGTTTAAACATTATAGCAACGCTCCTTGAAATCTTTTTCGCGATATAATTTACATGATCACTCCATTGCAAATTGTCATCTAGCATTACACCAATAAATTTTGTTGCAGTACACTCCTTTATGGCGATTTCATTAACATTAAGTTCATCAAGATATACATTTCGTTTATTAGTAAAAATCATGAAATTTGTTTTACTGGTATTTAGGAAGAGTTTATTGGTGGTCAACCATTTCATTACACTGATGAATTCTGAATGAAATATATTCTTAGCTGCATTAACATCTTTGCAAGAAAAAGAGACAGTTGTATCATCTGCATTATGAAGTTCAGTATATCAGATGAACGTGGAAGGTCATTTATATATAATAAAAATAACAGTGGACCCAGAACTGAGCCCTGTGGCACACCATGTTTGACAAGCGCTTTAGTTGAGCAAACCTTATTTACTGATACAAAATGATATCTATTGGACAAATAACTTTTAAACCAATCAATGATTGCTCCTTTAAAGCCGTAACAATATAATTTATTAAGTAGAATATTATGGTCTATTACATCAAACGCCTTACTCAAATCCATAAATATTGATATCATCATTTCTTTGTTCTCCTTAGCTATATTTACATTTTCCATAAGATTTAAAATAGCCATTTCCGTTGTTTTATTATTACGGAAGCCATATTGATTTTGAGATAATAAATTGTAGGATTTTAAATATCGCTGCATTCTACTTTTTACAATTTTTTCAAAAACACAGATAATGAACACACCGGTCTGTAATTTGTTGCTAGTGTAGGATCACCTCCTTTAAAAAGGGGTGTTATACAACCAGTTTTTAGCATTGATGGGAATATTCCTTTGGAAATACTTTGATTGTTAATTTTAGCAAAAGTTACAGATATCTTATCTTTAACAAGTTTCAATATACTGTCGGTACAGGAATGTTATGAATGTTATTTTTTGTATTTTTTAATTTACCAATAATATTCTGGACCTCAGTAGAGGTAGCAGGAACAAAAGAAAATAAATTTAGTGGGCTGGGTGGCATATATTCTAGAGGTGAGTGATCATTATTTATTAATTGTGAGCGAAGCTTATCCGCTATTGAAGTAAAATGTGCATTTAAAGAGTCTGCATAGCAGTATCATCAGTAATTTCTTTATTACCAACATTTAATTTCTCTATTAAATTTTTCTTAATTTGTTTTCCGAGAAGATTGTTTATGGTTGTCCAAGTGTTTTTCATGTCTCCTTTATCTTTGGAAAATTGATTGTTATAATAGTTATATTTTGCAATTTTGATTATTTTAGTTAATTTGTTTCTGTATTGAGTATATTGTATTTTAGGAATTTTGCTCTGCAATTGCAATTTGAATAATTTATCTCTGTTCTTTATTGACGTGATAATTCCTGGAGTGATCCATGGATTTACGACACTTTTGGGCGAAACTGTTAAAAATATGGAATAAGGTGTCATAGAAGAACTGAAACATATGATCTGGGTCATTTAAAAGTTCGTCACAGTCAAGTCGAGTATTTTCTACAGCCCCAACAAATTTTCTTTTGTTAACCTCTGAGAATATTCTGTAATCAAATAGTTGTTTTGTCCGTAATCTGAACAATGTTATTGAATATAGCGTAAGTAGGAAAATGATCACTGATGTTAGTGGTTATAATTCCAGAATTTACGAGGGCATTGCTATTTACAAATATATTATCAATCGTAGATTCTGTTATTCGATTGCCATAGCTGTAGACTAGAGTGGAGTGGGTTTGGTAATAGAATGACTAAGATAGAAATAATTCATTAAGTTTAAAAATTTATGAGATTGCTTCAAACAAAAGATAAAACAAAGATAA
This sequence comes from Bathynomus jamesi, assembly GCA_023014485.1. Taxonomy (NCBI): domain Eukaryota; kingdom Metazoa; phylum Arthropoda; class Malacostraca; order Isopoda; family Cirolanidae; genus Bathynomus; species Bathynomus jamesi. The sequence continues at coordinate 1,249,421 of JAJOZX010000175.1, forward strand.
AAGTAAACAAAAGATAAAAATTTACAAAAGTAGTGTTTGATTATTTTACACCATTTTAAGTAAAATGATTAATTGTATACGAGTAGAAAATAAATAATACTTAATGAAAACAAATTTTTTTTTAGGATTTTAGTGATTGCTCTTTGAATGGGTGATGTATGTCGATTTTTAGTGACAACTTTTAACATATTGACAGCATTAATTAATTTGTGTAAGTGATTTAGTTGTAAAATATTTAGCTTTTCAAACATTGGGGAAGTGTGACTTTGTCTGTTGTCATTGTTCGAGAGAGTCCGCAGAATTTTTATGAATGACTTCCAAAGGATGTTTTTATATATTTCTTTGAGATACCTCATGTTATGATACAATAGTAATAAATGTGGATGGATGGATGGAATAATACAGAGTAAGGAGTGCGTCTGGAGAAAGGGTCTGTTTCAGTTTAAATAAAATTAATAGAAATGTTGATATTTTGGATATGATATAATTATTGTACGTGACTTTAGAAATTTAGTTTTTCGTTAAAATTAATGCCAAGCATTTTAGTTTCATTTATCCTTGCAAGAGTAGTATTCCCAGCTTTTATTTGATAGTTTATATTTATATATTTTATGGTAATAATCATAGAACATGACTGTCAGGTTCAGTAAAAGGTTATTAGCACACATCCACTTATAAGCGTGCTCTAATTTCCTGTTCATTTCATTTATCAGAAGGTCTAAATTATGAAGGGAAGAAGTAAATGTGGTATCATGTGGCAGTTTAATGTGGTTGAGAGATGAAAATCGTTGACCTGAATTAGAAATAGTAATGGCCCAAGAATAGATCCTTCCAGGACTCCACTAGTTAGCATAGCCTTGTCAGATATATTATCTTTTAATCTGATACATTGGTGACGGATGTTTAAATACAATTTGAAGCAATCGAGGATATTTCCTCTGATTCCGTATATGTGAAGGTCATTCAGTAAGATTTCATGCGAAAGCATATCATATATCGAAAGTATATCAAGTGGAGGAAAACTAAGACAGTGTGTTTTTTACTGTTTAGGTTCTGATAGACATTTTTTTAATAGTATGTTGACGGCATCTTACGTTGTATGCAGCAGATATCTGCAAAGTAAATACTCGTAACACATACATTGTTAAAATGTCGTAGATGATTAAAAATTTAGTAAGTTTACTGTATACGACTTTTTCAAATACTTTACTTAAAATTGGCAACACGGAAATGGGACATAATTGAATGGACTGTTGGGGTTACCTGACATAAATACCTGACATAAATACATGGCATACTCTGGCTTACTTTAGACTGTAAGGGAATATTCGTATGTTGCTGATTCATTCATTAGTTTAATGATGGGATTGCAATTTCATTCGATACTAATCTGTATATGTTTACTGAGATCATATTGATGTCAGAATCTTTATTTTTCAGCTTTTTTATTGCTAAAGAGTTCGGTAGGATTGGATCACAGAAAAATGAGTCTGTAGTGGGTTGTGTGCCATGTATTGTCGGTAGTGAGTGTCAGTATTTGGAATGGAGGCTGCAGTACTGGAGCCGATATCTGCAAAGAAATTGTTTAATGAGTTGGCTATGTCTTTGGGATCACTAAGAATTTCCGCCTTGCGGAGAGTGGGGGGGGGGGGACGGGGGGGGGGGGGGGGGGGGGAGAACAAGAGATTTATTTTTACTTTTTTGTGTGTTAATTAAGTCCTTATTGGACTGGAGGTTTGTTTATACATTTTTTAACAATAGTGATCTGCTTTCGCTTTTTAATGACTGCATCAAGTTATTACGGTAATATTTGTATGTCCGTTCGGTAATAATATCAGTTTTCCATAATTTAAAGAGAGTATGTTTGCGTTTAAAACTCGCAATTCTGGGGCGATCCCATTGGCTGTTGTATTTGGTTTTAGATATTACTTTTGGTTTAAGAGGAAAGTTTGTGTTGAATATATCCATTAATGTACTTCAGAATGCTTGGAATTTTGCTAATTTTTGTTCCAATGTCATGGTTATTTTCGATTATTCCAGTCCAGCCAAAGCTATTATTTTCTTCTAAGGAATTTTAGTTTATTATTATAACTGTCAGATCTATAGTCAACTTTTATATTTTTGTGTGTGCAGAAATGGGTAATTAGCATTAATTAGCTCTTATACGTAGGTAAGTGGTCTGTGATATTTAATATAATTATACCTAAGATGCAGTCAGTTGGGAAATGAACACAGATTTGATCTAGAGAAGTCGAATTTCTGATGTCATTGTGAAGTCTGCATTTTGATCACTCGATCACATATGCTAGAGTCTGGCATTAAGACGACCAAAACATCCCTCGCTTAGTGGAAATCTGTTGACGGACGCTCGGTAGAGTCGTACTTACAGATGGTGCGGCTACCCACGAACCTTTAGCGTTGCCTTTTATGTAATTTTCTCTGATAAGGCAGGGCAACAAGAAATTGTTTTTTGTAAATTAATTTTTTTAATAAAATTTACCCCAGAATTTTTATTTTCTGGGTATGATATTAAAATTTAAAAAGAGACCTGGGTTTTTATTTATTTTTAAAGAGGAATTCCATGAAAAAAAATTATCGTTAAACCTATTACGAGATTTCGCGTATGCTTATTAGATATAAAATAAATAAATAATATGGATAACAGCTTAGGACGTATTTCTGGATAAACCTTGTCCTTTAGAAATGACGACTAAACGTATTTTCAATGAATTATCAACGATCTCAAAAAAAAAATCTCAAAAAAATTTTACTTCTGAATTTCTATACATTACACAAATGAACACTATTATATTATATACATGACAGAAACAAGAAAAATAGGAATGAATTTACTGTATTGTCTGCCCTGTGGCTCTGTAAACATTCTCCCTACACCCTTTGTTTGTATTTAAAATTAGCTTGTAAATTTTTTCAAAACAAGTTACTGATATTTGTCATCTGTAGTTTCCTTTGATTACACATGGGCTCTTTAACAGTTATCTAGGATCACTATAGGATTATAGGATTGCAAGAACTGCAGCATATATATTATATATATATATATATATATATATATATATATATATATATATATATATAATATTCTTAAAACTAACAGAAAAACAAATCCTAAGTATTTAATATTACCTAAAATGAATATACTGAATATACTGATACACATACAAATTGAATCTCTGCTCACACATTCACAAACCACTTTACAAGGAGTCACCTTCTTTAAGACGCATAATATAAGGCATAACAACTGTTATTTCTTAAAATTAAGTATACACTTGAAACAACAAGAAAACTTTTTCATATCGGGTCTACAGTATTCCTGGAGAAATTTATAGAATTAATTTCAAACTGGAAGATTCTTAAAAGAAATTTCGTATAGTTTCTTAAAAAAAGCAAAATTTTAGAGGAATAAAGTTAGTCCTCTTTCTCTTCCTTCTTCTTCTTCTTCTTCTTCTTTCTAAAACACGTTCACAAGAAATCTGATTTTATTTGATATTGAATTTCATGAATATTGTTAACAAAACAAAATTGTTGATTATTTGAACTTTAGAATGTATCTTCTTTATCAATTAATAGAGAGAGAGAGAGAGAGAGAGAGAGAGAGAGAGAGAGAGAGACTCTTCATCGCATATTCAAAGAAGCTGAACTAAAACTATCAATAGACGAACATCGGAAAAAGCCTAAAAAATAAGTTGGGTATAATCTTCCGCATACGAGTGTTAGACAATCGATCGGAACAAAATCCAATACGAAATCCTTGAACGTTCGCGAATCTTGGCGTGTTTTTCAGTTTCGAAACGTCTTTTCGCAAATTTTTCTCATAATTTGCATATATGTACAACTCAGGATGTTTGGGATGTAGGACAGTTTATTACATGTGTAAGAGTATATATATATATATGAAATGAAAAAGTTTATTGGCAGACCAATAGTCTATACGACAAATAGCAATAATACAAACTGACAATAAAATACAGTGAAAATTCAAGTACTAAGAACAGAAATGGAAATAATGAAAAATAGCACTGTTAAAGTTAAGTGGAGCTGCAGACAAACGTTTTCATACTATGAATTCCATAGCTTAGAAGCCATATGGCAGGACTGATGAATAGCTTGGGTAATTAGGTTAGCTGATATTTTTAATTTTTTACAATAGACTTTTACAATAGACCACGTCTTGTTACCTGCGCAAGGCTCATGACATTGTGGTCAGCAAACATTTGCGAAGCTGAGTATCTCGGGGGTAATTTATACAGGAGTCTGAAAGATCTGTTGTATACCAAATTTAGGGTTTTGCTAGAACTATTTTATAATTCACTCAGAGTTGCTGCTCATACTATATCTATGTAATAAATAAGCTAAATGGCACTAATTTGCCTGAAAGGCCTCCATGCTTCCAAGGGTATATTCAGGTGAGAATACTGTCACTATATTAATGTAATAACAAATATTGTAAAACTCTGTCAACTGTATTCTTTTCTGAATAAGGTTTTGAATTGAATTGATATAACAGGGCGTCCCAAAGAAATGTATACACACTTAAATAGTTATAAAGGCAGTGTTATTAAAATACATTTCATTTTCAAAGTGTATAGAATCTACAGACATTATTTAATTGTTTTGTCAACGCCTGTTTTCAAACTGACGTCCGTTCTGGTCCAGGCACTGCTGATAACGCGAAGCAATGGAATCGCAAACATCACGAAACATTTCGTTTGGTATTTGTGTGCATTCTCGTTCAATGGCTGCTCTCAATTCAGCGATTTGCAGGTTTTATAGCGTAGACTTTGTCTTTTAAGGATCCCATAAAAAAAAAGTCTAGTGGTGTGAGGTCTGGTGAACGCGGAGGGTATTCTACGAAACCCCTTCGTCCAATCCACATCCACATCGTGCCAAGTACCACTCGCAATACTCCACTCTTCGGTCCGGATCATCTTCATTAATAGCATGGACTAATCTTGGAATGTAACTTTCCATTGACAGCGCTTCAAAATGCGTTGGACAGACGATTCTGAAATTCCTACCTCACGACTCGCTTGCCGCACAGATTTTCTTGGACTTTGGTGATACGTTTCCAGTACTCTTTCTTGCTTTGTGGGGCTTGTCGATGTCCGTGGTCTTCCGGAACGCTTCTTGTGGACATTCTGAACAGTTCCATCGGCTTCAAACTTATCTCTAATTCGAGTGATGGTAAGTCGCGTTGGTGGATCTGTTTGAAACTCCCTCCTAAACTGTCTTTGCACTTCAACTGCGTTTTCACACTTCCAGTAGCATTTTAGAATGAATTTCCTTTGTTCAAAGCTTAGTCTGACTGCCATTATTAATTCTAATGGGTTTAACTTGGAAAGAAAGAAACATCAATTGAGCTATCAGCTTTTAAAGTGTGTATACATTTTTTTGGGACGCCCTGTATATTAGTGCAGAAGGTACGAAAGAGAGCGTCTTTTGCTTCATTTGCACAGAATTGGAAGTTTCTTATAGTCATGTTTGCTTTAGTACAGAGACTTCGATATTGTTTTCTTATATCGGAGTCATCAATCAAGAAGCTGGTGATAATTTAACTGAACTATTTACATTCTTGTACTTGCTCAATTGGCTCACCTCTCATTTTGATTGTAATATCAGCTTACTAATTAGAGCTTTTGGAATGGAATTGCATAACCTTAGTTTTTCTAACATTAAAAAGAATATCATGGCTCTGTGAAGTACAAAAGTACTTATTAACACCATCTCATAAGCATAGCTAAGTTATTTATCCTCATGTTATCTATACAATATCTAACGTTTGCCTCATTAAGTGGAGCAATTGAATCATCAATAGACACATTAAAGAGGAGAGAGCAAGGAACTTTCTAACTGTAAAAGGTTTATTTTTGATAAGGAGCAATATAATATATATATATATATATATATATATATATATATCTATATATATATATATTATATATATATATATATATTAGTGGTGGACCGGATATCCGCACCATTTTTAACATCCGAATTCGCACCCGCACTTCTGACTGCGGATGTTATGCGGATATTACCTCTAATAAATTATGCAATTTACAATTAAATTAGCTTATAAAGTAGCTTATAAGGCCCAGTCATGCACACTTCATGTAAAGTATTAATTACTGGTCAACAACAATTTTGTCACAAGGGTTTTGATGGGTGTTCTAAGTGTACTTTTTCATGCTGAATCTAAATATGAAATCAGATTTTTTCTATCAGGCTTAGTTTACTTGTGACGCTATGTTCATTTTTTCCTCATTTAGCATGATCACCGGATAAAAAAATAATAACATATTATATAATTAAGTATATAACAATATTATAATATAAAACATTATAAAAATAATAAATATAATAATATATTATATTAATTAATATAACTATAATAAAATATATTAATATTAATATATATGTTGTATTAATTTTTCTGTAAAATTAGTACAATTTATTCCTTTGGGGAGAAAGTTCTGATAATGCTGGCAGGATAAATTTGGTCGGAGCAGCAGACTGTGCAGGTTGAAACATGTTTGTACCTGTTCAGACATGAGCCTAGTTTCTGTGTGTAGAGCAGCTCCATGTCAGTCTGCTTGTAAATGTCACAGTGTTAACAGCTAATGTCTGTTGCTTCTTGTTAATTTTACACCAGTGTTGTATTTATATAGATGTTTTGTAATGCCGCTGAACTGTCTGAATCATCCTAATTCATTTTATGTATGTGGTGATCTAACTTTAAAATCCCAGAAACGTAACTTTACACCATTAGTAAAAAAATGCTATGAACTTTATTTCGGATGTAAAGTAGGCGATCAGGACAAGAGTTGTGCCCCTCACATTTGTTGTGTGACATGTGTAAGACTACTTACAGGATGGCTAAACGGTTCACGTCACATGCCATTTGCTATTCCAATGATTTGGAGGGAACCCAAAGATCACACAACAGACTGCTATTTCTGCCTGGTAAATACAAAGGGGATCACTTCAAAAACAAAGAGCCTTATGAAATACCCTAATCTACCGTCTGCAATGAGACCAGTTCCCCACAGTGCTCAACTTCCAGTACCAAATCCTCCTGAACATGTAAGTTTAAGTGATGAAGAATCAAACGTAGCTGTAGCATATCACGAGGAAAAAGATGAAGACATTTCTGATCCAACATTCCAGGCTACCTGTTCCTCCAATGAACCACATTTACTGTCACAAGGAGATCTAAATGACCTAGTTCGTGATTTGAAATTATCTAAGAAGCAGGCTGAACTTTTAGGTTCAAGATTAAAGGGTTGGAATCTACTGCAACGTGACACTAAAGTTTGTTTTTTCCGCAGCCGCCATGATGAATTCAAAGAATGGTTCTCCCATGAAGATGGACTTGTGTTTTGTAAAGATGTTAATTCAGTCATGGGGGCTCTTGGTCATGGACATAACGTGGATGAGTGGCGATTGTTCATTGACTCCTCAAAAGTCAGCTTGAAAGCAGTCCTTCACAACGGAAATAAATTTCCTTCTGTACCTATTGCACATGCTGCAAACATGAAAGAGTCATACGACAACATGAAGTTGCTTTTAGAAAAGTTTCAGTATCAGAAATATAAGTGGAATATCTGTGGAGATCTGAAGGTCATTGCACTTTTGCTAGGGTTGCAGCTAGGTTACACAAGTACTGTTGTTTTTATGTGAGTGGGACAGTAGGGACAAGCAAAACCACTACGTTAAGAAGGATTGGCCAAAACGCACCTCACTTGTTCCAGGCAAGAAAAATGTTGTGAATAGTTCACTTGTTGACCCTGAGAAAGTGTACCTTCCTCCTTTGCATATCAAGCTTGGACTTATGAAAAACTTTGTTAAAGCGATGGATAAAGCGCAAACAGGATTCACATACTTGAGAAATAAGTTTCCCCGGATCAGTGATGTCAAGATTAAAGAAGACATTTTTGTAGGCCCTCAGATCAGAGAATTGTAAGAGATGAGAGATTTGAAGGAGAGTTGAATGAAGTTGAGAAAGCTGCGTGGCAGAGTTTCAAAAGTGTCTGCACAAATTTTTGGGAAATCACAAGGCCGAAAACTATCCTGAAATAGTAGGAGATCTTCTTAAGTCTTACCAAGCAATGGGGTGCAATATGTCATTAAAGGTTCATTTCTTGGACTCTCACTTGGACTTTTTTCCGGAAAACCTGGGTGCGGTAAGCGACGAACATGGTGAGCGTTTTCATCAGGATATTTCTGCCATGGAAAACCGTTACCAAGGCAAATGGAGCCCCAGTATGCTGGCTGACTATTGCTGGACTCTTAAGAGAGACATGCCGAGGCAAAGCACAGCAGGAAATCAAAACAAGCTACTTTTTAAACTACAGGTATGTCTTTTCGATCATATTTTAATAAGTATGTAACTATATGGGTTTTTAAAAATTAAATTGCATGTCACACAAAAACCAGACCTGATAGAGAAATTTTACAAACTTATTTGGATTCAGCACAGAAAATACTATAAGAATAAGGTATTTTCATTCTTGGGACACGAAATTTATTTTTTTTTCTGCCCAGTGAATTATTAATGAACAAACAAATATATAAACCTCAAAATATAAATAGCTGGTAACACAGAAAATTGAATGAAACTTGTTTCATTGAATTTTCTGTGGCTGAAACTCTTGAGAAAGTTATTATTTTTATCATAATGAAAACCTTAATATTAATTTTAATTCTTATGCATTGCCTGCCATAATATTAATATCGCGAAATTTGAAAAATTATGTCATATATTCATAATTCTATATTATATTGATAGATTAACTAAATATCCGCATCCGCATCCGCATCCGCGGATATTGAAATTAAAGATCCTCATCCGCATGCGCGGATGTTGAAAAACTGACATCCGGTCCACCACTAATATATATATATAATATATATATATAATATATAAAATCCTATTCCGCCTACGATTTGTGGTGCTTTCATGGTAGACCCTGATTAGGACCAGTACACTTGAATATGTGTGGAAGTCGGGGTCAGTATAAGGCGGCCATAAGGCGATGTAAACAGGAAGAAGAGTCTATTCGAGCATCAAAAGCCTGTGAAGCTCGCATAAATAACGATAATAACAAATTTTGGAAATTTGTTAAGAATCAAACGGGTGTCAAAAATGTCCTCCCTCCGACAATCGATGGGGTGTCGGGGGAGGATGAAATTGCAAAGCTGTGGAAAAACCACTATTCGAACATTCTTAACAGTGTGAGTAGGGATAATCTTAAGATAGATTGCAGCGAAACGATTGTGGGAGGGACAAGGGAAAATACTTTGATATTTTCTGAAGTAAAGAGGTTAATTAAAGGGTTAAAGACTGGTTCTGCGTCAGGGGTAGATGACTTATCGAATGAGCACTTAAAATATGCAAATGACCTAGTATGTCTGCATATATCATTGCTCCTATCAGCCATGCTGGCTCATAGCTAATCCCTGCAGAGTTCATGAGGGTATATATCTTGCCCCTGGTCAAAAATAAGTACGGAGGCATTCTGTCCAGCAATAATACTGGCCTATTGCTGTCGTTTCCTGCTTCTAGAAACTACTAGAAAAACTCTTTACGGCCGATTAAATGATTTCTATGGACATCTAATCAGTTTGGCTTTAAAAGGTCCCACTCAACTGATCTGTGTATCTATGTACTTAAAGAAACAATATTTAAATACATTGACAGTAATTCAACTATTTATAGCTTTCTAGATATAAGTAAGGCATATGATAGGGTGAACCACAATATTTTATTTGCAAAACTAGAAGACAGGAAGGTTTCCATGTACATATTAAATTTATGAAATTTGGTTATTCCCACCAATCTTTTACTGTTAGGTGGGGTAATGTACTATCGAGTGTTTTGGCTCCTCTTGCGGGGGAGACAAGGCTCTTTGCTCTCCCCTATGCTGTTTAATGTGTATATCCACGGATTAATTGCTTCAATGAGGCAACAGTGGGAGTTGTATAGATAACACAAGGATAAATAATTAGTTTATGCCGATGATATGGTGTTAATAAGTCCCTCTGTTAAAGGTCTGGATCGGCTACTAAAAGTCTGCGCAGTGTATTCGCAGAAACATGATGTTCTTTTTAATGTTACAAAAACTAAGGTTATGCAATTTCATCCTAAAAGCTGTATTCAGCCAGCTGATATAAGGTTTAAAATGAATGGTGAAGTAATTGAGGAAGTACAAAAGTTTAAGTATTTGGGTTAAATTATTACCAGCTCCTTGAGTGATGACTCGGATATAAGAAAACAATCTCGAAGCCTGTGTGCTAAAGCGAATATGACCATAAGGAACTTTCGATTCTGTACAAATGAAGCTAAAGACACTCTTTCGTACTTTCTGCAGTAATACATACGGACAGCAACTGTGTGTGAATTATAAAAAAGGTTCTGGCAGAACCCTAAATTTGCCGTACAACAGGTCTTTTAGACTCTTACATAAATTACCCCCGAGATGCTCAGCTTCGCAAATGTTTGCTACCCGCAATGTCCCGAGCTTCCCGGAAGTAACAAGACGTACTCAATACAGTCTAATGCAAAGAATTAAAAACTCAACCAACCCGATCATCCAAGCTATCCATGAGTCCTGCCATTTATCCTCTAAGCTATGGACTTCTTGGTACGAAAATGTCTGTCTGTAGCTCCACTTAACTTCGGCATTACAGTATTATTTCTAATCAATTGTATATATTTCTATCCTTAGTATGTGAACTGTCACTGTATTAATAATATTTGTCATATGGACTATAGTCTGCCAATAAACCTTTTCATTTCATTTCATTAAACCAGTACGTATATATACTGCATGTAAGTATGTATTTTTATAAAATGAACCCTTAGTTAACTCTATCTAAACTTAATTTACTAATGGTGAGCATTTTTCAAATGTATTTAATACAACCAAGAAAACGACAAGAACAAACCATCGTTAAAATGTGAATTTATGAAGACCACCCAGTGAGGCGAGTGTAATGTGTTGAATTTTAATATGAAATTTAATAATGATTATTTTAAATGGAATTACTTATAATGTGTTGAAATTTAATGGAAAATTTAATTACTATTATTTTAAATGGACTACATGTAGTGTGTTGAATTTTAATATGAAATTTACTAATGTGTCATGGACCTACTGTTTGATTTCACTTATTGCGTGATGGTTCGCTTGGTCAGGATGGTCCTGTTATACGCTCGGAGGACCTTTCAATTTTATATGTACAACTTCTTGGTTTACTCGTAGCCAAATTTTAATTTTGAACTTTTAACGTTAATTTACTCTCAGTAGTATAGCAACAACACAACCCCTCCTATAAATTTTATTTCACAAAATTGAAAAATTTTACTCACACTGGAACATTAATTCAAAATAAGTTCACAGATGTACACTGACAGATGACAAATTTTTGTTAAAAAAAATAAATTTGAATGCCAAAATGTGTTTTCAATTATTTGGATTAAGTCAAAAAGGGTGTATACAGAGGGTTCTTCTATAAGTGACTTAAGAAATAGCACTTAATTCAGATTCCTTTTGATACAACAGTTTGTCTTCAAAAAATATGGAAAATTTAGGTATGAAAGGTTCGGCGCAAGTCCCGCAGAATTTTAGGAAAACAATTTCTCAAATTAATTTTAACACAAACCTTTCAAAAAAGTTGTGCGCGATCTCTGTAGATTTCCTCGGGAAAGAAAATCACCCCCCCCCCCCCCGTCCTAAAAAAAAATTTGTTCAACGTACCAATTGTAACATTATTCTCAGAGAGAGAAGTACAATAAACTCAACCAGCTTATAATTTAAAATTTGGACAGGTGAACAAGAACAAAATTCTAAAATTGCCGAACACTTTCGGATACTAATTTCACAGACGTCTTTCCTGTTAACTACCCTTTAACTCTTGAGATATACGGTATGGAACAGTGAAATACCAAAAATCACAGTATTCGAATAATAGAGACGCTTTAAAGTAGGCTTATAAAATCAAACAGTGCCACAAAAATTTCAGGACCCGATTTACAATCTTTAATCTTTGGAGGGCAAGGGCCACAACTGACTATACCCCTAACTCACCCAAATGCCCTATGAAGAACATTTTCATTATATGACGTCAATCGTACATAAGTTACTGATCTTCTATTGGCCTAATCTCATTTTCGTTATACCTCAGCTCCGCCTTTCGTAAGAAAATCCCCCTCCAATCTCCCTCCGGCGAAATCTTATCCAGATTTCGACCTATAACAAGTTAAACACATCTCAAATGTTTACTTACATTAAACTTTACTCCTATGCAAAGGAAAATAGAAACCAAACTATAAAAACTTCGACAGATTAACACGTTGACTGCCATGCTCAAATTACGTCCTCTGGTGTCAAAACAACATCGTTTTCTTTCCTCTCGAGCATCAGGTTACTTCGCTTTTCATTCATTCCCATGTCTTTCCTTTTAAAGACTTAATTTTCACGGTGAAATTTAGTCTATTTTAAATCAATTTATTTTTCATTTTATCATTTGACAAATGATCATTTTAAATGGAATTGTGCGTAATGTGTTGAATTTTAATATGAAATTTAATAATGATTATTTCAAATGGAACAAAATTATTCAATGTAAAACTGTTCCCAAAGGAAAGATTGACCAATCACAGAGACGGATTCGAAGACTGGGTTTTTCAGCTTTTGGTCTAAAACACACTTCAGTCTCTTCACTGTTTTTTAAACGAGCGGGTGCGTGTCTGGCCAGAATGTAGAATTAAAAACAGTTTGTAATTAGTTTTGTCTCTCCATGCGATATATTGAAAACTGCGTATTCATTCGCGTTTAAAACTCTTGTCATTCCAAAATTCCTCTTTCGTTCGAAATGTACCGTTTGGCTTGCCAGTGTTTCAAGTGTATTATTCCTACTCAACGTCATTCCCATTTCATTCCGCGCCGAAGAGTGAGAATTCCAAACGAGACATTTTCAAATCAGTTTATTCCCAATTCATATCATTCTCATTCTCATCCGTGACCTTTCCCACTTTGGTTCAACTAGGTTACAATTGGTTAGGTTAGGTTATGATTGGTTAGGCTAATGATAGGTTAGGCGCCTATGACTCGTTAAAATAAGTTAGGTTAGGAAATATTAAACATTCCCACTCGGCGCCGTTTCCAGTGAGTAAGAATGTAGTGACATTGTTGTTGGGATTGTAAAATCGGGATTTATTAATAAATATAAAACAACACTTCATAACGTATAAACGTAAATTAGGTTTAATAGATGGATTGTAAAAGGTAGAAAATAGGCCTATTCTGAATTTTGACAAGCGTACGTGACTGAACCACGAAGCCAGAACAACCTGTTTAGTTTTGTTCATACTCGTATTCAGGTTTAGCCAATCAAGTATAAGCACGTGATCACGTGATACTCACCTCCAGTTTTGACCAATCATGTCATTAAAGACAAATTAGCTTTCATGTAATACTAGCTAGATCTATATAAGTAAGTGATTTAATATCATAAAATAGGCCAATAAAGTTAGTTAAATAATACAAAATAATTAGGGAATTATAAAAACTATTGAAATCATGTATTAATTTTTGTCTCTTAAGTTGTAGGTGCAATAATAAATAAACTAAAGATGAGGTGTAAAGCGCAAATGGAACAATGAAATCTGCTCGATGAAAAAAAAAAACGCATCACCAGAGAGAGTCAGTGAGAGAGTTGAGTTAATGAGAGTTAGTTAGCAGTAGAAGTTGAACCGAGAAGTCGTACTGAAAAGATCATTTTTGCCCTCCCATGTTATTTTTATTTCAGTTCCACGATTCGAGCCCGTGGGAAATAGGGCCTCTATTTAAGATGAATTAAGACCAGTAAATTCAATACAATTCCTGTGGTTGAGAATGAGAATGACATGAACTAGGTATAGACAGATTTGAAAATGCCTCGTTTGAGGTTCTCACTTTCCCGTTCTTGGGTGCGGAATCGAATGGGAATGACGGTGAGTTATAGTAGGCCATCTCGGTCACTATCAAATACCTTTAAAAAGAATTAAAAAATCAGTGTAAAGCAGTAGAAAAGACTACAAATTAAGTAAAATAACAAAATTAAATAAGTAAATCACGACAAGGAATGACATGGGTACCCACTAACCTTTTTACCTTTAAGTAATACAGGGTGGTCCAAAAGTCCCTATCTACTTTGCTGAAATAATGATATTTCTATTTTATTTTCTACAGGCCATAGATGATGATGGATATACAAGAACGTGTGATGGTAGTAACACTACCTATCTAAGGGAAGAAGCGCAAAGAAATTCAAGAAATATTCGAAAAGATTTCACAAACCAGGACCGACAGACAAAGCAATTCACGAGCTTGTCATATAAAAGACAGGATCAGTTCATAATGAGGCAACATCTGGACGTCCAGGTACCTCTCAAGAAAATGTTGAATTGGTAAAAGATGCCTTTGAAACAAATCCTAGAATATCAACTCGCACAGCATCACGTAGACTGAGCATACCAAAAATTATTTTTCTAAGAGTTTTAAAATTAACATTAAAAAAGAAAAGTTACCATATTCAAGTGCTACATGAGTTACACGAGGAGGATTATCCAAGGCGAGCCGCCATAAGCACAGAATTGATTGAAAAAATTCATACCGAAAACTTATTAAACCACATTCTCTTCAGCGATGAGGCGACATCCCACACATGCAGAAAGGTAATGGACAAAATTGCCGTATCTGGGCTAGTGAAAAACCAACCGAGTTCTACAAATGGGAGAGAGAGAAGTTAATGTCTGGTTGGGGATGACAAGATCGAAGATTTACGGACTTTTTTTCTTTACAGAAGCAACGGTAACAGAGCCAATTTATCTTGACATGCTTCAGCAGTTTCTTGAACCTCAGCATCATTTAGATCAGGGGTCACCAACTTTTTTTTTGTTCACCGCCCACTTTTACGATTTTTTGAAAATTAAAAAAGCTTATCGCCCACCTTAGATCAAAAAGAATAAATCAACATAATCGATAAAATAAATAATGAAATAAATGTTTAGTTACCTTTAATGTGAGCCCACTAGTGGGCGCTACCGCCCAGGTTGGTGACCCCTGGTTTAGATGGTAATCTCGACATTGTTGTCTTTCAACAAGATGGAGCTCCATGTTACTATGCAAACATCGTTCGGGCGTACCTTGATGAGCGCTTACCAAATCGCTGGACTGGACGTGGTGGAAACAGGACTTGGGCAGCACGATCTCCGGATTTAACATCATTAGATTTCTTTGCGTGGGGGTTTATAAAGTCTGAGGTTTACCAAACAAGAATTACAGACCTGCAGGATCTGCGAACCCGCATCGTCGCGGCAGTCGCTAAAATAACCCCATGTGAATGTGTTCCGCAATGCAGTGGACAGATTTGCAGAGACACTGATGGTGCTCACGTCGAATCTTAGACCTAAGCTTGATAAATAAATACACATCTAATTATATTACTATATTTTTATCCTAAAATACTACTATTTCAGCAAAATAGATAGGGACTTTTGGACCACCCTGTATTTTATGTTAACGGCAACACAACCACATGAAGTGGGTACGACATGACATTAAAATTTAATACAATTAAGTTAATTACGTTAGGTTTAATTATGATTAATTAGCAGAGACCTGCAAAACATTTGCGGTTAAATTGGTACCTTTATTGCAACATTACTTTAAATACAGGATTTCTACTTATACTTTCAAGAAATACTTTAACAGAATTAAAACTTCTCACTCTAGAAAAACTACATAAAGCTGTCCATATGTAAAAATAGGCTTACAAATATAAATACAAAATATCTGCGGTCAAATTAGAATCTTTATCAAGGCAGCCCGAGAGCAATGCAGCACAATTATCAAGACGCTATGGCAATTATAAGAAAATTTGGGGAGCTGGATCGATTTATTACATTTACTCGCAATCCAAGATTAACTGAAATCGCTGGAAGCATTGAAGCTTATCAAAAACCAGAACATTGGTCAGATATTGTTGCAAAAGTTTATCACATAGTACTAAAAGAGCTGCTTCCTGATTTAACAATAAAACATATGCTCAGGGAGGCAAGTGCATTTTTGTATGTAGTTTATGCACCTTCAAATTTCAGCTGGCGGGACCCGCCAAAAAATGACGGGTTGAAGTTTCCCACATGCCCCCAAACCCCCACACCTTCGACATCACCCCTACACACCGCACACCTCTTCCGTGCCAAAATATGACGGGTTGGAGTTCTCCACATTCTCCACACCACCCTCCGCCTAAACAGACAAAAAGGAACATTTGTTTTCTTCTATGAACTTTTTCTTTATCCGGTTTCGTTTAAAATAAATAACTATAAAAAAATATATATATCCTTAGGATCCTCCCAGAACCTTTCCAACGGTGTAAAGATGAATGCCAAATAAACCGTCGAAGTCAGAATGACGGAAACTGTGTATTGTTATTATTATAGATAAGGTTATTCAGTTCATTTGAATGTACTGAAAATTCAGAATCACAATCAACGACATAACAGAAGAACATCTGCAAAATGTTTCCATTCTTTGAGAACAAGATTTAAACGTTCAGTGGTACAGATGGTGAATTTCTTGAAACCTGAAGTAATATTGTTATGGGATAAAAAATCTCTTAAGATGTACGAGGGCCACACCTTTTTTTTCTTTTCAAGTTTCCTTGTAAATTCCAGAAATTTTGTACACAAGTAGTTACATACCTTTTTCACAAGTTTTTATTTTTTCATATAGTCTCCATTCTTTTCTACTTTCCTCCACCTCGAAACAAGGGCCTTTATTCTTTGCTGGTAAAAGTCCGCTGAGTTCCGCTGGAGCCGTCGCTTAACCTCCTCAACAACTCCGTCACTCTGAAACTTTCTTCCACGAATAGAATCCTTCATTGGCACAAACAAATGGAAGTCTGAAGATGCCAGATCCGGGCTATATGGAGGGTGGGGTAACCAGTGTTGGGCACTAAAGCGTTAATCCGATAACAGTTAATTAACGAAGTTAACTTTTTTTAACGGACTATTAACGGAAGTTAATTTCCATTTATCGTTATCGGACCAGTTAACTTCCGATAACTCGATATTTAGTCTGTTAAAGTCTGTTAACACGTTAACTGCGAGGAGTCATTCACGGAAGATTGCTCCGCGAATGAATTCAAACCGCCATAACTTCAGTCTGCCAATTCCGTCCTCTGCCGCAGTGGAACGGCTCTTCTCTCTCGGCAAGGACATCCTGAGGCCCAAGAGGTCAAGACTGGCAGTTGGGCCTAACTTTGAGAAGTTGGTCTTTCTGAAGGGCAACCAGCACATTGTGTCAGTCTTTAATAAATGTGCCTAAAATTTAATTTTACCTTTCAGTTCCCGCCATAATAATTCTCTGGTAAATTAAAATTTAGTTAATGGTTAGTGGTTACAAGGGTTTCAAAACATGTAATCAGTACATTTTTTATTAAAAATAAAAAAAAAAGTTATTAAGCAAAAAAGTTGTAAAACTTGATAAAAATACAGTTAAATACCTATTTATTGTTGGATTTTGCATAAATAAACATTTTATATGGGTTTTAAAGCTTTTTTCCTTGATTTTTTTAAATGTTAGTAAAGAAATAGTTATCGTTTATCGGATTATCGTTAACTTCCGTTAACTTTGTAGTAAAATTATCGGATTATCGTTATCGGGGTTAAAAATTGGGGTTAACGGATTATCGTTATCGAAGTTAACTTTTTGGTTAACGGTGCCCACCACTGGGGGTAACACAGTCAGGTTTTGTGATGGCCTCTCTTCTTTGCAAACTGTTATGTGGTCTTGCGTTATCGTGCAAAAGAATGACGTGTTCCAGTTTTCTCTCCGGTCGAACTCGCTTTATACGTCTCTGGAGTCTCTGTAGGGTAGCAATATATGCCTCTGAGTTGATTGTTTGTCCTTTCTTCATAATGTCCACCAGAATCACCCCTTTCCTGTCCCAGAAGATGGTGGCCATAACCTTTCCTGCAGAGGGAGCCATTTTGAACTTTTTCTTGCGTGGGGAGTCTGCGTGATGCCACTCCATGGATTGGCGTTTTGTTTCAGGTTCAAAGTGGTATACCCAAGTCTCATCCCCAGTCACAATTCGTGAAAGGAAGTCATCCTCTTCTGTCTCGTATCGAACCAACGACTCAGAAGCAATTTCTTTTCTTTGGGCTTTGTGATCTTGATCAGTTGGCGAGGAACAAACCGTGAACACACTTTTGAGTATCCCAGTTGCTGAATTATCGTATTCACACTTCCTTCACTAATTCCTAGCTCCAATGATAGCTCGTTGTATGTGACGCGCCGATTTGATCGAATGATGCTGTTAGCACGTTGCACAGTGTGAGATGTCACAGCCATGATGCCGGGCGATCGCTGCGTGGCTCATCATCGAGGCTGGGGCTCCCTCTCTCCGATGATCTCACACGTTTAGACCAGCGTCCAACTGTGCTTCGATCAACAACGGCATCTCCGTAAACGTTTTGTAGACGTTTGTGAATATTTTCAATTGTTTCCTTCTCTGAGGTTAAGAACTCGATAACAGCTCTCTGTTTACGACGCATATTACTCCATTTTCGAAACTGCGTTAAGTATCGGTTTTATACAAGGGCGTTTAAAAGCGGTTTTATACAAGGAGAGGAGGTTCAAACTGGAAAAATCCGGCTATGTGAAGCGCAGAAAGTTCAAACTTACGGCCCAAAAGGCATTTCAGCCCCATGGCCTATTATTTAGCTAAGAAAAAAGGGTGAGGCAAAATATATTGAGTGCCCCTAGTAGTATTACTTTTCAAATGGTTTTACCTTTTTCTTTTCTCTAGTCTAGATATAGAGTTATTAATTTTTGCAGCAGCAGAAGGGCTTTATAAAGACCCTGTAAAAAAAAAATATATATATATATATATATATATTATATATTTATATATATAATAATATATATATATATATATATATATATATATTATATATATATAAAACTTATATACAGTATATACACGTTTCCAAAATATACATATACAGTATATATGCCTTCACCATGGGGTTTCAGGCCGCCCGGGATAGAGTTATTTAGTTTTTATGGCCAAGCTCACCGTAACGCAATGGAACACATCTGACTGATACATCGTTTGTATTGGTTTCGACACTTCAAACGACCTCTCAGTAAATTTTTATTTTCGAAACACTTTAATATAATTTATAAAAAACATATGACTAAAATTCATAAACTTTCTTTTTCATTTCACTTAATTTTTTCCACTGAAAATTGACAACATTTTCAAATAATCCATTCAATAATTTAAAAATTAAGTAAAATTTAATAAATCATATTCATGAACTAAATAAAAATGGAATAAATAATAAATGAATGAATAGTAAAAAAGTAGAAAAAATATGAAGTAAAAGAAAAATCAAATTTTTGTCCAACGAAAATGCGACACCCTTCCAGTTACTCTCGCGCATAAAATTTATTATTTTTCACAGACACGTCACGCAATAATTTATCACAGTACAAAATATGCTAGAAAAAATCACAAAAAATATTGTATATAAAAGGCAAAAACGGGTCTTCAGGATTTACAGGGCGAGCGTGAGTCTGTTAAAATTCGAACGAAAAAGTACACAAATTTTTGTTGGTAAAAAATTTGATATCTAAAAAAAGTAAAAAAATGTAAGATTTTAAGTTGAGACCACGACTTAATTTTATATTTAGATATAAAAATTAAATCATTGCGAGGGTAGAAGATCAGAATTTAGGTTCGATCCCGATTCATACGGATGTGAACTGATCATAACTAAATAATATCCCTTTGAATTATTTATTTTACTGAACGGTTTTGTTTTGTTTATCAACAATTTTAAAGATGTAATAACGCCAAACTCTCTATACTAAAATTACATTTTAAAATATGGTTTGAACCCCTTCAAATGCATAAACTCTGGGGTCAATCGAATCTATAAAGGAGAGGTCTTACGATTAGTTTTGTTGAACACGAATTTTTTAGATTTTAACATAAAATAGTGATGTTTGCATTACTTTAAATTACCCTGATTTGAGGGTTCTAAATTTAAGCTCTGAATTTTCATAACATTTGTGACATTTCTTACAATGATGTCTCAACTTTTATAACGGTCTAATACATCAAAAAAATAAAAATTATTACAAGCCATTTACAGTATGTGATGTCCACATGAGGGAGGAGTGAAAATATTTTTTTTTAATTTCAAAATGCTTGGGGTCGGGAAAGTTGCGTATTTATGTGAAACGTACTGTGTGAAATTTTTGTAATCGTACAGCTATAATTAAATTGTGCACACTGAGCTCAAAGTTTTTAAAAATTGGCAAAATTACTAAAATTTCGCCATTTTTATCTTCAGTTTTTTTTCGGACACGTACTGTGTGAAATTTTTGTAATCTTGTAATTTAATTTAATAAAAATGGCGAAATTTTAGTAATTTTGCCAATTTTTAAAAACTTTGAGTTCAGTGTGCACAATTTAATTATAGCTGTACGATTACAAAAATTTCACACAGTACGTTTCACAGAAATACGCAACTTTCCCGACCCCAAGCATTTTGAAATTAAAAAAAAATATTTTTCACTCCACCTTAGTCCACATATTTCGAAAAATGCTGACTACCCAAAAAATATCTCAGCAGCTTTGGAGCTCATCTTTCTCCGAGTTTTGCGTGAACACGCACAAGGAATTCGCTTGCGAAGTAAAACTTTGAGTTTAAGTGCGTTGAGTGCATTTGTGCACGCAATTCCTGTAACAATATCTTCGAGTAAAAAACAAAAATATAATGAACTCCTCGCATATGTTTCTATTCCTATATCAACAGTATTAAGTGGGATAGTTCTAAAGCTCTCGTTAAAAACACAGATATAATCGAAAGGAATATTCTAGAATGTGCATTTATCCACTTTAAAAATAATTTCAATAACAGTGTGCGAATGTATAAAATAAACAATATCCTGTTAAAATACTTTCGCCTCTAATCAACTCTTGTTAATCTTGTGTTAATCTTTTTGTTTTTCTGTCCCGTTGTATATATTTTGGTCATCTTGCCGCCAACCTTCATTCCCTGACGAGGTGTACTTCTGAATGCACGAAAGACCTTGGAATCATTTTTCTTTTTCCTTGTGGGTTTGCATCATTCATTCATTTCACGTGTCTAATTCACTGAGAGAGACTATGCCATTGTATGGTAGCGTACGAAAAGGTGTACACCTTTTTGTTACACCTTGTATTCATATATATATATATATATATATATATATATATATATATTATATATATATATACAGTATATGTATATATATAAATGCGTCTCGGTGGTGTAGTTAGCGTCGCTGACTACGAATCCATCGGCCCAGGCATCGAGAACTGGTGACGGCAGGCGGCGAGCAGCAAAACCCAGATGTCCATCCTTCCACACAATAAAGAAATTGGTTGGTTGATAAATGGGTACCTGGGTTAGCCTAGTGATTAAGACGCTGGGCTGCTGGTCGAGCGTGGTTCGGATTGCACGTTAAACTGTAGGTCTAAGGTGGAGTTATATATATATATATATATATATAACGTACGGTAGATACAAATATACACACATTCATACATTACTTTTGCTAACAAATTTTTTTTATTTTTTGTATTAATACATTATAGGAATATATTATAAGTTTATAGGAAACTTGGAGCATTCCCATGTTAGTCTTTATATCTTTTTCATAACTTTCTCTTTACTGAACCCTCACACACACACACACACACACACACACACACACACACACACACATATATATACACACACACACACATATATATATATATTATATATATACAGAGTGTCCCAAAAAAATGTTTACATCATATTAACATATATATATCAATAAGCAAAATGGGCGGATAGTAAAGAGATAGCAAATAGGCTTCTTTAATGTTAAATGTTCGAAATATCAGCCAGCAGCGTCAATACCTTCAGGTTGTGCTGCTTACTTTAATGTTTTAAATGTTAAAAATGTCCGCCACTAGCATCAATACATTCTTGACAACGGCGCGCAAACAGATCGGCATACTGTTCGATTGTTCGGAGTGGAATGTTGGCACAGGCTATTTCAATTTCGTGTCTCAAGGCCTGTAGTGTCCTTGGTTTTTCAGCATACAGTGTTCTTCCGACTGCTTTACAAGTAAAAGTCTAAGGGTGTTAAGTCAGGAGATCGTGGTGGATACTCTGTACATCCCCTACGTCCTATCCAAGGCCTGTAGTGTCCTTGGTTTTTCAGCATACAGTGTTCTTCCGACTGCTTTACAAGTAAAAGTCTAAGGGTGTTAAGTCAGGAGATCGTGGTGGATACTCTGTACATCCCCTACGTCCTATCCATCTTCTAGGAAAACAAACATTGAGAAAATTTCTAACGTCATTGTGGTGATGTGGTGGCGCGCCATCCTGTTGAAAGTAACACTCTTCTTGCAAAAAAAGAGCTCTGATTGAAGGTACAATGTTGTCTTGCAGCATTGATAAGTAAGCAGCACCTGTGACAGTGTCCTCAAAGAAAAATGGCCCTATCACTCCTCTGGAAGACAGACCACACCACACTGACACTCCTGGTTGATTAAGTGCTCGTTCTTCTGTTACGTTTGGATTTTCGGTGGCCCAGTACACACAGTTGTGTCGATTGAGAGTACTATTAAGTTTAAAAGTGGTTTCATCGGACCAAACAATGAAATCAGGAAAAGATTGTTTTTCATCACACATGTGCAAAAACCACTAAAAAATTCTTTTCGACGATCTGGATCGTACTCATTCATTGCATGGAGCAGTCTAGGTATGTACGGTTTCCACTTTTCACGTCGCAAAATGCGATGAACGCTGGATTTAGAAACACCAGTCTCACGAGAACATTGCCTTGCAGACTTATTTGAAGAGTTTGTGAAGGCCTGTAACACGGTCTCAACACTTTCATTGTCAGTTGAAGTGCGACGTCTTCCAGATCGGCCTTTGTTGACGTTTTGCACTGTTCCGTCAGTCTCAAACTTATCACGTAATCTTGTAATTGTTCCCCGTGACGGTGGTAATGTTCCAAACTCATTTCTCCAATGTCTCTGTACCTCAGCCACATTCTCCGTCTTCCAGTAGTGCTTCAGAATCCACTTACGTTGCTCAAACGATAACTGCAATGCCGCCATTTCCTGTAACAAGGGATACTATTATTTAAGTACAATACACCATTACTATACTACTATACTACTATTATAAGTACTATAAATATACTAATACATCAGCGCATATTACTATCATCTAAAGTGTGCATGTTGATATATATGTTAATATGATGTGTAAACATTTTATAGGGACACCCGGTGTATATATATTTTTATATATATTATAGTATAATTTTTAAAAATATTTCTATGATTCTGGACTTTTGAAACGCCCTGTATATAGTAGGTGGTAAATTCTTCTTTTGTTCCTAAAATTATTTTAGTTTGGTTCATATCTGTAAGTATTTAATTATTTTGCAAATAAAATGGTTGATAAAGTGTTGTCCTCGTTATCCAACTATTTTTAACTAAGAAACAAGAAACCTTACTCAAAATTGTAGGTATCAGTTTTGTTATATAGGACCCTATTTTAAATTTTGTAAATCCTTTTTCTGAAATTATCAAACATTTAATCCCAGAAAACTTTCCAAATGTACCATACAGTTGCTCGTTTTCCTTTGATTTTACTTAGATACTGGGTTAAATTGTCTATCAACCACTATTACATTTTACCCCTGTTCTGTTTCCATTTCTTAGCAATATTTTCTGAAGTATATCTTTTGATTACTTCTAATGTTTTACATCTGGTGTAAAAGTACGTCTAATGAATGAACTCTGAGAGCTATAATTGTCATAATAGTCACGTACGTTATATACGGGTGTCCCATTCGAAATGAAACAAATTTGAAATCTTATAATTTTTTATTGAATGATGCAAACAATGTAATATTCACACAGTAAATAGTCAATGTCATAAAGTTTCATATGATATATGTGAATTATAACATTTAGATATATTAGAGTTCTTTATTGTATGCATTCAATATGTGCACCATTTGTACCATGGACCAGGTCGCAACGGTACTCAATTTCCCTCCACACATTGCCTAGCATCTCATGGGTTACAGAGTCCACCGCTTCTGTGATACGCTCTTTCAGTTGAACGAGGAATCTGCAGTTCGACACTGGCACGACGGATGGACTCTCTCGGGCTACTACCAAAGGCGCCGCGTATTCGTTTAACATCTTCTTCCGATATGATAATAAAAACCCACTCTAATAGAGAGAGTTTATTTCCACAACAGTTCCGATTCGTTTTTATGTATCCACCCGAAGAGGATGCCAGTGGGCATCGAAACTGTTGTGGAAATAAACTCTGTTATTAGAGTAGGTTTTTATTATCATATTTTGACCTTCACGTAGAAAAAAGTGTTTTTTTTTGCATCTTCTTCCGATCTTGTTCGCCCTCCAGAGTGTTCCTTTAGAATACTGCCAGTCTCCTCAAATTTTTTGTTCCATGCATATAGGTCTCTTCTGGTGGGTGGTTCCTTGTGAAAGGTTGTACGGAATCGCCGTTGCACCAGAGTAGGGGACTTCAACTCAGCCATCCATAACACACATTTCGCTTTTTCTTGTGGGGTAAATATAATTCAATCTGAAACAAACAAAAAACATTATGACAAAAATTTATGCTTATGGTGCAGTAACTGGCAAAGTTTCAACATTCTCCCATTAATACCTTAAAAATTACAGAGTTTCAAAGTTGTTTCATTTCGAATGGACACCAGGTACTTTTTGTATATAATAAATAAATAAATAATTCATAAATGGAAATGTATGGTATCGATTAGATTAAGCAGTCTAGCGTTTCTTGCTATCCTTTATTTTCTAATGACTGCTAATGCGTAATTGGGTACACGAGATAAAGGTACGCATTGGACTTTTCAGTGTTCTTTACTTTCATTTGCTTGTTTTTCTTTTTCTAACTTCCTTCTTGAGCTAGTCTACAGTGGATCTTAGGGTCTCTCTTAGCCTGGAAATCTGTAAAAATCTATAAATATATGTAAATATCTGTTTATATATGAAATGCACTGCACTTCATAGTGCATGGTTAGGTAACATAATTATAAACCAATTCGTTTCTTATTATTTCAGCTTCCAGTTTCTTCCGTGGAAGAGCGTAATTATTTATTGGTAGCTTAATCCGTTTATTTATTGATTTTGTATTATGAAATATTTGCATCTTAATCATTCGCGTCGTTTCTAAATAAATTCCTTTTGAAATTTAATTTATCTTTGACTACATTTAAATTATCTTCAAATTCTGCTTTGTTTTTTCTTTCTTTTGTGAGAAAATACTTTTATATGTTTGTTTGGTTTTAGGAATCATTTTCGAGTTTAACTTCCTTCACATTATCTCCTAAATTTAAACCATTTACTCAATACGTTTCTTAGTTTCTTTGCTTTTAACCATTTGTAAATCCTCTCTCAATAAACATGCATGTACATTGTACAGTTCCCTCTACTATCTCCGAGATGTGACAGCAACGCATTCCCTCTTAAACTCCAGTTCCCCACCCTCACTCCCTCCCTCTCCTCCCCCTCTCAGGTGTTGTCCAATGACAGAATAAATATATTGTTCACTGTAGTTTTGGTGGTAATGCTAGGACGACTATATACAGGGTGTTTATAAAGTCCCTATCTATTTCAGTGAAAACGTAGCAAAAATGGTAAAATTCAATAACAGTATAATAGAAGGCATACATTTGATGAATACTTAAGCATATGATTCTACATGAGCACTATTAGTATATCTACAGAGTTCGAATCTGTCAGCAGCATTGCGGAACACATTTTGGAGCATTTCAGGGGTTATTTTTGTAACTGCTGTTACGATACGAGCAAGTAAATCTTGCAGATCTGTAACCCTCATTTGATAGACGTTTTGATAAAGCCCCATGCAAAGAAATCCAAGGGCGTTAGGTAGGAGATCGAGCCGTCCAGGGCCTGTTGCCTCCACGTCCGATCCACCGATTTGGAAATCGTTCATTTAGATACTCCCGAACAATGTTTGCGTAATGACAAGGTGCCCCATCTTGTTGAAAGACGACGGTGTTTAAAATGTCATATGAATGAAGCTGAGATATTTACGTGCTCGTATCGTAACAGCAGTTACAAAAGTAACCCCTGTCATGCTCCAAAATGTGTTCCGCAATGCTGCTGACAGATTCGAACCCTGTAGAGATACTGATGGTGTTCACGTAGAATTATATGCTTAAGTATTCACTAAATGTATGCCTTCTATTATATTGTTATTGAATTTTACCCTTTTTGCTACGTTTGCACTGAAATAAATAGGGACTTTATAAACACCCTGTATTTTATTCATGCATTATTCCCAAATTTAGGGAATACAGTAGTTAGGTTATTTTACAAACGAAACGTGGGATATTTTAAAAACTTTCAATCATGGGCTTTTGATGTGGCCATGTTATAGTTAAAGTGTAAGATAAGTTGTAGTAGTGATTTTTCCTCCAGGCAATAACATTTCTGTTTAAAGTCCATGCATCATCAACAAATAATTATCCAGGAAAATGTCGTACCATGGAGAGATAATGATAACATAGTTCAATTTTTTATTACAAAAATAGACATGAATCAAGTAAATTTAGGGATTTTCTTAAGAACATACAAAACATAATGTTCAAATTATCATATAAGGAACTGACAATTGTTCAAGTAAATAAGTATATATTTACTACATCACAACAGTAACATTATTTGATAATAAAAACCCACTCTAATAGACAGAGTTTATTTCCACAACAGTTTCGATGCCCACTGGCATCCTCTTCGGGTGGATACAGTAAAACGAATGAACCAAAAACAAGAGGGAAAACAGTCCAGAGCCTTTAAGAAATTTGCACATAGATTAGGTCCCGTTATCCCGACAGTGGAAGGGCATTTTATTAAAGGGACCCGCTTTTTAAATACATTCGCATAAATTTAAAACTATCTTCTTGTTGCATACATATAGATTCTATTATTTCACATAATTATTACATTTATTATTAAATATGTTACATTTAATATTGTATTATTATTTATTACAGAAATTATAAATTTATTATTACATTGATTATTACATTGTTGTTTATTATACAAAAATTATAAACCGAAAAACAAATGAAAAGGGGGGCGAGGAGGGAACAATCAAGAGACCGCTACGAATAAATTAGGTCCCATTCTTCCGACACCGGAAGGGCATTTTTATTAAAGGGACCCGCTTATAGGTACATTCGCATGAATTTAAACTATATACTTGTTCTATACATTTACTATACATTTATTATTCAATTTATTACATTTAATATTGTATTGTTATTTATTACAGAAATTATAAATTTATTGTTACATTGATTATTTATTGATTATTATTGTTATTTATTATAGAGAAATTGTAAACCGAAACCGGAAGGGCATTTTATTACAGGGTCCCGCTTATAAGTACATACGCTCAAATTAAAACTATCTTCCTCTTCATACATACAGAGTCTACTATTTTGACATAATTACTGCATTGATTATTGCATTGTTCCTTAATACGGGTTGCACAAATATGCCTTCAGAAGTTGTAACAACAATAATGCTATTTTTCATCACGCCAGCCAAAATAATCATGCTATAGATTGGGAATCAAGTAAAGTACTTTATAAATGTAATAATTATGTCAAAAGAAAAATAATAGAATCTGTGTGTATATAACAAGCAGATAATTTTAATTTGTACGAGGGTGCCTATAAGTTAAACCCTTTAATGAGATTCTTGGTCAAAAAATCCCTTACGGAGTCGGGTGAACGGGTTCTAACATAAGTGTAATTAGTGTAAAGGTAATAATAATAAATGTAAAAAAAAAAAAGGTAAATGCAATAATCAATTCAGTAATTATGTCAAAATAGTAGAATCTGTATGTATGAACAGGAAGATAGATTTAATTTGAGCGTATGTACTTATAAGCGGGACCCTGTAATAGGCTGAGTGTAATAAAATGCCCTTCCGGTTTCGGTTTACAATTTCTCTATAATAAATAACAATAATAATCAATAAATAATCAATGTAACAATAAATTTATAATTTCTGTAATAAATAACAATACAATATTAAATGTAATAAATTGAATAATAAATGTATAATAAATGTATAGAACAAGTATATAGTTTAAATTCATGCGAATGTACCTATAAGCGGGTCCCTTTAATAAAAATGTCCTTCCGGTGTCGGAAGAATGGGACCTAATTTATTCGTAGCGGTCTCTTGATTGTTCCCTCCTCGCCCCCCTTTTTCATTTGTTTTTCGGTTTATAATTTTTGTATAATAAACAACAATGTAATAATCAATGTAATAATAAATTTATAATTTCTGTAATAAATAATAATACAATATTAAATGTAACACATTTAATAATAAATGTAATAATTATGTGAAATAATAGAATCTATATGTATACAACAAGAAGATAGTTTTAAATTTATGCGAATGTATTTAAAAAGCGGGTCCCTTTAATAAAATGCCCTTCCACTGTCGGGATAACGGGACCTAATCTATGTGCGAATTTCTTAAAGGCTCTGGACTGTTTTCCCTCTTGTTTTTGGTTCATTCGTTTTACTGTATCCACCCGAAGAGGATGCCAGTGGGCATCGAAACTGTTGTGGAAATAAACTCTGTCTATTAGTGGGTTTTTATTATCATATTGTGACTTTCACGTAGAAAAAATGAAGTTTTTTGCATTTAATAACATTATTATACACAATTACTCAGTACTTTCTCCATCCTCCATTATTATTAATGACCTCTCGAAGCCTATTTGGAACAGATGCCACGTGATTGTAGATGACTTATAGGTTCGTGCAAAAAAGTTTCCACTCTGCCATGGTGTGTTCCAGCAGGTGCCGAGATGTCCGCTCCTGCCCAGGCTCCCAAGCGTTAACTACATTTAGCCACACCTTTTCAATGGGGTTTAGGTCACACCCCCTTGGTGGGCCAGTTCAGCAGCTGACATCTTGTTGTTCCTGAAATCCGTCTGATGATTCTGGTAGTATGAACAGGGCAGTTATCCTGTAATATATATGTTAACCCTCCGTCTATGGTTTTGGGTGGTTCGAGGTTGACGGGGGTTCTGGTTAGGTGGTAGCAACGGATTTTCTCACTCTCTGGTAGCTGGTACCGTGTAGGGAATCGCAGTAGTTTCTTTTAAACCACATTCCGATGTCCTCTTGTAGTGGATCGGAGGATTCTGTGAAAACTTACTAAATCATCTGACGGTTTCTCAATTCTTCTTGTAGCGCATCGTGAAATTATTTATTCTATTTTAGAACTAAGTTCTCCGGAGGAAGCACGGCTTAAAGGAGAAGACAAAGAGATCGTCTGACTGAATTTTACTGCTAAAATATTACAGGCCTTTAGGTCAGATCAGAATGATAATTTGAAAAATTACAAGAGTTTATATACTAATAATTTGGTGACATCATTATTATTTAATGTTGATCTGTTTCGTTTTTTATTCTCAAGGCTGAATTTTTTTTATAAAATATTTGAAGATAAAGGTAAATTTTGGCTGTAACAGCTTACTAGCAGATAAGCAAGATATTTGAAGATGAAGTCATATTTTTCTTTTAAACAGCATATCGACAAATCTGATAGTATCATGATTTGCCGATAATTACAATTGGAAATTGAAATATGCATTTTATTATGGGTCAAAATTAAACATGCATTTGAGCCAAAATTAAATGCTTAAAATTTAAAATTAAGTGTTAATTTAGAGTTTTGGAAAGTTATGAGTTCATTTTTTACAACTGAGAGAGAATGTATAAAAATTAACATTGCAGAATTTAACACGATTACATGATTAAGCTGCATCTAAAAAATGATTAGGTAATTTAAAAAAGAAATAATTCATCAATTACATACCGAAAATAAAATAGAAAGAAAATTAAAATTTTTTGCAAACTTGTATTTTATATACACGAGTTTTTATATACGCGAATTTGGACTCTATATGTAGGAATGAATGTTAGAATTATTAATTTTTACCTATGTATTAATAGATATTATTTAATATAGTTAGTCGCTGGATTCAAATCATAGCTTAAAATTAGACGCTATTCAAATTGTAATCTGACACGCCGAAATACAGTGTCCTTCGAATTTTGGGATTATTCGTGATGCAGTACTTTTTGTCATCGTGATTCGATATTAACATTTAAAAATAAGCGTTGTATTCCTCTACATTATGATGATTAATTTCAGCTATTGTGTGATTCTATGTAGACGGTTTGATGTAATATCGTCGTTTTTGGTGTATTATTTAAAAGAAAAACAAGATTATTGATATACGCGAACATTTTCGGAAGCTGTTAACATATTTTTGAGTACGTATAGAGGAAGTTTTATTAGAAATTAAATACGTGAGTGGATGAGTGAGTCAGTTATTATGTAAAAAGAGAATGGATTAGGAGGGAAAGATAAAAAGGAAAGAAGCAAAAACACAGGAGTGAGAGACATGGGAGGAGGTAATAATCGGGGAGGAGCAGGAGGGGGGGAAGAAAAGGGTCATGTATTAGTATGACGTGAAGAGGAAGGAAAAAGGAAAATAAGAATGAAGGTAAATCGAAAGAAAATAACAAGGAGGCAGGAGGAAGGAATAGAGAGAGAGAGAGAGAGGAGGTGGGGATAGCGAAAGGAGAGAGGGAGAACGAGAGGGGGGGATAGCGAGAGGGAGAGGAGGAAAAGGAGGGAGTGAGGGTTGGGGAGAAAGAGGAACTGCATTGGTCCACATCTCGGAGAGGGTGGAGCGGAACTATTGCAGGGGACTGTACATTCAGGGTGAGTCATAAGTCCTGTTCCAAAGGTGTTTATCGTACAGATATTTTTGGGACAGGATTTTTTTAATTGCCTTGTACGTACAAATATTTGTACCCCTCATTACTACAAATACATTTCTAACCCTATCGGCCCATTTTATAATGTATAAACAACTCTAGGAACTTTTACAATCTCGACATTGTCCACGCACGGTAGTGCCTGGAAAAATCTTTTTTGACCCAAACTAACACTTCGCGGAAGGCTCTTCTGAAGGCTATAACAGTTTTCAAAAGAAACTACATCACACGCACTTTACACCAAAAGATAGAGGACGCCGTCGCAAATAATTTGATGTAAACATCGAAAAATTCGCTCAGTAGAAATAAGGGAGCAAGTGTAGTTTACGTCCCCCTGTGGTGCTTAGTGTAATTTATGTTCCCCTACATTATCCTAGTGTAGTTTACATTCCTCTACATTATCCTAGTGTAGTTTGCGTTCCCCAACTTTGTCCGCGTATACCTAATCAAATAAAACGTTAAAACTAACGAAAATATTACGACTTAACCTAACCAATCGTCAATTTATATATTTCGTTAGTTTTAACTTAATTTTATTTTCGCTAGTTTTAACGTTTTATTTGATGGATTCATTTAAAAATTAAAAAAATGTCTCCTAAAGATCCTAGTGTAGTTTACGTACTCCAGCTTTGACCTAGTGTAGTTTGTGTCTCCTTTTGCGTCAGGGGGACGTGAACTACACTTGCTCCGAAATAAGTCTAGAGCAAAGTTTATGTGGCCAAAAATATTTTGTTCAGCTGAGTAAGGCTGCGGTTACAATACATGCATTTTCGCACGATAAAAATCTGACGAATTTGGGCATATTGATTTGCATGAACATATGGTTACACTGCACACGATAAACAACCAGAACTAAATCAGTTTGATCTAATCGTCTAAAGCTAAACGTTGAACATGTATGATTTTGATGCTGTAAAAGAGTTTTATTTAATGAAAAACAATGTGGTACGGTTACTGATTCTAGTAAAGCATAAAAGAGAGTGGGTAAACCAGTTGAATTTAGAAAGAAACAATCATGGAGAATATCATACACTTTTTGATGAATTATCGCAGCAACCGAGAAAATTCTTTGAGTATTTCAGAATGAGTATTTCAGAAAACATATTTTAACAGTATGTTAGGAGATATCCGAAAATAGGAAAAAATGTTATCTAAAAATCTCTTATGCCATAGAAAATTGAACTGGTTGTGTTGTTATGAATATCGTATGAATATCGTATCGTATTTATAATGTATACCAATGCTTATAATGTATACCAATGTGTTTGTATTATACAGGGCGTTAGAAAAGTAATGATATGCTCAATTAAGAAGATACGCCTCTCCATCGATAACATGGTCAACAGATAAACCTGGAAAGAAACAAAAACAAATATTATTACTTTTATTACAAATATTCATAGACGTCTCCTACTGCACAGTGACTTTTCTAACACCCAGTATAATAATATATAGGGTGATTCAAAAGTCAGGTTACATAGGACTTTTCTGTTTCTTTGCAGGTAAATGAGTTATGAGATGTTATCGAAGGAGGAGCGCATTGATGTGATATTCCTAGCTGGCTGCACAAGTGCATTGCCGTTAACGGTGGCCATATCGAACATGTGATGTAACTATTCCCCTGTATCATTACATAATACACGTAGGGTGTGTCGAATTTTTCAACTTTCAAATTCCAAATATGAGGGGTGCTAAAACGTTGCAGCATGACTTAGGAATTCTAAAGATATTTTTGTTAATTTAATATAATTTAGTTTTGCTTGGTAAGAAGCTACATAAAAATAGTGACTTTTTTTACTTTTTTGTGGAATTATATAATAATTATATATTAATAATTATACAGGGTGTTTCTAAAGTAACCATCTATTTTGCGAAATAATATGAATTATAAAAAAAAACACCTTTAAAACATGAAAATATATATATATATATATATTTAAACAAAATACATGCTATTTCAAAATAAATTTAGATTCGCACTTTGAATTTGATTAATAAGCTCGGCACACATTGTTGCTCTTCGTGGATAATCTTCTTGTAAGTTGTGGAACACTTGAATGTGGTATGGCTTTTTCTTTAAATCATAACGTAGAATTCTGTAAACCGTTGTTTGTGGAATTTCTAATCTGTGGGATGCCCTCCGAATCGATAATTGTGGATCCTCTTCGAATGCTTCTTGAACAGATTCGATTCTTTCGTGAGATCTTCTTGGCCGTCCAGATCTACGCTCGTCATGCACAGATCCAGTCCTCATAAATTTGTTTACTAATTCGCGAATAGCCTGGTCTCTAGGGCCTGTTTTACGAAACCTTCTCTCAAACTTTTCTCTAATTTTATTGCACTTCATGCCTTTTATCCTGTATGTTACTACATAAACCCGTTCTTGCACATTCATCATCAATGATATGGGTCTGAAAATAAAATAAAATAATTAACAAAAAATCGTGTAAAGCAATTGAAATATTATAAATACATGAATTTTGTATAACAATGCACATACCATTATGCCAATATAACAATTGTTTAAAATCCCCCTATTTCACCAAAATAGATGGTTACTTTAGAAACACCCTGTATATGCTGTATATATAATGCACTGCTGTTTTTGCTTATTTTACAGGTTGAAACATATTCATCAGTGTGCTGAAGATTACTTGTCCGTCAGTGCTACCATCCTAACCAGTGGGAATTGACCTACAATGGCTTCTAAAAGGAGGACAAGACTGGGGACATTCACACATATGAGCAACCTAATTGGAACTGGTAGAGAGTTGTTGCCCTCTGAACTCCCAACTCTGCGAGACGTTCTGAAATATGGGCTACTGCTAAGAGAACAAAGTGGTGAGGATGTGAGAAACTACCCAGCAGCCAGTCTTGCAAAGGACATTTACCCTAAAGTGCTTGAAAAGTGGGAACGAGCAAACAGTTCTTTTGTAGCCCCCGTTGTAAATTCACGAGTCACAATCTTAAACAAGATCCAAGAGAGCTGGGAGCAGGCCAAAAACATATCTCTTGGGAGAGGAAAGCTACATGTCAAAGAGGCTTTCATTGCAAAACTTGACAAGCTTTTTGACATCCTCAGTTGCAAGTGTAAAATTGTTCTCTGCTCTGAATTTGGCTGCCTTGCAGGTGCTGGTTGCAAAAACGAAACTCACATTAACTGTACATGCCCTAGGGAGATGAAGATCCCTGTGAAGGAACTTGCTTTCATTAAAGGTCAGAGAGACAAGTCTGGTTCTATTGGACCACATCAGATTGGCTTGCCAGATCAACCTGAGCACAACAGACAAGTCAAAAAGCAGAAGCGGCAAGAAGACGAAAGAAGAAGGCTTGCTGAATATAAGCAGACAAGTAAGCAGGATGTTTCAATGCCATCAAATGAAATAATTTTCTCTGATGATGAAAATGAAGAACAAATAGCTGATGCTCAAGATGGAAAGGATGGAAGTTATGAAGTGACATTAGAAATACCAAGCACGTCTTCAACTTCCAATAAAAAGCCAGAGTACAACACATTAGAAATACCTAATGTTGCTATGCATAGCATCAGATATGGTGTTGGCCTGCGTGCCACAGCTGCCATCACCACTGCTGCCTTTATGGATGCTGGCTTGATCACTGAAGAAGACAAGAGACTTGTAGTTGATCACAATAAAGTCAAGAGGGCCCAAGAAAAAGTTATGAGATCCCTGGATCAGGAATTTGATGATCTTTGTAAGAAGGGTGAAATTGACTGCATCTTCTTTGACGGCCGTCAAGATACAACTAAAGTTATGCTGAAAGCAGACAATTCAGATCGTCAGTTCCCCAGCATCATCAAAGAAGAGCATTATTCTGTGTGCAGTGAGCCAGGTGGAAGATATCTCTACCACTTCACTCCTGAGAAAGGCTCAACAAGAAAAAAACCTGCTGAAGTTATTGCTGATAATCTTGTAGATTTCATGAAGAAGAAGGGCATTGATAAAAGCCTGCAGGCCATTGGAGGTGATTCTACAAATGTTAACACTGGCTGGGAGGGTGGTTCCATGCATTGGGTAGAGGTCAAGCTTTGCCGTAAGCTGATTTGGTTGGTTTGTGCCCTCCACACTAACGAGTTACCCCTGCGACACTTGATCACAGCACTGGATGGGAAGACCTTGTCTAACAACAAGTGGACAGGTAACATTGGCAAGATGCTAGACACTGCAACCGAACTTGAAATTGATCCTTCATTCACCAAACTCTCAATTGGAGAGCCTCTTACTTCACTGAGTGACAATGTCGTAAAGGATCTCTCTACGACAGTCGGCGGCTGATGTCCAAGAACGAATCAAAGCAAGACTTGATGAAACTTGTTGTTTAAATATTTTTTTTTACTGATGTCATTACTTTCTAATGTTGTTTTATGATTACAAGGATATGTTTTATGATTACTAGGATATGTTTTATGCAGAGAAACTAAAATTTTTATAGCATTACCTGACATTTTGAGAAGCTAAAATTAATAAATGTTGTTTTCCGAGAGCAATTTATGGTGCTTTTAATCAAACGTAGATTTACCAAGCTAAGTGTTGAGCAATCACAAAAATAATAGCAGATTTGAATTCTTCACATCCGAAAACATATTTTAAAACCCCTCAGTGAAGGAATTGGCAAAAATTAATTTTCACCTCCCAAATTGACACACCCTAATAATACAGTATTTCTCTGTGTAACCTGACTTTTGAATCACCCTGTACTTTATTATAATTCACAACTTATTCGTAGTATTCATTTCCTCCGTTATTTCTATTCACAGTCTCTTAACAATATCTCGATTAGAGTATGATTTGTGCTTTAGATCCCACAATTCACGTCTTTCTTGAACATGTGTAATTAATTTCCCACAGTTCATCTTGACCTTCATGATATCAAATTGACACTGAAAAATCTGATAAACAAAACAACATAGTTTGAACAGAAAATGCGAATGGACGTGTTCGGACGAAATCTGACGATCGCATATCAAGTACTGTAACCACTTCTATTCGATTGTACACGCTTAATCAGTTCGTACGAATTCTGATGAATACACCCGAATTCGTCAGAAGCTTTGCTCGTACGAAAACGCATGCAGTGTAACCGCAGCCTAAGATTTTTGTCCACGTGACAATTATTTCTCCGTGGAACTCTGGGCGGAACTTATTCGTTGATCGAACTTAGAGAATAACAAGGATGTCCTGTCTGGAATTAATAATAAAAAGAATAAGAACTTTGTTAATGTGGGCAATAATGATAATGAAAATCATCATCAGCGTCATCATCATCATTTTTAAAAACTGCGACCGCACAGTAGCTAGCAATTATAGGCCTATTAGCTTAACGTCAATTGTCGGTAAAATTTTGGAATCCGTAGTTAGGGATCGTATCGTCGATCACTTAGAAAGTCGCGATTTGATTAATAGTAGGCAGCATGGGTTTCGACGCCATAAATCTTGTTTAACTAATTGTTAGAGTTTTATAATGAAATAGTGCGCGAATACGATAGGCATAGAGCAGCTGACGTTATTTATTTAGACTTTAAAAAACGTTCGATACAGTTCCGCATAGAAGATTAATTGCCAAGGTTAAAGCACACGGTATACCCGGTCAGGTAGCTAACTGGTTAGAGCAGTGGTTCTTAACCGGGGGGGGCGCGCCCCCCTAGAAACAGGAATTTCTCTAATTGTATTTGTTATTCTCTTAACGAGAGCATGGGCTAATATTGAGAAGTTATTGAGAATGTTATTTTGATTGAAGGGGGGCGTGGAGGGAAGGACCAATTCCTAGAGGGGGCATGGTAGTAAAAAGGTTAAGAACCACTGGGTTAGAGGAATGGCTTCGTGCCAGGAAACAGAGGGTCGTTGTTAATGGTAGTGAATCGGGGTGGTTGGATGTAGGTAGTGGTGTCCCACAGGGTTCAGTGTTAGGCCCATTGCTATTCGTGATCTACATTAACGACATCGATGTAGGCTTGACCAGTAACGTGTCAAAATTCGCGGACGATACTAAAATAGGCGGTAAAGTTGTTAACGTGGACGATACAAATAGGCTCCAAGACGATGTA
This sequence comes from Bathynomus jamesi, assembly GCA_023014485.1. NCBI lineage: Eukaryota > Metazoa > Arthropoda > Malacostraca > Isopoda > Cirolanidae > Bathynomus > Bathynomus jamesi. The sequence continues at coordinate 1,286,531 of JAJOZX010000175.1, forward strand.
AATAGGATTATGGAGTGGACGGATAAGTGGCAGATGCAATTTAACGTAGACAAATGTAAAGTTTTGCATATAGGTTCTCGTAACAATAATTACACTTACATGGTGGACAATAGACAGTTAGCGAGCGTTGACGAGGAAGTACATTTAGGCGTACACGTATCTAAGGATTTAAAAGTTAGGAACCAGTGCCTGGAGTCTTGCGCAAAAGCTAATAGGATGTTAGGCTTCATAGCGCGTAATTTTGAATTTAAATCGAAGATTATATTGCCCCTTTACAAATCCCTAGTCAGGCCTCATTTAGAATATGCCGTTCAGTTTTGGTGTCCGTATTTGCGTGAGGATATTGATAGGTTGGAAAGGGTTCAGCGTCGCGCCACGAAACTAATTCCGACATTGCGCAACAAGTCTTACGAAGATAGGATTAAAGAGTTAGACTTGCATTCACTCGAACCTAGGAGATAAAGGGGGGGAGCTTATTGAAGTTTTCAAAATCGTTAATAAAATCGATAACGTAAATTTTGACAAACTGTTCACTTTCGATAATAGCAATACTCGTAATAACGGATTTAAGGTGCGTGGCACACGATTCATTACTAACATCACTAAAAACGTTTTTACGTTTAAAGAAATTGATAAATGGAATAATCTTCCCGCGTCCGTCGTGAACTCTACCAGCGTTAATATGTTGAAGAACCGTTTAGATAGGCATTTTAAAAATATTAACGTTGTTTAAAATAATAAAACAATTAGCAACAGGAGCTCTGGAGGCAATGGTCGAGGATGAGTCTGTTGACGATTAATGCCAGCTTGTGACATGCCAGCGTGTGATATGCCAGCAATAAAATTATTTAAAAAAAAAAAAATTAGACTAACACGAACGTAGATGTTGCTCGTACCGTAAACTAACCCACATTTTGTTATAGTCTTCCTACTTTGTTTTTTTTATCTCTCTTTACTTGCATGTCTGTGGTTTGCATGGTATGACCTTGTTTGAGTTAAGACTGTGTTTGCATGGTTTGTAAGCGTTCTTATTTTACTTCTTTTCATCTTTCACCCCTTTCCTATTCTCTGCGACTATTTTTCCGACTTGTCGGCAGTGGCCGGCGGATGATGATGGTGTCTTTCTATCTCTTTTTTTGAATGAATGTTAACCCACGAATGATAGGTTTTGTTACTTACTTAACCCCTTATTCTCCTCTTTTAACCCCCTACGCTTTAACAGCATTACTCTTAAAAAAATTTGATTTTCAATTTATGAGTATATTTATTTCTTCTTGTAACTGATTCTCTATCATTATCAAATAATTTACATATACATATCTAGTTCAACTAAATTTTCCTCAATTATTTTACTTCTTAGTTCTGAACTCATTTTGGTTGCACTAACCCAAACTCTTTCTAATTTATCACTGTCTTTTATCAAGTATAGGCTGTCTAACTTGCAGACTGAACCTTGGGTAGGCCTACTGTATACCAAGAGGTCTAGGTGTAAGGCTAGGTTCAGGGTCACAGGCTGGTTCTTAATGTTGAAAGACTTTACTAGCGAAGGCCTAGCCGAATAAATAAAATTAATAAATGCATGAAAGACATTTAGAAGACGTAACCTGCATGGAATAAATGCACAGATCTTTTGTTTTTTTCACAGTGCTTCAAACCAAAAAGACCCCTGTTTTCTCCTCTTTTCGAGATAGCCTATAAATACAAACACTGAATAAACTGCGTCACGAATTCAAAGTATTTTTAACCACAATGTGCATGCGTCTAGGCGTAAAGAATAGAAAACTAACTTGTTATACAAATGGAATGTTTAATTTCTACACCTTTATATATTTGAAACATCAAAGTACAGTTCTCAGCTATTTGAAATAGTTATTAAACACTTCAAAATCGCTATTATTCATTTCAGAAAGCTAAGTTCATAATATTTTTTTTGTTTTTTCAACTTTGAATTTTTAACGCCAAATGGTTTTGGTGCTATTCTTGTTCTGTTCTTTCTAAAGCTCATTATTATTATTATGAACAAAAAAAATTAAAAATTGCCATTTTGTGGAACGCATTTTTCAGACTAGTTTACATTCCTTTACGCGTTAAAATTTATTCTAAAATTAGTTTTAAGATTAATTCCTTTTTTTTTATGCTTGAAAAGTGACGAAACATCAACGTACACTGTTTATATAAATACATGGTGATTTTTTATTGGGCTAATCACTTATGACGGTGAAACTTATCATGAACCAAGGTCCAGCCATGCTTGATCCATTTGAATCACAATTGATAAGAGGAATGATCTCTTTGTTTTGTATGTGTAACAATAAACCCAGCGTTGCGTGTTGTCGAAACTGTTTGCGCCACAATACATCCATGCAGGATTTAACCAAATGGTGTTTGCCATGTTGCGCTGCAGCTTTTTTTTTAGGTTGGGTCTGTTGAAGTAAATCGATTGCTATATTTCCATATCAGACGAAGTCTTGAATTTGTTCGTCGACAAGGGAGTTAGAAAGAGCTAATTTCAACATAAGGTGGTGCAATATGCCCCACATCACAGAGATGAATGACCCATATTGAATCCCTCTTTTGTGACCGAATTATTTCAAAATATCTTTGGCCCCAAAACCCTCCATCTGTCACCACCACATTTATCTATTTCGACACATTTAAAGGGAAAATGTTTACTGCAACATCCTCACACCATTAAATAAAGCAAAGTATTTTTCCTTGATATTTCCTTGATTCTTCATTTATAAATTCCCAATAAATGTGATGTTATAAAAATGAAGCTTCGGGAATATAACACGATAAAATTAACATATGAATGTAAAACTAAGAGAAACAGACGTTCTGATTTTCCGGAAGTGTTTCGTTTGTACGGAACTTGTCCAATTTGTTTCGAGAAGTATTTCCGGAATATCCTTTTAGGCCTTGGATTTGACAGCAGTTCCGAAGATCATTAAATTTTTCACAACTCTCAAACTTTAATACTCGTAATCCTAACGATAATATATATATATATATATATAATATATATATATATATATATCGTGCTTTTTATATGTATATAAATAAATAAAACAAAATTCCATAAAATATTTGGGTACAATATGTAAAATAAATAGTAAATTCTTTGGTTGCCAAAAATGACCAAATGTGAAAAATCCATATTTGACAAAAGCGTGTCTTCATTTGGGACAAAATGTTTTCGTCGCTCAAATGGTGCCAAATGGGAATAGCTAATATTTCCTAACTAACTTATTTTAAGCAATAATAACCTAACCTAACATTAGCAGGATCAATGAAAGAAAGCCACCCCCAGCCTTCTTTAGTTAGCTTTATAAGGCTAACTAACGAAAATATCACGATCTAACCAAACCAATCGTTAGGTCAACTGTACGTCCTTGACGATTGGTTAGGTTAGGTCGTTATATTTTCGTTATTTAGCCTTATAAAGCTAACTAAAGAAGGCTGGGGGTGGCTTTCTTTCATTGATCCCATTAGCCTAACCAATCAGCACCTAACCTACCAGTAGCCTAACCAATCAGCACCTAACTTATCGTAACCTATGCAATCATAACCTATCATCAGTGGTAGGAGTGAAAATAACATGGCAGAGAATGGGAATTGCCTATAATTTGAATGGTATAGAATGGGAATTGCCTATAATGAGAGTGGCATAGAATGGGAATGGCATAGAATGGGAAATGCATTTTCGGATACAGGTAAGAATGGGAATGGCACAGAATGGGATGAGATCCATTTTTCCAGTGCGATAAACACGATTCGTACGCTGTCTATAACTGTTCTCTCCCCAGTCTCATCATTCCCATTTCATTGTTCGTCTAAAGATGAAGAATCTGAAGAATCCCAACTCGACCCATTTCCATCCCCAATCTAGGATTTCTTACTTTAAGTTTATTTTTTTCAAAGAAAGTTCCCCTCAGGCCCGCAACTACGTCACACACTTCTTTTTATCTTTTACCAAATCAGAGAACACTTTTTTTCCAGATTTGCAACTCCCAGTAAGAGCATTCCCACTTTCGAGCTGTGAACGGGAATATGAATGACGTGAAGTAGCGAGCGGTAAATTCAAAGCTGAATGCCCACATGATAAAATGGATTAAGGTTTTAATCACGACACTTCTTTTAATTTCTGTTTCTCATTGTCTCGTTGTGTTAACTTAATTAAAATCCCTTTGGTTCTCCCCTTTTTTTTAAATGACTCAAGTCTAATAATAATGGTGAAACTTTTGAGTGAACATTTTGCAGTAAATTTCGGTTGAAATGTCATTATAACCCATGTTAACACGATTCTCCGATATAATAAGTTCCTTATATAACGTCCTCATATATATATATATATATATATATATATATAACTTATATATATATATATATGTTAAACACAGACCGTGCATGGCACAAGGAACTCTTCTGGGAAAATTAAATCCACTATAGTCCGAATAAGTAATGGTAAATGACAAATACCATAGTTTTTTTCCTTTTTCATGATTTTAGCCCGACGTGGGCAACGGGTCTCTCGCAAAGAGATCCCATAAATATAGCTTCCCTCACCAGCTATCTGCAAAGCAGACAGGATCCAGCTTTGGGACGTGGATCTAGGGTTTAAAGCAAACCTAGATCCCTACACTCAGAACCTCTATATAAGTAAAAGACTCGTTGCATTCACGTCGTGTTGAATAAATCAAAGAAAAAGGGGTAACTATTGTATTTTTTAGCCAAAAAAAAACCAAAACTTAAACCTCAACCGGGACATTGAGCGTCCACTTTTCAAGGCACGAAACACGTCCGTTTAGTATACACAAACTCAGAATGGTTCCCTGAGAACAATATATGTTCCAATATATGTTCCAATATATATAGATCCACGTCCCAAAGCTGGATCCTGTCTGCTTTGCAGATAGCTGGTGAGGGAAGCTATATTTATGGGATCTCTTTGCGAGAGACCCGTTGCCCACGTCGGGCTAAAATCATGAAAAAGGAAAAAAAAACTATGGTATTTGTCATTTACCATTACTTATTCGGACTATAGTGGATTTAATTTTCCCAGAAGAGTTCCTTGTGCCATGCACGGTCTGTGTTTAACATATATTGTTCTCAGGGAACCATTCTGAGTTTGTGTATACTAAACGGACGTGTTTCGTGCCTTGAAAAGTGGACGCTCAATGTCCCGGTTGAGGTTTAAGTTTTGGTTTTTTTTTGGCTAAAAAATACAATAGTTACCCCCTTTTTCTTTGATTTATTCAACACGACGTGAATGCAACGAGTCTTTTACTTATATAGAGGTTCTGAGTGTAGGGATCTAGGTTTGCTTTAAACCCTAGATCCACGTCCCAAAGCTGGATCCTGTCTGCTTTGCAGATAGCTGGTGAGGGAAGCTATATTTATGGGATCTCTTTGCGAGAGACCCGTTGCCCACGTCGGGCTAAAATCATGAAAAAGGAAAAAAACTATGGTATTTGTCATTTACCATTACTTATTCGGACTATAGTGGATTTAATTTTCCCAGAAGAGTTCCTTGTGCCATGCACGGTCTGTGTTTAACATATATTGTTCTCAGGGAACCATTCTGAGTTTGTGTATATATATATATATATAGCGCTCATAAGTATTCGTACAGAGAAATATTTCTGTTATATTCGTCTTAATCTTTTGTTCCTTGCATAGGATACTTATAAAAGTTTACCGTTCGTTTGGAAAAATTTAACAAATAAAAAAAATTGGTTCAATTCCAACATATAGTGCAAAACATCAAAGAACTTGAGGAAAATAAAAAGCTAAAATGTAAAAGTTTTTGTATATTTATTTACAAAATTATTTAATACTTTGTGTGACCACCTTTTGCTTCAGTAATTTCAGTGATTCATTTTGAGTATTTTTCTACAAGGTTTCGACACCTCTCAGTAAATATTTTAGCCCATTCTTCTAAAGAAAAATGTTGCAATTCATTCATATTGGAAGGGGTTCTCTTGAGAACAGTTTTTTTTTCAAATCATACCATAAATTCTCACTGAAATTGTGATCTGGGCTTTGACTGAGCCACTGGAGAAGCTTGAAATTCTTTGGTTAAAGCTATTTCATGGTGCTCCAACTTTTATGTTTTGGATCGTCATTTTGTTGCAGTACCTCGTCTTGACCCATAGAAATTGTTATCTAAAAAATAAGTATAAAATAATAGAGTTAATGTTTATAATTTGGTGTAATATACTTCTATAAACTTTGGTGGGCACCCGATTTTTTTTTTATGGTTTACAGGTTTTTCTGGCACGCGACTGTAAAAAGGTTCGCCACCCCTGCACTAAAGCATCCCCGAAGAAGCAAACTACTACCACCATGTTTTACTGTAGGTGGGATTTTTTTTCCCCGAATGTAGTATTTGATTTTCACCAAACATACCGTTGCTCGTTGTTTCTGAATAATTCAATTTTGATCTCGTCTGTTCAGAGAACTTTTTTCCAGAATGAAAATCCATCATTTTTATGATCCTTGGCATATGTTAAACGAGCTTCTTTGTGCGCTTTTCGTAGCAGAGATTGATTTTCTTCTTGTAACTCTTCCATGTAGACCATTCTTTCTCAATGTACGACGTACAGCAGAGGGATGGACAATTGGACATCGATTTTAGTCAGTCTTAACGTTTGGCAAATATCACCTGCAGTCACTCGTGGATTCGCAGCAGTCATCTTTCAATCCGCCAAGCTGTACGCTTTGAAATCTTGCAAGGTTGTTTACTCTTTGATAGAGTTTTGATTGTTCCAAAGCCTTTCCATTTCTTTGTAACTGCAGCAATCGTTTTACGAGTTCCTATGACTTTTTCTAGACTCGTGTGCAGCAATAACAGATCTCTTAAGATCGGTAGACAGCTTTTTACCACGACGACCCATTGCTTACTAATGGCTTGTACAGGGTGTTCTAAAAAATCCCATCACTCCCTACAAAATGTACAATTATAATAACAATTTTATTTTTGTGCGATTAATTGAATTTATATGTGATTCATTGACATTTTTTCTTTTCCAAGTATTAGAGATGTGTGAACAATGGCAAACCAGTTCACTTACAGTCTGGAGGAAAGGATAGTGATGACCACATGGGCTCATCAAAGGTCACATACTGGCAAAAACGATGCATGATATCCAGAATGATTTCAACACAAGATTCAATAAGGCTGCACCACCAAACAACACGGTATTACGCTGGGAGAGAAAGCTGTTTCAAACTACCTCCATTAAGAACAGACCAAGGTCGGGAAGACCAACAACGCGAGCAGAACAATGTGAAGGTGTGATTGGTGGCTCGTTCACCGGAAAAACACTTCGGAAACGATCACAAGAACTTGCAGTCCCCATGTCCACAATGAGAGATCACATGACAAAAGATCTCGGTATGAAACTACCGCCCGTCATTTGTTAATGAATTAAGCGATAGTGCACAGACAGATATTCTTGATTAGTCACTGTAATTGGTAACTGTATTTACTGTAATTAAAGTAATTTTTGCTAGTGACTTGTTTCTTAAATTACACCTACCAAATATAAATACAATTACCGTATATTTCGGTGGATAAGGCGACCTTCGGATAAGACGAGGCCCAAAATTCAGTCTAAATTTCATGGGTTAAGCTCATATCTGTGGTATAAGACGACCCCAAAATTTGAGTCGTGTTGACTCAAATGGTGGGCGTGGCCGGTAGGTGGGTGAAGCATCCTCACAAAGCGACTCAGACTCACGGTTCAGTCTGTTGATAGCTTCTGTCCAAAGCAGTTCAAAAATTTTATTCAAATTGTGCCCATGGAGCCACCAGTAAAACGAAGAAAGTATGAAGCAAGTTTTAAGTTAAAAGTCATTGAACTGGCCAAAGAATGGAACAACTGTGCTGCTGCAAGGACATTTGACATAACTGAGAAGATGGTAAGAGAGTGGAAAAAGAATGAAGATGTTTTAAGAAAAATGGCAAAGAAAAAATGTTCGAAGGTAGAGAAGGTAGGTAGAGACTGTAATAAAATCTTTCAAAAAGTGCGGTATCTCTAATGCAATGGATGGTACGGAGGATGATTTCTTGTGGGACACTGACGACGAAGCCGAAGCCGACTCACCAGATTCAGACTGGGACCCGTACGACGACAATGTAAACAGTGAGACTCAGGATGTGTTTGACGAGCTCCTTGCCTCAGACGATGAAGATAATGAATAATAAATAAAGTAAAATTAAAATTACCTAATAACTAAGTAAAATTACCTACTTAGAATACCTAGAACCTACGTAGAATTTTATGGTCACTGTTTTAAAAAAAAAATTAAATAAAGTTAAAATTACCTAATAAATTGTATCATTGAACCTATCTATTGGTATTTTGAGTAGAATTTTAAGGTCACTTTTTTTGTATCTGGCCTATAAGACGACCCATGGTTTTGGGGCGTCTTTTTGAAGATTCAAGTGTCGTCTTATGCGCCGAAATATACGGTAATCACACAAAAATAAAATTGGTATTACAATATGTACAATTTAGGGTTATGACTTTTTAATTTTTTGTCATAAATATTGTTTCCTGTATCATCAATCGATGAACATTTGCTTGAAAACAATAAAAAAGGGCCTAATTCCTCAGAATTAAAAAAAAATGTCACCCCGAAAGCAAATATAGTAAAGGGTGTCAGGAAATGATTGCCCCCCCCCTGTACAGAAGAAACTGAAAGGAATAGAAAAAAACAGACAAAACCACGCGAAAGAGCGTTTAATTTTGAATAAAAAACACTTGTTTTAATATCGGGTGTTGCCCCCATTTGCAGCTCTGACGGCCATTAATCGACGGGGGTATGATCCCAGAAGTGTCTCAAAGTGTCTCTGAATCGTTCAAAATAGATGATGCCATGGTTTCTGTGGGGAAAAAAATGGTAAGAATTAAAATCACAGGAATAGAATATAATGGTTTTTATTCAGATTTTAACGCTCTTTCAAGTGGTCTCGCCGGTTTTTATCTATCTCTTCTAGTTTTTGCTCTACAGGGGGGGCAATAATTTCCTGACACCCTTTACTATATTTGCTTTCGGGGTGACATTTTTTTTTAATTCTGAGGAATTAGGCACTTTTTTATTGTTTTCAAGCAAATGTTCATCGATTGATGATACAGGAAACAATATTTATGACAAAAAATTAAAAAGTCATAACCCTAAATTGTACATTTTGTAAGGAGTGACGGGACTTTTCGAACACCCTGTACAATCATCCGTCTCCCATGAAAATTCAAAGAGAAAATTTTAGAATTTAGAATTGCCAACAACCTCTAAACAATAAATAGCTAACTACTTTGTAATTTTTTTTCATTCTTCAAGCTTGAGGTGGACACACAAAGTATTAAATAATTTTTTAAATAAATGTACGAAAACTTTTGCATTTTAACTTTTTTATTTTCCTTAAATTCTTTGATGATTTTCATATTTTTCTTATTTGTTAAAATTTTCCAAATGAACTGTAAACTTTTCATAACTATCCTATGCATGGCACAAAAGATAAGGACGACTATAACTGAAATATTTCTCTGTACGAATACTTATGAGCGCCACTATATATATATATATATATATATATATGATGAAATAAAACCACGAAGGAAAGGAAACACAAAATGTTGCTCAAGCGCTTTCGTCTAATGACATCCTCAGGAACACTGAAGTACATAAAAGGGTAACAGCCTATATATAGGTTACAGAAAGAAAAAAAAAAAGAAAAATAAATAACATACATACATACACACACACACATATATATATATATATATACATACATATCCATATATACATATACATACACATATATATATATATATATATATACATATATATGCAATAAACAGAGAAGTAAAAATAAAAATTAAAAATTAAAAATTAAAGGATTATCCGTGAGGCGTACAGATTTGTAAGGAATAATATCGATTTTTAGCACAAGCTCAAATGGATTATAAAAATACAAATTTATATTGGAATACTGCCCGGGTTTTAACACTCTGCCTATGGTCAGGTTTCGATATATATAAAAATAAAATGCAAATTAAAAGTTAATAAAGTAGCAGACAAGTTTACCAAAGATTTAGTGTTCTACCTTTTTTATCTAAATCTGTTTGGAAGGAATTCAAAATAACAGGATCGAGTTGAAAAAGACCTTTGCTTATGTTGAAGTTATTTGAAAGTTGGATAATGGCAGACTCAAGAATATTTCTATTAACAATGTTGCTAGAATGAAATAAAATTGAAGCATTATTCCAATCAATACAGTGGGCTAACTCTGACAAATGGACAAAAAGGGCACTGGACAACTGTCCTGTTCTAACGGAATATTGATGCTGTTTTATACGTGCGTGCAAATCCTTTCCCGTCTGACCTATGTAAAAGGAATCACATTGTTTACAACCAATTTTATAGATAATGCCTGAATTATTGGTAGGGCTATTTTTTACTATGATATTTTTCACAATATTGTTATATGAAAATACTACATTAATATCCAAAAGTTTAAGTACATTAGCAATGCCTAAAAAGCCCGGGAAAAATGGAAGTACTAAAATATTTTTTGACAAAGTACGAGTGTTATTATTGACACGATAGAAAGTTCGTTTTGCCTTGTTGAGACAAGATTCCATAAACGCAGATGGATAACACAGATCACTTCCAATACCGTTGATTTTTTCCAATTCGGCATCGATGTATTCCGGACTGGCGATCCTAAGGCGCGGAGAAACATTGATGAAAAAATGGCCTTCTTAGTAGGGGTGTCATGTCCCGAGTAAAAGTGTACGTAGGACAAATTGTTTGTTGTTTTCCGATAGATACTAAACTAAAAACCTGGGCTTTCCCTATGTACACGCACATCCAAAAATGGGATTGAATTGTCTTGTTCCACTTCTAAAGTAAACTTAATGGAGGGGACTTGATCATTTAACTGAAGGAGGAAGTTATCCAGGTCACGATTCATGGGCCAGATACACAAAATATCGTCGACGTACCGCAACCACGGGATGCCAACCCCCAGGATTCTCGGAATATAAGTAATTTCGAAAAACTCCATATAAATATTGGAGAGGAGGGGCGATAAGGGGTTGCCCATGGCCATCCCAAAAACTTGTTGATAATACTCGTTATTGAAAGTGAATTTACAGTCTTTGATGCAAAGCTTAAACTTTTGGATATTAATGTAGTATTTTCATATAACAATATTGTGAAAAATATCATAGTAAAAAAAAAAAATAGCCCTACCAATAATTCAGGCATTATCTATAAAATTGGTTGTAAACAATGTGATTCCTTTTACATAGGTCAGACGGGAAAGGATTTGCACACACGTATAAAACAGCATCAATATTCCGTTAGAACAGGACAGTTGTCCAGTGCCCTTTTTGTCCATTTGTCAGAGTTAGCCCACTGTATTGATTGGAATAATGCTTCAGTTTTATTCCATTCTAGCAACATTGTTAATAGAAATATTCTTGAGTCTACCATTATCCAACTTTCAAATAACTTCAACATAAGCAAAGGTCTTTTTCAACTCGATCCTGTTATTTTGAATTCCTTCCAAACAGATTTAGATAAAAAAGGTAGAACACTAAATCTTTGGTAAATTTGTCTGCTACTTTATTAACTTTTAATTTGCATTTTATTTTTATATATATCGAAACCTGACCATAGGCAGAGTGTTAAAACCCGGCCAGTATTCCAATATAAATTTGTATTTTTATAATCCATTTGAGCTTGTGCTAAAAATCGATATTATTCCTTACAAATCTGTACGCCTCACGGATAATCCTTTAATTTTTAATTTTTAATTTTTATTTTTACTTCTCTGTTTATTGCATATATATAATATATGTATATATATATATATATATATATGTATGTATATGTATATATGGATATGTATGTATATATGTATATATGTGTGTGTGTGTATGTATGTATGTGTTATTTATTTATTTTTTTTTTTTTTTCTTTCTGTAACCTATATATAGGCTGTTACCCTTTTATGTACTTCAGTGTTCCTGAGGATGTCATTAGACGAAAGCGCTTGAGCACCATTTTGTGTTTCCTTTCCTTCGTGGTTTTATTCATCATAAATATTTTTCACGTGTTACTTTCGTGAAATAATTTTCATATATATATAATATATATATATATATACACACACACACACACGAGTGTGTATATATATATATGTGTGTGTGTGTACACACCGTACATATATATATATATATATATATATACACACATTCAACTGCAAAGAACACGCAGTATAAATACCGTAAAGAACGACGCTTGTATAGGAGATATTCCGCGCAAGACGAGAGAGAGAGAACGAAACAAATGAAAAACTGAGGTAACCACCCGGGAATCGAACCCGGGATCTTCCGATTGCCGGTCAGATGCGATACCATTACACCATGGGCCTCACTCTTCCAAATGCCGTAATTCTTCTACATACTCGCAGAAACCAATGCCCCAAGGGGGCACCTCTCGCATGCCGTAACATTATATACATTCAACTGCAAAGAACACGCAGTATAAATAACGTAAAGAACGACGCTTGTATAGGAGATATTCCGCGCAAGACGAGAGAGAGAGAGAACGAAACAAATGAAAAAATGAGGTAACCACCCTGGAATCGAACCCGGGATCTTCCGATTGCCGGTCAGATGCGATACCATTACACCATGGGCCTCACTCTTCCAAATGCCGTAATTCTTCTACATACTCGCAGAAACCAATGCCCCAAGGGGGCACCTCCCGCATGCCGTAACATTATATACATTCAACTGCAAAGAACACGCAGTATAAATAACGTAAAGAACGACGCTTGTATAGAAGATATTCCGCGCAAGACGAGAGAGAGAGAACGAAACAAATGAAAAAATGAGGTAACCACCCGGGAATCGAACCCGGGATCTTCCGATTGCCGGTCAGATGCGATACCATTACACCATGGGCCTCACTCTTCCAAATGCCGTAATTCTTCTACATACTCGCAGAAACCCGGGTTCGATTCCAGGGTGGTTACCTCATTTTTTCATTTGTTTCGTTCTCTCTCTCTCGTCTTGCGCGGAATATCTCCTATACAAGCGTCGTTCTTTACGTTATTTATACTGCGTGTTCTTTGCAGTTGAATGTATATAATGTTACGGCATGCGGGAGGTGCCCCGTTGGGGCATTGGTTTCTGCGAGTATGTAGAAGAATTACGGCATTTGGAAGAGTGAGGCCATGGTGTAATGGTATCGCATCTGACCGGCAATCGGAAGATCCCGGGTTCGATTCCCGGGTGGTTACCTCATTTTTTCATTTGTTTCGTTCTCTCTCTCTCGTCTTGCACGGAATATCTCCTATACAAGCGTCGTTCTTTGCAGTTGAATGTATATAATGTTATGGCATGCGGGAGGTGCCCCCTTGGGGCATTGGTTTCTGCGAGTATGTAGAAGAATTACGGCATTTGGAAGAGTGAGGCCCATGGTGTAATGGTATCGCATCTGACCGGCAATCGGAAGATCCCGGGTTCGATTCCCGGGTGGTTACCTCATTTTTTTATTTGTTTCGTTCTCTCTCTCTCGTCTTGCGCGGAATATCTCCTATACAAGCGTCGTTCTTTACGATATATATATATATATATATAGTTTCGGAAAGAAGTTCATCTAGAAATATAACATCTCTAAAGAACATAAAAAATTACGAATTAGTAATAACCGAATTTAAAATAAAAAATATAACTGTTATTCAAAAAATTTTAATATCCAAAATGAAACCCAATATTTCCAATATGTCTTCAAAAAATTTTATCTTTGTTGGCAAACCTTTTCCAAAAATGTTCATATTTTTATAAAATGTCCGTAAAACCCATTTAGTAGTTCCAAATTAAAGGCCTAAACTACACGAAGAAAGAAGCAAAACAACTAAATTTGTTTAACAATAAAATAACATTTTCATACTACACGACTAAAGTACTACACTGCACTACACTACACTACTAGTACTACTACACTACAACTACATGAATTAGGTTTTTGTTTCACGAAGTAAATAGAAATGAGAATCAATGTAAGTGAAACTGAAGAACTCGCGTTTTCTATAATAAATGGCGAGGATCTATCTCAGATCCCTCTGAAGGTGTAGGGAACAGATTGAACACAGGGTTAAGGTGAATACAGGTGTAAATGGGAAGGGACTATCTTTTCCAAAACCTTGCGCACTCTACGTGTAGGTATGATGGAGCCTCGATATCAAAGCAGCATATATGATTTCATCGTCTGAGGACATGTTTAAAATTTATTGTATTTGTATGTTACAGTATGTATGTATGTATGTTTTTGTTCTAAATTCACTTTAATATAACTAATATTGTGAGCTTTTCAAACTTAGTTAATGTACGTGGAAGCCGCTTTTGAGACCCAAAACACAGTTCGATTTGTTTCATTGAATTATATAAATATACTATACGTGTGTGTGTGTGCGCGTGCGTCCCCATGTATATACTCTTTCGTCTAACACACAATATATAAACGCTACTCCTCTTCGGAACAATTAATAAACTATCTGAATATTAAAATTTATGTGAAGAAGGACTGCAAATAAAATGATGATCAGAACCCAACTTGAAGCCTTTTTAAATACGAACGAGCACAATCGGATAAGTTGTCGCTTCGATGAATCTAAATAATTGGTCCTACAAAGCGTGTTGTATAAAAATTATCCGTTCGACAATTATTAATTGCTAGACAAATTCCGATGTCAATCTTCTATGAAGATGATTGGAAGTGTGTGCACAAGTATGAATAGTCGTTCAAAGACGAAAATTCGTTAAATTCGTTTATCATATGAGATGGTAAATCTTATTAAATGTGGAACAGTGTACGTAACCTTGTTATATTCAATATTTTAACTCGGTTTTATACACAGGGTGTTCTATAAAGCGTAGCATCATGGAAATACAAGTATCATAGTCAATAAACATTTGCCTATATAGGATGCCAGACCAAACTGTATACACACAAAATTTTTTAAAAGTAAATCCATGTAGGGAGAAATATTGAAAGTTAATTTAATTAAGTGTGTATATATATATATATATATATATATATATATATTATATATATATATATATATATATATATATATACAGGGTGTCCATAAATTAGTCACCCATTATTAGCCTTAATATTATATATATATATAATATATTATATATATATATATATATATATATATATATATATATATATACACACACACACACACATATATATATATATACACTATATATATTGTGTGTATAATGTATATGCTTTACCCAAATGGTACCTACCAACATTAACTTACATTTTCTCCGAAACGAATGAATAGAATTCGATGAAAATTTGCTGATACACTATACTACTCACGCCATTTGTTTAATTAACAAATACTGGAGAGAATGTCATTGATTTGGACTATCGGAAGCACTATGGAAGCGGCATCGATTGACTTTCCTATTCGCCTGATCTCAACCCATGTGACTTCTTTTTGTGGGGATACCTCAAAGATAGAGTTTACCAGAGCAATACAAAGACTTTGGAGGAGCTGAAATAATCGATTGAACGTCAAATCGTCGACATTCCGACAGAGGTTCTTCACAGCGTGGTATCGAATTTTGGGATGAGGTTGCGAAAAATCGTCCAAGTGGAGGAACAGCACATCGAACACATTGTCATATAAATGGCTTGAGATGCTGATTTGAATGGCGTTTCAACTATCTTAGTACTCTCTATAGTTTTGGTAAAATAAAGGCTTAAACTTGGTAGGTACCTTTTGAGAGAGAGAGAGAGAGAGATTTTTTATACAGGAAGGAGGGGTCGAAAACGAGTGCCCGCAAACAAACGCCCCACCCCCATACAGGAATAAAAACCCCAAAATCAAGTCAGAGTTTTCGAGGTGCTTGGACACTCTCTATTTGAAAGATTGAAAGTCATAGACAGGGGGAAAGATGGATTGAGGAAGCTTGTTCCAGAGTTCACCCGTTGAATAGATGAAATATTCAAAATACGGATAGAGACGTAACAGAAAAGGAATGAGAATGTGTTGAAAGTCAGGTACTGCGTGCTCTTCTTAAGGGAGGAGGCATGCAGTTAGAGAGTTCAGAAGAGCAATGTCCATTATAAGAGCGATAGTAAAGAGAGAGTGAGGCAATATTGCGGCGAAGAGAGAGGATTGGAAACAGTTCGAAAGAGGCAGGGAATTAATAAGACAGAAAACCTTTGATTCCACCCGCTGAAGTAGAGCTGTGTGGGTTGAGACACCCCACACATGAGAAACGTATTCCATACGGGAGCGGACGAGACCCCAAAACAGAGACAGACTGAGTTAGTGTGAAGAAATCGCGGAGCCGGAACAGCACACCTAACCTCTCGGAAGCTGTTTTGGAAAGACAGTACTGTATATGTGATCTTTCCAGGAAAGATCACGAGAAAAGGAAACACCTAGAATGTTGAGAGAAGAGTAAGGATCGAGTTGTGTATTGTAGAAGGTAAATGGATAGTCGTGTAGAAGATTGTGACGAGTAGACAGATGGAAGAACTAAGTTTTTGAGTCATTGAAAGCCACAAGGTTTTCTCTGCTCCAATCAGAGATAGCAGAAAAATCAGAGTTCAGGTGCACCATAGCCGTCTCAGGCGAAGCATAGAGTGACTGTTGAGAGGGACGCTTTGGGAAGCGGATGGAGGAGTGAAGAGTGGAATCATCGACATAGGTGTGGATAGGACAGGATCATTGATAAATAAAAGGAAAAGAGTGGGTGACAGTTCAGAGCCCTGAGGAACACCACTGTTAAAAGCTTTAGGAGAAGAACAATGACCATCTACAACCGCAGCTATAGATGGGCCAGAAAGGAAATTAGAGATGAAGGCACAGATGGAAAGATAGAAACCGAAAGAGGGCAGTTTGGAGAATAAAGATTTTTGCTATTGCCCAGCGCAATAGCAAAGGTTTCCCTAAAATCGGGAAAGGAGGATGAAGTAGAGTAAGAGAGATATTCAAGAAAATCGCCAGTAGAGCGTCCCTTGTGGAACCCATACTGACGATCTGAAAGAAGATTGTAAGTAGAGAGGTGTTTAAGAATCTTTCTATCAAGGATAGATTAAAAAACTTCAGAAAGACAAGAAATCAAAGCAACTGGACGATAGTTGAACGGTCGAGAGCGATTACTCTGCTTTGGAACAGGTTGTATGAAAGCGAATTTCCAGCAGGAAGGAGAAGTACCAGATGAAAGACAAAGACGAAAGAGTTTGCTTTGGCAGGGTGTCAGCACATAAGCACAGTAGGGTGTATCATTTTTGGGTCATTTTCAAAAAGTCAAGGTCCAGGAGTCTAATGTTGTGCCAAATGATGTCCTAAACACGAATTTAACAAGCATTTTCTAATCCAACAAATTTTGAATCCCCCCCACCCCCCTTGAAATTTTGCCCATCCCCTTTTCCTAAAAACCCCATATATCTAAAACACTATCAACTTTATCGAAAAATGTTATAGAATAAAATGATTTAGAATCAAACGTTCTATTAGAAACGTTCATTAAGATAGAAATTTACGTAATTTTGAAAATTTTCATTTTCTTTTGTCCAAGAGCACCTTATTGTATTAATATAAAATAAGGTGCTTAAGTTACATTATTTATGAGTATATTGTGAGTATAATCCAAATTTAAAAATCCTTTTTTACATTGAATTTTAATAAACAAGCATTGTTTTTACTCTTATTGTTTCTTTTCAGACTGCTTTATTTGAAAAATAAATAAAAAATGAGTCAAACAGCTACAAAACAGCATGACTTTATTCTTGGTCGCTTGCAGGCTGATATTATGAGTTCATCTAAAATTGTTTTACCATCCAATAAAGATGTTCTAAGCCATTTTATTTATTTACGGAGAATGCAGTATAAGGGTCCAAAAGTTACAAAAGATTCTACTGTTAATGAATTCTACAGAAGCTACTAATAATATGGCAAAAAGCATGCATTCCTACTATAGATATTAGTAAAAACCCTAAAGGCAGAAGATGCTGTTAAATCTAGAAGAAATGCATAATAATTTAATCAAGCACAAAAAAAGAGCAAGCTTTGAAAATGAACTCTCTAATTTCATGAAAATTATGGATTCCCTTTTTGACATCTCTTCTCAAAATGCCGTTGAATTAATCCAAAAAGACCGCATGAGAACTGAGCCTCAGAAAGCATATGATATTTCATTCTTAGAAGATCAAAGAACAAAACGAGAAACATGTTTAGGTTTGCTAGATGCAGATTATGCATCAAAAGTACAGCGCAAGTACATTAGATTAGAGAAAGAGAAGAAACGCAAAGAGAAACATAAATCAGTGAAGCAAGTGAGTGCTACAGCCAGAACATCAGAGACCCTTCTTTCTAGCACGACCAGTTCTGAGACAGACAGCTATGAAGAGTTTCCGACAGAACCTACAGCAGGACCTTCAAATGCTTCCAGCCCCAAAATATTCTTGCCTCGCCATTGGTTTCCTCCACTGCAGACAGACTTAATCTCTCTATTGGACAACGGACTGTTTTTGCTGCTGCAGTAGCCATTAGGTGTGGCAAGGATATTGAAAAACTGTCTCTCTCCAGGACCACATCTGCAAGAGCCGCTCGAAAGACAAGAAAACGAAAATATGAAACTTGCATCAAGGATTTTACTCCTCCTGATCACTGCCTAGTACATTGGGATAGCAAGCTGCTTACTAATCATGTTCAGAACAAGAAGACCGCCTTGCAATACTTGTTACTGGATACCCAAATGTAGAAAAACTTTTATCAGTTTCTATAATAGATGATTCCACTGGATTGTCTCAAGCCACTTCTGTATTTCAAAGTATTGAAAAATGGAACTTGAAGCAAAATGTCTTTGGAGTATCATTTGATACCACTGCATCCAATTCAGGATGGATGAAAGGTTCCTGTAAGTTACTTGAAGAACTTTTGCAAAAGAAATTGATTTGGTTAGCATGCCGCCATCATGTGGCTGAAAGAGTTTTGTGTGCTGTGTATGAAACCATTTTGGCCCAAGTAAATCTCCTGAGTTTGAGTTATTCAAAGAATTTCGCGAGTCTAAATGGAAGAAAATTAATACGAAATCTACATACAATGTTCTTGATGTTAAATCAAGGTATCAAAGAGGCCTAAAGGAAGAATGTGTAGAATTTATGACCCAATGTTTAAGAAAATCTGACTGCTTTCCACGTGATGACTATAAGGAAGTTGCTGAAACAACTTTAATGCTTTTAGGAGAGGTTTCCAGAGAAAACAGTCATTGGCGGAAACCTGGTGCAATGCACCGTGCCAGGTGGATGGCAATGATTTTGTATACAAATAAAATGTATGCTTTTGCCCACCAAGCATCATATGATGAATCATTGATTAAGAAATTAAAGAGAATGTGTCTATTTAATGCATTAATTTATGGAAAATACTGGCTTTTATGTTCTAATTCACTAGATAGTCCAGCTAATGATCTGAAGTTTTATCATGACTTGGTGAATTACAAGAAGGAAGATAGGGAAGTTGCAAATGCTGCTTTGAAATCTTTTGCCAATCATTACTGGTATTTGACGGAGGAAGTGGTCCCTTTGAGTTTCTTTGGATCGCTAAGTAATGATGAAAAAGATAAGATCGCAAAATCCTTAAACAAATATCCAGTTCCAGAAAATTATGTATGTGGGCAACCTGTTTTCCCCATTTTAAAGGAAGACACAAAGCTTCATCAGCTAGTAGGTCCAATTTCATGGCATTTATTTCAATGCTGTGGGTCAAAACCAGACTCATGGATAAAGAAACCAGCATCAACATGGGAAGAGGTCGATGACTACAACAAACTAAAAAACATTCTTTCATCTATTAGAGTAGTCAATGATACCGCTGAAAGAGGAATCAAGCTGGTTCAAGACTTTCATGACAAATGTCAAAATGAAGAAGAATTTCAAGGTCTTTTGCAAATTGTGGAAGAGAATAGAAGACTAATTCCTGATCCTAGTAAAGAGACTCTTAAAGAATGAAACTCAGTAAGAATAGTTCATTAACAGATAGATTAGGTATTTTTATTTGCAGAGATTGTTTTAATTTAGAAGAGGCTGATTTTTTTTTGTTATTAAATATACCATAAATTGTCTTTTCTTATTTTTATGTTTAAAAAGCTCTTATATCAATGATTTCTAATTAGGAAACTTGTTTCTTTTTATTTTTTTGAGGAAAGTGTTGAATAAAGGAAAAAAAAAACGATGGGACCTCACAACTATAGATAAAGTGTTAATTTTTAGCTTTATTTTATATATATATAGTTTTGAGGTTGTCCTCACTTTGTATAGGCTAGTTATAATAAAAACTAATTATGATTTGCATTATAACTAGCAAATACAAAGCCCATCGCCGCGAAGCTGCATTGGGGTGATGCTTCAAAGGTGGCGGTAACACCTTATTTAAGAAGAAGGCACTGCAAGCAAAAAAAATTTTTAATTTAAATTTTAAAAAATAAATGAAAATTTTCAAAATTAAGTAAATTTCTATTTTTATGAACTTTTCTAATAGAACCTTTGATTCTAAATCATTTTTATTCTATAACATTTTTCGATAAAGTTGATAGTGTTTGAGATATATGGGGTTTTTAGGAAAAGGGATGCGCAAAATTTCAAGGGGGGGTGGGGTGGGGATTCAAAATTTGTCGGATTAGAAAATGCCTGTAAAATTCGTGTTTAGGACATCATTTGGCACAACATTAGACTCCTGGACCTTGACTTTTGAAAATGACCCAAAAATGGTACACCCTAAAGCACAGTTCTTGAGAACAACAGGAGAGACACCATCAGGACCGTACATCTTCATAGAGTTGAGCTCAGATAGGGCAGAAGAACCATGTTTTGAGGAGATTCTAATATATACATATATAGTATATATATATATATATATATATATATATATATATATATATATATATATATATATATATGTATGTATGTATGTATATATGTTAACCTCTCCATCTATGGCTTTGGGTGGTTCGAGGTTGACGGGGGTTCTGGTTAGATGGCAGCAACGCATTTGTTACTTTGGAGTAGCTGGTACCGTGTAGGGAATCGTAGTTGTTTCTCTTATACTACTCTCCGATTTCTTCTTGTCGTGAATCGGAGGATTCTGTAAAACTTACTAAGTTCTCTAATAGTTTCCCGATTCTTCTTGTAGCGTATCGGGAAAATTATTTTTTCTATTTTAAGATTAAGTTCTCTGAATAAAGCAAGGCTTGAAGGAGAAGACAAAGATATTCTTTTACTGTAATTTACTGCTAAAATGTTACAGGTAATGCTTAGCCTCTAAGTCAGATCAAACAGAATCAGAATGATCACTGGAGAAATTCTACAAGTTTATGTACATAAATTTTGGTGTCATCATTATTATTTTATGTTGACCTCTTTCGCTTTTTATTCTCAATAGGCTGAATTTTTTGCAAAATACTTGAATATAAGGTAAATATTTTACCTGTAACAACGTCTAGACAGATAAGCGAGATATTTGAAGATGAAGCCATATTTTTATTTTAAACCGCGTATTGAAAGATCTGATATTATCACGATCTGCCGCGTTAACTAAAAATGGAAATTGAAATATGCATTTTATGATTGATTAAAATTAAACATTTTATGAGCCAAAATTAAATGCTTAAAATTTAAGATTAAATGTTAAGCAACCATGACTTTATTTTTTAAAACGAAGAGAGAATGTATAAAGAAAATGAACATTGCAGAATTTAACACGATTACATTATTAAGCTACTCTAAAAAAATGATTAAGTAATTTAAAAAAGAAATAATTCATCAATTATTCAGCAAAAATAAACGAGAAAGAAAATAAACATTTTATCCGAATTTGCGTTTTATATACAGTTAGCGTTACGTGAGTTTGGACTATATATCCAAAAATGAATATAAGAATTATTCATTATTCATTTTTACGAAAATGAATATAAAAATTATTCATTATTTACTTTTACAGGGCTCTCCCCGATAGAATAATATTAATACAGTAATATAACATCCTAATTAATTCTAACTAGATGATAGCTAATGGTTTTTATAATACAGATTTATATGCACAACATAAGTCGGGGTGGTTAAGTCTAGTTCAGGTGGTACGAGGACGCACTCTTGGCCGTGGATAAATAGTTTGACATAGTACAATGTTTTTTTTTATTTTTTGCCATTGCGAGAATAGTCTTTTCACTACTAATATACTGAGGATAATAGCACACACGATGATAATACTGACGGCAGATGTTGAAAAATAATTGTTACCAGTTGCATTATTTGTAAAAGGGTATTCTGGTTATCATCCGAAATTTTAAAACGACTCAATTGATCATTCCATTTAGGGGCATTTTGGGCACCGGTTTCACGTGGAATTCAAGATTTCTATAGTAGGTTTGAATTTATTTTCAGACAAAAAGGGGTATGAGTTGTTAATTGTAATCTCAAAATTATAAGGGGAACAATTTTATTCATATCTACGTCATAAATTATACGGAGCTGTTGGTGGTCGTGTGGATATTTGTGTTTGTGTGCGGAGTGGTCAGCCTCGTTTAGGTGGTACTGGGGGTCGAACATTAAGCTCGGATTCTGAGTGTGTTCTTTTTTTTCGTGAAGGTTCTAGTTCACATGGTTGATGCATTTGCGGCCCGTATGTAGGGCTGTGCGTCGATCATCAACCGGTGAGGGTGGTGACGGAGGAGATGGTGAAGATGGAGGAGATGGTGGCGTTCCAATGTGTGATCCGCTAGAAGGGGTTTCTCCAGGGTCTGGTTCCGATGGGAAAATGAATATAAGAATTATTCATTATTCATTTTTACAAAAATGAATATAAGAATTATTCATTATTCACTTTTACATATATGATACAACTCAGAATGGTCCCCTGAGAAACTTTTACTGTATGTTACACACAGACCTTGCATAGAACAAGGCACTCTTCTAGGAAATTAAATCCACTATAGTTCGAATAAGTAATGCTAAATGACAAATATTGTAGTTTTTCTTTTTCATGATGGAAGGCCCAATGTGGGCACCAAGTTATTTGCAAAGAGGCCCCAAAATATAGCTTCCTTCACCAGCTCTCTGCCAAACAGATATGATCCAGCTTTGGGACAGAAGCTAGGGTTTACAGCTACACCTCTGCTACTATATTCAGAGGTTTAAGTTTCGGCTTTTGGCTAAAAATACAATAGTTACCCCTTTTTCTTTGATGTATTCAATCCGACGTGAATGCAACGAGTTCCTTGCGTATATTGAGGTTCTAAATATAGTAGGCTAGGTGTAGCTGTAAACCCTAGTTCCTGTTCTAAAGCTGGAGCATATCTGCTTGGCCAAGTTAGGCCTTCCATCATGAAAAAGAAAAATTATAGTATTTGTCACTTATCATTACTTATTCGAACTATAGTGGATTTAATTTCTCAGAAGAGTTCTTTGTTTCATGCACGGTGTGTGTGTGTGTGTGTGTGTGTGCGTGTGTAACATATATATATACTGTATATATATATATATATATGTATATATTATGTATATATATATATATCTATATATATTATATATATATATATATATATAATATATATATATATATATTAAAATCGAAATTCGAACTGAAATTGAAAAACAATCAAAAACTGAAATCTGAATTCAAATAGATTAAAAATAACAGTTTTCCGTTTCAGTTTTAAGGAGCATTTGGATCGCAAAAAAATATAAATAACGTGAATTATTTTCCTTTTTTAGCGACTTAACATTTGTATGGATTCAAAATATCCATTTATCCTTTAATTCGATGTGGAATGGCTTTTAGTTCCGTTACTGTGACACGGCTTTTTTCTCTTTTCAGATTGATTTTAAGTCCTCAAAGAAACAATTTGTTGCCCGAAAACACTGACAGTATTTTAATTGTTCGCTCTAATTTTAACATGCGCGATTACGAGATATTTGTATTTTGTATATAATAAACAGGGGTGCATTTAATTGTTTTATTCCCCTTTTAATACTATTATTTATATATTTTATACGTGTCGTGTGCTTTAAAATTTAAAAAGTGTAAGAATTAATAAAACATTTCGAATTGAAAGTTTTTGTTAAATAAAATTATATGAATGAAATGAAGCGAATAAGTAAAAAAAAAAAAAAAGATGAGAGTTTCGTGCTGATTCAGTTCGCTAAGGATGCTTACATGCTTAATCATATAAAAGTAAAGATAGTTACTAAAGCAAATTCTCTCTTTGAAAACAGAAATCGAATGCAAATGCAAATATAAATTTAAATCTGAATTTTCAATACGGTACCCCCAAAAAAATAATATAAATAGTATAAAGAAATTCGTAATCTGAAAAAAAACTGGAATCGAAATTTAAATTGAATCGAACCGAAAAATATAAAACTTGAATCGAAAAATAAACTAAAATCGAAAAAAAATTAAAAACTTAAATCGAAACTGAAATCGATATTTTTACAAACTTAAACTGAAATCGAAAACTGGACTTAAAAATGTATCAGTTCCCATCCTTAATATATATATATATAATATATATATATATATATATTATAATATTATATATATATATATATATATATATATATATATATATATATACATACATACTGTATATACCGGGTGTCCGAGAATTATCTGTACAAGTTTTGGCTGTTATTAAAAGTCAACCATGAAGTGTAGAAATTCCAATGTTATCCCATTTTACAGAGAAACTCATTAAGTTTTTTCTGATAACAAGTTTTGACAAGTTTTTTCTTTTTTGTCCGCGGGTGACAGACATTGATGATTTAAAAGCAAGAATCACAGCTGCTATTGAGCGAATTGATGTGGATATGCTGCAGCGTACATGGCAACATTTGGATTATCGATTGGATGTTTTGCGGTGCACATATCGAATGTTTGTACAACGTTACTTTAATAAAAGAAACTTTTGAAAATACAGATTCTAAATAATCTTGTTTAAGAATTTTACGTGTGTTATCAAGAATTTTATTAAAAGATGAAATTGTACAGATAATTTTCGGACACACTGGAATTTCTAAAAAACTTGTCAAAACTTGGTATCAGAAAAAACATAATGAGATTCTCTGTAAAATGGGATAAAACTGGAATTTCTACACTTCATGGTTGACTTTTAATAACAGCCAAAACTTGTACAGATAATTCTCGGACACCCTGTGTATATATATATTTAGTGGTGGACCGGATGTCAGTTTTTCAACATCTGCGGATCTTTAATTTCAATATCCGCGGATGTGGATGCGGATGCGGATATTTAGTTAATCTATCAATATAATATAGAATTATGAATATGACATAATTTATCAAATTTTGTGATATTACTATTATGGCAGGCAATGCATAAGAATTAAAATTAATATTAATGTTTTCATTATGATAAAAATAATAACTTTCTCAAGAGTTTCAGCCACAGAAAATTCAATGAAACAAGTTTCATTCAATTTTCTGTGTTACCAGGTATTTATATTTGAGGTTTATATGTTTGTTCATTAATAATTATACTTTACATGAAATGTGCATGACTGGGCCTTATAAGCTACTTTATAAGCTAATTTAATTGTAAATTGCATAATTTATTAGAGGTAATATCCGCATAACATCCGCAGTCAGAAGTGCGAATGCGGATGTTAAGAATGATGCGGATATCCGGTCCACCACTAAATTATTATATATATAGGGGGGTCATAAAGTCTGGAAACGGCAACTATTAAGAAAATTATTTTTCCCTTTTGCAAATCACCTACAATTCTGAGAAAAATCTTCTATGTTCCCAGACTTTAAGGCCGCCCAGTATATATATATATATATATATATATATACACTAGGGGCACTCAATATATGATATTTTGCCTCACCCTTTTTTCTTAGCTGAATAATAGGCCATGGGGCTGAAATGTCTTTTGGCCCGTAAGTTTGAACTTTCTGCTTTTCACATAACCGGATTTTTCCAGTTTGAACCTCCCCTCCTTGTATAAAACCGCCTTTAAACGCCTTGTATAAAACCAATGGTTAACGCAGTTTCGAAAATGGCGTCTGACAGTGATGTGCGTCGTAAACAGAGAGCTGTTATCGAGTTCTTAACCGCAGAGAAGGAAACAGTTGGAAATATTCACAAACGTCTATAAAACGTTTACGGAGATACTGTTGTTGATCGAAGCACAGTTGGACGCTGATCTAAACGTGTGAGATCATCGAAAAGAGGGAGAGCCAGCCTCGATGATGAGCCATTCAGTGGTCGCCCGGCATCGGCTGTGACATCTCACACTGTGCAACGTGCTAACAGCATCATTCGATCAAATCGCACGTCACATACAAGGAGCTATCACTGGAGCTAGGAATTAGTGAAGGAAGTGTGAATACGATAATTCAGCAACTGGGATACTCAAAAGTGTGTTCACGGTTTGTTCCTCGCCAACTGACTGAAGATCACAAAGCCCAAAGAAAAGAAATTGCTTCTGAGTTGTTGTTTCGATACGAGACAGAAGGGGATGACTTCCTTTGACGAATTGTGACTGGGGATGAGACTTAGGTACACCACTTTGAACCTGAAAAAAAACGCCAATCCATGAAGTGGCATCACGCAGACTCCCCACGCAAGAAAAGGTTCAAAGTGGTTCCCTCTGCAGGAAAGGTCATGGTCACCATCTTTTGGGAGGTGAAAGGGGTGATTCTGGTGGACATTATGAAAAAAGGACAAACAATCAACTCAGAGGCATATATTGCTACCCTACAGAGACGCCAGAGATGTATAAAGCGAGTTCGACCGGAGAGAAAACTGGAACACGTCATTCTTTTGCACGATAACGCAAGACCACACAACAGTTTGCAAACAAGAGAGGCCATCACAAAAATGCGCTTGACTGTGTTACCCCATCCTCCATACAGCCCGGATCTGGCCTTCAAACTTCCATTTGTTTGGGCCAATGAAGGATTCTATTCGTGGAAGAAAGTTTCAGAGTGACGATGAGGTTGTTGAGGAGGTTAAGAGGTGGCTCGAACGGAACCCAGTGGACTTTTACCAGCAAGGAATAAAGGCCCTTGTTTCGAGGTGGAGGAAATCCATAGAAAAGGATGGAGTGTATGTGGAAAAATAAAAACTTGTATAAAAGGTATGTGACTACTTGTGTACAAAATTTCTGGAACTTACAAGGAAACTTAAAAAGAAAAAAAAAAGGTGGGGGAAAATATATTGAGTGGCCTCGTGTGTGTGTGTATATATATATATATATATAATATGCCTAGATGGTGTAGTGGTTAGCGTCGCTGACTACGAATCCATCGGCTCTGGGATCGAGACCCGGTGACGGCAGGCGGCGCGTAGCAAAACCTAGCTGTGCATCCTTCCACACAATAAAGAAATTGGTTGGTAGATAAATGGGTACCCTGGACAGCCTAGTGGTTAAGACGCTGGGCTGCTGATGGGGCGTGGTTCGGATTGCACGTTAAACTGTAGGTCGAAAGTGGAGTGACAAGCTTGACCTTCGTCAGAATGAACAATTCGGACGGAAGCAAAACCAAAGTTAACCAAAGTTATATATATATATATATAACGTAAAGAACGACGCTTGTATAGGAGAATATTCCGCGCAAGATGAGGAGGGAGAACGAAACAAATGAAAAAATGAGGTAACCACCCGGGAATCGAACCCGGGATCTTCCGATTGCCGGTCAGATATGATAACCATTACACCATGGGCCTCACTCGGTCAAATGCCGTAATTCTCCAACATACATTTTTTCATTTGTTTCGTTCTCCCTCCTCATCTTGCGCGGAATATTCTCCTATACAAGCGTCGTTCTTTACGTTAATTATACTGCGTGTTTGCAGTTAAAATATATATATACAGTATATATATATATATATATATATATATACACGAGGGGCGGTCAAAAAATAAGGTTACACGGCGTATAATTTCATAACTGAAGGACCTACATTGATTGTGTTTGTATCAGGTGAATTCGTTAATTATTGTTGGCAACACCGCACGTCGATTCCACTGCCATCTACCGTATATTGGTTATATGAGTCAGTTGAACATGGTGGCTCGACTGGAACAGTTCCCTGCCCAACGGAGCAGTCCGTGACGTTTACGTTTAATGGCCGCTCGTAAACGTTCCATTGTTGAACACTATGCAGCTGCATTGATTGTTGTGCCTTCTTGCATGACGTCTGTGGGCAAAACGCCTTTGTGGTCCCAAAATACGGTAACCATCACCTTGCGCATTGTCTTCTGTGACAATGCGCTCAAGAAATTCCTGACCACTGACAGACTCGGAATATCGTTGCAGAAATGACAGGGCACTGTTCCAGTCGAGCCGCCATGTTCAACTGACTCGTATAACCAATATATGGTAGATGCCAGCCGAATTGACGTGCAGTGTTGCCAACAATGATTAACGAATTCACCTGATACAAACATAATCAATGTAGGTTCTTTAGTTACGAAATTATACGCCGTGTAAACTTATTTTCTGACCGTCCTTCGTGTGTGTGTGTGTGTGTGTGTGTGTGTGTGTGTATGTATATATATATATATATATATATATATTATATATATATATATGCAGTGTATTTATTTCTAAGAGACATCCGAAATAGATGTTTGAATGTGTATGGTAGAAAGGAACACTATATAAAAAAGAATCGCAATTTCCTGAAGAATTCCATGACTAAAAACAAAATGAGATCAATAGCGTACATAAATCCAAAATTTTTCCAAAGATGGCCATTTCTGGGACATTTTGTTCCATAATTTCTGTTCGTGACCACCTAACTGGAATGAAATTTCTTCTTACGAGCTAAATTTTTCCAGAATGAGACGGAGTAGACACTACAAAGGATACTTTATGATAGACAAACGAATCCTCCAAGAAACCCAAAGGATGTCTGGTTAAATATAGTTCCCGTTAAGAGTTTCATCGGTAAATAAAACCGGTTTTAACTGATAAGGAAGGTCTGCGTTTATTGTTCCAATTAGGAATAGGAAAATAATTTGCTATATGTACTATATGTACTGTATGTACTATGCAATGTAATGTACAATGTACTTATAAATGTTTTTTTAAAAAAAAGTCGTGTAAAAGGAAATAGAGACCAAAAGGTTTTGATATATATATAGCAAAACAGTCGTTTAAAAGGAAATAGAGACCAAAAGGTTTCTCTCTCTCTCTGTATATATATATATATATAATATTATATATATATATATATAATATATATATATATATGATGAATAAAACCACAAGGGAAAGGAAACACAGAGTGGTGCTCAAGCGCTTTCGTCTAATGACATCCTCAGGAACATTCGTCATTAGACGAAAGCGCTTGAGCACCACTCTGTGTTTCCTTTCCTTCGTGGTTTTATTCATCATAAATATTTTTCACGTGTTATTTTCGTGAAATAATTTTCATATATATATATATATATATATATATATATATATATATAATATATATATATATATATACAGGGTGGCGCAAAAGTCGCGCATCATAGGAATTTTCAGCGTTGACTATAATATATTATTTTTTTCTTTTAGGTAGGGGATGGCTGCGAAATTAACAATAAACGAGAGGGTGAGCTTGGTTTTAATGCATGGAATACCAGGTACTACAAATCGATGAATCGGTACAGAATGTAATGATGCGCGACTTTTGCGCCACCCTGTATATATATATATATATATATATATATATATATATATATATATATATATATATATATATATAAAGAGAGAGAGAGAGAGAGAGGCGTAAGCTAAATTAGTGTAATTCTACATATAAATTAAACATAGTAAATTAATATACAGTAATTATTTTATATATAGACTTTTTAATTTGTTATAGTCCTCTATTTTAATTTTATATTAAAATTCAAGTACAAATTCAAAATTCAAAATCTTTATTCAGAAAAGAATAAAAGTGAGAGTTTTGCAATTTTTATATACGAGTATATGATATGACATTAATATATTCACAGTATTCTTATAGGAATATGTCGTTGGAAGCATGGAAGCTTTTTAAGCAAAATTAATGGCATTTAGTTTATTTATTCCATATAAAAAGTGAGAGTAGCAAATGATAGTAATAGTGATAACAAAATAATAATAATAATAGCAATAATAATAATAAATACAATATAAAGTTTACAAAATGTTACATAATTTTAAATTAAATGATTTAATTGTATATTTAATAGAAAATAAATGATGGTCAGTATAAAAAATATAAAAGAAATAAATTACGAAATTAAAAGTGTTTAATGAAATTACCATATTTTAAAGAGGTCATTATAAAATGGGAACTTCGTTACTATAGTGAAAATGGTAGTAGTGAATTTATACATCAGTAGGAGCTAATGAGGCGCTTTTTTAGTGATTTGCGAAACACATTTAGTGAAGAAGCCTGCCTGATATGCATGGAAATTGCATTCCATATATCTACTCCTTTGAAAGAGAGTGCATTTCCTGCAGTTTCTATTGTATAGTTAGGTTTGTTTGTGTATAAAATCGCTGGGCAGTCTGGTGTTATAACGATGGTGAATTTGATGGGGGTTGATTGTTCTTTGAATGTATGTTGAATTTTATTAATAACTTAACATATTGACAACAACACTAAATTTGGATAAGTCATTTAGTTTTAAAATATTTAACTCTTTAAACATTGGGGAAGTGTAACTTTGTTGTCATTATTCGAGAGCGTTCGCAGGCAGTTTTTAGGAATGACTTCCAAAGGTTTTTTTTAGAGATTTCTTTGAGCTACCCCATGTTGTAATGCATTACAATAAATGTAATAATAATTACACTGTGTAACACTGATTCTGTTTATATAGAATTGTTTTTATGTTTTTATATGCATTTGTGGGCGCTGAGTCCAAATCTGGCCTTGGTTTGTGTGTATCATCAATGGTTTCAGAGATAATCCATTTTTCATATTTTACCAGTATAATGTTATTATGGGCGCAGCAATATCAGAATAATCAGGAATTGTTGAGAACAATCCGGATGTTCGTTGACAGTTTCTTGCTCTAGAAATTGCCCGAAACTTCCACTGTGCTATATAAATAAGAGCGCAGAGTCTGAGAAGTCAGTAAGTGTGAGCACACAAAGACAGCAGGTTGTTTGTCTGATGGTTACCAGCAGCACTGAGGTACTGTGTTTCTGTGCATCTCTGTGCATCTCTGTGCTGACGATTTGAGTGTTATCAATCCTTTTTTATTGTGAACATTATTTCAGTGTTGTGAATACATCTTTTTTCTGGAATCTGTAATCTTTTGCAGATTTAATAACTCTTCTCTCTATATCTGCAGGTTATGATTAATGTAATACAGTTTGGTAAAGAGAATGGCAACTAGAGCTTGTAAACACTCGCCGGATATATTCTGCTACGTTTGTGGGTATTACATTGGCCCCAAGCAAGTATCGCACAAGATTGTGAAAGGCACCAAGTTCTGGATCGCGTATCGACTCTATTTTGGTATGCCTATGGGTGACCAAGATAAGCCCTGGGCACCCCATGTGATCTGTGGAAGCTGCCGCTCCACACTTGAAGGGTGGCTGCGGGGAGTACGCAAGGCAATGCCCTTTGCGGTACCCAGAATATGGAGAGAACCAAAGAGCCACCACGACGATTGCTACTACTGCATGGTAGATGTTTCTAAGTACAGGAAAGTTAAAGGAAGGCAGACTCTTCAGTATCCAAGCATAGCGTCGTCCATAGCTCCTGTACCACATGACGAAGGTCTTCCAATACCACGTCCACCAGAACAGGTATCTATCCATTACTTTACCTTCTGTATTTACAGACTGTGGGTCATTATGTGTCGATTTTTCTTAGTGCTGATGCTCTTCTACATATATAGCTATGTCTATATTTTGTTTCTTTGCTTTGCAGGTTGAAAATGAGGATGCAGCTAGCTCATCTGAGATGTCGGCTGGTGAGGACAGTCATGATGAAGAATATACAGTAACTTTCAGTACAAACCCTCACTTTCCAAATCAGAAGGAATTGGACGACTTAATTAGAGATTTGGGTCTGACGAAATCAGGGTCTGAGCTTCTGACCTCCAGACTCAAAGAGTGAAATTTGCTTGGAGAAGACTGCAAGAGCACTGTATACCGAAAGCGGCATGAAGAGTTTGCAAGGTTCTACGATGTCAATGGCTCTCTCTGTTATTGCAGCGAGGTTAATGGTCTATTCACAGCTATTGGGTTAACACATATACCCTCAGAGTGGCGCCAGTTTATTGAGAGTTCAACTCGGAGTTTAAAAGCTGTTCTACTCCACAATGGGAATAAATATCCATCTATACCAGTTGCACATTCTGTTCAAATGAAAGAGGACTATGAAAATGTCAAACAACTGCTCACTCAAATCAGGTATGAACAATATAACTGGGACGTGTGTGGTGATTTCAAAATGATTGGTTTCCTGTTAGGTTTAAAGGAAGGTTTACTAAATATTCATGTTTTCTTTGCCTGTGGGATAGCAGGGCTTCAACTGAGCACTATAAAACAGTTCAGTGGCCTCCACGTGAAGGATTGCAACCAGGAAAGTACAATGTACTCAGGGAACCTCTTGTGAAGCCTGACATAGTTCTGCTATCACCTCTCCATATTAAGTTGGGTCTAATTAAGCAGTTTGTAACTGCGTTAGATTTTGGAGGGGAAGTTTTCCAACAGATTCGGGTCATGTTCCCTAAACTCTCTGAGGCCAAAGTCAAGGCTGGCATCTTTGTAGGACCACAAGTCAAGGCGCTGTTGAATTCAAAGAACCTTGAAACTAAGATGACTCCGATCGAAAAAGAGGCTTGGTGTGCTTTCCGTGATGTGGTTCGTGGGGTTTTAGGCAACCATAAAGCACCAAACTATAAGGAGTTAGTGTCAAACTTGATTAAGTGCTATGGCAAAATGGGATGCCGTATGTCTTTAAAATTACACTATCTGCATTCACATTAGACTTTTTTCGTGATAACCTGGGCGATGTGAGTGAAGAACATAACGAAAGATTCCATCAAGATATTCAAACGATGGAGAAAAGGTACCAGGGCCATTGGGATGCTTCCATGATGGGAGACTACGTATGGTCGCTGATCAGAAAGGATAAGATTGTTCATACGCGGAAGTCGCGTTCTTCAGTGCATTTTTAAGGAACGCACACTGCATAACGAGGCTCGTTATTCTCTTATCGGTTCTCCTCATGATATATATTATATCCTTTGCACCATTTTGGGTTTGTCAAACAATTTTGGCTCAATAAACATTAATTTCCAATAGTGTTTTTATTTTCAGAAAATATTTATGTTAGCCTTCTTTATATACTTTGCCATATGAAAAGTGTGATAACCTATATTTTTGAAACGGTTGATGATAGAGCAAAACCAACATCATTTTTGGAATCAGCGCCCCGAAATCATTAAGAAACGACAGAAAAATCACAATAAACAGAACATTTTTCAAATTTTGTTACCCAGTGTTATTGGACCTCCTTCGCAACATCTAAGGTCATATGACGGAGGGGACCTACGGCTTTACGTGGGATCCGAACCACGGGCCGCTACATAGTCTGGACGCAGCGGACGGTCTCCCATCCAACTACTACCCAGACCCAATGTCACTTAACTTCACTGATCAACGGGAAGCGGTGTTACGACATTGGCTACGACGTAGCCCTAAAGTAAATGTAGATGGATGAAGGAGTTACCTAGGGTAAGGAGTGCAATTTGAGGATGGGTCTTTATTAGTTTAAATACAGTAATATGAAGAGAAATCTTGATATTTTTTATATGTTGTACATGACTTTTGCAAGTTAGTTTTTTGTCTAAAATAAAGCCAAGTACTTTAACCTCATTCACCCTTGCAAAAGTAGTATTCCCAATATTTATTTGATAGTTTGTATCAATATATTTTGCGGTAATAATCATATAAGATGATATCTGAATGATGATATCTGAATATTAATCTTAATTTCAAGTTAATATTAAAACTTGGCATTGTAATTCCACTGTTATTGTTGTAAGATCGTAAATTTTTAAATTGTTAATTTCATTATGTACCTATCGAACTAATCCTTCTCCAGTTTTTACTTTACTTTTATTTTTATTCTTTTACCCACTGATGATGGAACTTTAACTTCCGAAACGTTTGGACATGAAATCTTCATAATGTTGATGTGGGCGTTGATCATCTTTTTTATCTTTAAATGTCGGTTCGCTAGAAACGCTCCCTTTTCTACAGTTTTATATATATATATATATATATATATATATATATATATATATATATATATAGTGTTTTATCTACCCTGTGAGCAGTACAGAATGTTCTCAAACACACATTTCTCCCTCTATCCTTCACTTCACATACATGCATTTTACATAATACACAATCTTTTCAAATTAAAAAAAAAATGGTATTATGAGTCTCGGAGACCTTGATTTCGGCTCTCCCTCGACATTTTTCCAAGCGTTCACCCTTGTCCCGTCCTTCCTGCATAATATATATATATATATATATACATATATATATATATATATATATATATATATATATATATGAAAAGAAGGATCAACACAACGGCAAACATTTTCATTTATTTGTACATCAGACGTTTCGACAAATCTTTTGTCATCATCAGTGAGTTAAGTCTTAAAACCTTAAAACAAAATTGAAAAGTGAAAGTTACATCAATACAATATTAAGACCATTAAAATTAAAACCTTAAAGCAAAATGAAAATTGCATCAATACAAAATTAAAAACATTTAAATTTCATCACTATAAAACTAAAATTAAATTAAATTTCATCACTATAAAAACTAAAATTAAATTACCTCAATAGGTAAATACACAATGTTTACATCCACCTCCATACTTGGCAAAGTCTAAGTGAACACTAGGTGGTCAGAGGATTAGGAAGGGTATATCTGTGAAAACACGGTTGGTTGTCAAAAGAGTCGTAATTTGTAGGATGAGCTATTATTATTAAGGGAGGGTTTGTTTCTATAGATGTACAAAGATTCTAAAATTCGGAGTTCTGTAAGGTTATTGGATCTAGTTAAAATTTCAAACTGAGTTTTGTGAAGGGGATGGTCGTTTTCATCACTGTGGTTTCTAATTGCGGATTGTGGAGGGCTACTGAGGGGACGGTTGGTACGGACTGACAAGCCCAAATGTTGAGAAAGGCGCACCTCCAGTTGGAGTTGAGTGCTGCCAATATACGCAGCCTTACAGCTGTCGCACGTGTTTTGTAAACAACATTGGGGCATACAGTTTTGGGGAATTCATCTTGAACTTTAAAAAATTTGATAATTTAAGTGGGTTGACGAAGGCGAATCTAAAATTTATTTGGGGATAACTAGACTTGAGTAGTTTGGACAATTCACCTCGAATACGCAATGATAAATAACCATAAAAAGGTAATTTAATATATCTGGTTTCTTTTTGTACTGTAGTTACGGGGAGTTTAGTATCAAAAGTGTTATTTAAAAATTTCTTTAATTGGTTATCGAATAGATGAGAAGGGTAGTAATTGTTAATAAAGTACTGTTTTAAAAATTTAAATTCTTCGTTTAACGAAAAGTAATCCGAACAAATACGGTAACTTCTTGTTAATAATGTTACTATAGCACTAATTATATTTATAAAACATACAACTTAAATAATTGGTTCCCAAGCCAGTAAAAGTTTGTTTCCGAAATAGTGAAGTATGGAACTTATTATGGGCCCGTTTAACTAAAACATCCAGGAAAGGTAAACTATTATTTGTTTCGTTTTCACACGTGTACTTAATATTACTATGTTGTTTATTAAGATAATCAAGAAAAAGTTTTACGTGTGAAGGATGGTTAAATATTAGAAAGTGTCATCCACGTATCTTCTGTAATATATGGGTTTAAAACTACTAGGACAATTTTTCAACCAAATTTCTTCGTAATGGCAAAGAAATGCATTTGCTAGTGTTGGGCTTAACGGGAACCCATAGCTACCCCATCAATTTGGCTGTAAAGGTTGCTATTAAATAAGAAAAGATTATCAAAACACACTATTTCGAGAAGGTTTTTAAATTGAGTCTGAGTGAGGCCATTAATAAGAGTATTATCAGTAGTGAATAACTTATTTAGTATGATATTTAATGTTTCTTTTAACGGGACATTAGTAAACAATGATGAGATATCAAAACTGGCCATAGTAAGAGAATCGGCATGATTGATCTCTTTTATCTCTTTAGCAAAATCAAACGAGTTGTTAATAGAATAATCATTAAAGGTGAGTTTTGAAAGCAAGGGAACGAAGAATTTGGCTAAGTTATAATTGAATGTACCACATGCCGAAAGAATAGGTCTTAGTGGGAAATTTGGCTTGTGGACTTTAGGTAAACCATATAGAATTCCTGGATTAGAACCAGAAGCAAATAAAAAATTGTATGTATTGTCAGCAATAATATTACTATTTTTTAATTTACGCAAACACCTATTAAGTTTATCTTCGAGTTTTAGTAATTTAGACAGAACATTCTCTTTTACCCTTTTAAATTTAGACGTATCCGACAAAATTGTCTCCATTCTATTTATGTAAACTGTTGAATCAATCAGCACTACTCCTTTACCCTTATCCGGTTTTGTAATGATGACAGAGTTATCCTTTTTCAAATTATTGTGTTGATCCTTCTTTTCATCTGTAAGCTCCGGTTCCCTAAGGAGAAGTCAATAGCTTTGATATTAACCCAGAGATATGGCCGATCGACATTGAACTATTACAGACAATGTGAAAGAGTCTATTTGAAACTGAACAAGGCTATCTGTGATGAGAGTTTCTTGTCTAAGTGCAAAAGTTATAATATTGTGCCTAATTTCCTTAGATTTAAACTTTATAATAAACGCCTCCATAACTCCAAACTATATAAATCATGGCTACATAAATTATTAAATTTGGAGCTTCAATCGAAAACTAAAACAGTGAGTTTTCTCAAGCTGAAATATAAAAATTCTCTGTTTGGTCTAAAATCTAGGGTGTCTTATATTGATTATCATTGTTTAGTTACTAAATTTCAAACTTGCTGTGATAAAACTGTCAACAGACATAAAAGGATACATGCTGCCAAATTGGAAAAATTGGGAATCACTCAGTCGTTTTTTAATAATCCAGATAATTTTATTTGTAATTTCTCTAATAAAGTTTTAAGTATTAGAGAGAAAGAAATATTGTCGTTAGGCTTAAATTTTGATCTACCTCATTATAAACTAAATTTTTATAAATTTTTCTCTGGCTTTGAAAATCTTCTCATGAATATTAAGAATTGTGAGATCCGACCAAATTTCTCGTTTCATAACTTGGTAAAACAAGTGGAGAGCATCTCTTTTAAGAATTTTTAATTTTAAACCCCATAAGGTGTTTTCTCCCCTCTTTAATAAGCAAGATTTTAAAATTCTTAATAATTTGAAAAAGGATAACTCTGTCATCATTACAAAACCGGATAAGGGTAAAGGAGTAGTGCTGATTGATTCAACAGTTTACATAAATAGAATGGAGACAATTTTGTCGGATACGTCTAAATTTAAAAGGGTAAAAGAGAATGTTCTGTCTAAATTACTAAAACTCGAAGATAAACTTAATAGGTGTTTGCGTAAATTAAAAAATAGTAATATTATTGCTGACAATACATACAATTTTTTATTTGCTTCTGGTTCTAATCCAGGAATTCTATATGGTTTACCTAAAGTCCACAAGCCAAATTTCCCACTAAGACCTATTCTTTCGGCATGTGGTACATTCAATTATAACTTAGCCAAATTCTTCGTTCCCTTGCTTTCAAAACTCACCTTTAATGATTATTCTATTAACAACTCGTTTGATTTTGCTAAAGAGATAAAAGAGATCAATCATGCCGATTCTCTTACTATGGCCAGTTTTGATGTCTCATCATTGTTTACTAATGTCCCGTTAAAAGAAACATTAAATATCATACTAAATAAGTTATTCACTACTGATAATACTCTTATTAATGGCCTCACTCAGACTCAATTTAAAAACCTTCTCGAAATAGTGTGTTTTGATAATCTTTTCTTATTTAATAGCAACCTTTACAGCCAAATTGATGGGGTAGCTATGGGTTCCCCGTTAAGCCCAACACTAGCAAATGCATTTCTTTGCCATTACGAAGAAATTTGGTTGAAAAATTGTCCTAGTAGTTTTAAACCCATATATTACAGAAGATACGTGGATGACACTTTCTTAATATTTAACCATCCTTCACACGTAAAACTTTTTCTTGATTATCTTAATAAACAACATAGTAATATTAAGTACACGTGTGAAAACGAAACAAATAATAGTTTACCTTTCCTGGATGTTTTAGTTAAACGGGCCCATAATAAGTTCCATACTTCACTATTTCGGAAACAAACTTTTACTGGCTTGGGAACCAATTATTTAAGTTGTATGTTTTATAAATATAAGATTAGTGCTATAGTAACATTATTAACAAGAAGTTACCGTATTTGTTCGGATTACTTTTCGTTAAACGAAGAATTTAAATTTTTAAAACAGTACTTTATTAACAATTACTACCCTTCTCATCTATTCGATAACCAATTAAAGAAATTTTTAAATAACACTTTTGATACTAAACTCCCCGTAACTACAGTACAAAAAGAAACCAGATATATTAAATTACCTTTTTATGGTTATTTATCATTGCGTATTCGAGGTGAATTGTCCAAACTACTCAAGTCTAGTTATCCCCAAATAAATTTTAGATTCGCCTTCGTCAACCCACTTAAATTATCAAATTTTTTAAAGTTCAAAGATGAATTCCCCAAAACTGTATGCCCCAATGTTGTTTACAAATACACGTGCGACAGCTGTAAGGCTGCGTATATTGGCAGCACTCAACTCCAACTGGAGGTGCGCCTTTCTCAACATTTGGGCTTGTCAGTCCGTACCAACCGTCCCCTCAGTAGCCCTCCACAATCCGCAATTAGAAACCACAGTGATGAAAACGACCATCCCCTTCACAAAACTCAGTTTGAAATTTTAACTAGATCCAATAACCTTACAGAACTCCGAATTTTAGAATCTTTGTACATCTATAGAAACAAACCCTCCCTTAATAATAATAGCTCATCCTACAAATTACGACTCTTTTGACAACCAACCGTGTTTCACAGATATACCCTTTCTAATCCTCTGACCACCTAGTGTCTTAGACTTTGCCAAGTATGGAGGTGGATGTAAACATTGTGTATTTACCTATTGAGGTAATTTAATTTTAGTTTTTATAGTGATGAAATTTAATTTAATTTTAGTTTTTATAGTGATGAAATTTAAATGTTTTTAATTTTGTATTGATGCAATTTTCATTTTGCTTTAAGGTTTTAATTTTAATGGTCTTAATATTGTATTGATGTAACTTTCACTTTTCAATTTTGTTTTAAGGTTTTAAGACTTAACTCACTGATGATGACAAAAGATTTGTCGAAACGTCTGATGTACAAATAAATGAAAATGTTTGCCGTTGTGTTGATCCTTCTTTTCATCTGTAAGCTCCGGTTCCCTAAGGAGAAGTCAATAGCTTTGATATTAACCCAGAGATATGGCCGATCGACATTGAACTATTACAGACAATGTGAAAGAGTCTATTTGAAACTGAACAAGGCTATCTGTGATGAGAGTTTCTTGTCTAAGTGCAAAAGTTATAATATTGTGCCTAATTTCCTTAGATTTAAACTTTATAATAAACGCCTCCATAACTCCAAACTATATAAATCATGGCTACATAAATTATTAAATTTGGAGCTTCAATCGAAAACTAAAACAGTGAGTTTTCTCAAGCTGAAATATAAAAATTCTCTGTTTGGTCTAAAATCTAGGGTGTCTTATATTGATTATCATTGTTTAGTTACTAAATTTCAAACTTGCTGTGATAAAACTGTCAACAGACATAAAAGGATACATGCTGCCAAATTGGAAAAATTGGGAATCACTCAGTCGTTTTTTAATAATCCAGATAATTTTATTTGTAATTTCTCTAATAAAGTTTTAAGTATTAGAGAGAAAGAAATATTGTCGTTAGGCTTAAATTTTGATCTACCTCATTATAAACTAAATTTTTATAAATTTTTCTCTGGCTTTGAAAATCTTCTCATGAATATTAAGAATTGTGAGATCCGACCAAATTTCTCGTTTCATAACTTGGTAAAACAAGTGGAGAGCATCTCTTTTAAGAATTTTTACAATTTTAAACCCCATAAGGTGTTTTCTCCCCTCTTTAATAAGCAAGATTTTAAAATTCTTAATAATTTGAAAAAGGATAACTCTGTCATCATTACAAAACCGGATAAGGGTAAAGGAGTAGTGCTGATTGATTCAACAGTTTACATAAATAGAATGGAGACAATTTTGTCGGATACGTCTAAATTTAAAAGGGTAAAAGAGAATGTTCTGTCTAAATTACTAAAACTCGAAGATAAACTTAATAGGTGTTTGCGTAAATTAAAAAATAGTAATATTATTGCTGACAATACATACAATTTTTTATTTGCTTCTGGTTCTAATCCAGGAATTCTATATGGTTTACCTAAAGTCCACAAGCCAAATTTCCCACTAAGACCTATTCTTTCGGCATGTGGTACATTCAATTATAACTTAGCCAAATTCTTCGTTCCCTTGCTTTCAAAACTCACCTTTAATGATTATTCTATTAACAACTCGTTTGATTTTGCTAAAGAGATAAAAGAGATCAATCATGCCGATTCTCTTACTATGGCCAGTTTTGATGTCTCATCATTGTTTACTAATGTCCCGTTAAAAGAAACATTAAATATCATACTAAATAAGTTATTCACTACTGATAATACTCTTATTAATGGCCTCACTCAGACTCAATTTAAAAACCTTCTCGAAATAGTGTGTTTTGATAATCTTTTCTTATTTAATAGCAACCTTTACAGCCAAATTGATGGGGTAGCTATGGGTTCCCCGTTAAGCCCAACACTAGC
Source organism: Bathynomus jamesi (assembly GCA_023014485.1). Taxonomy (NCBI): domain Eukaryota; kingdom Metazoa; phylum Arthropoda; class Malacostraca; order Isopoda; family Cirolanidae; genus Bathynomus; species Bathynomus jamesi. Next base: position 1,327,645 of record JAJOZX010000175.1, read on the forward strand.
AAATGCATTTCTTTGCCATTACGAAGAAATTTGGTTGAAAAATTGTCCTAGTAGTTTTAAACCCATATATTACAGAAGATACGTGGATGACACTTTCTTAATATTTAACCATCCTTCACACGTAAAACTTTTTCTTGATTATCTTAATAAACAACATAGTAATATTAAGTACACGTGTGAAAACGAAACAAATAATAGTTTACCTTTCCTGGATGTTTTAGTTAAACGGGCCCATAATAAGTTCCATACTTCACTATTTCGGAAACAAACTTTTACTGGCTTGGGAACCAATTATTTAAGTTGTATGTTTTATAAATATAAGATTAGTGCTATAGTAACATTATTAACAAGAAGTTACCGTATTTGTTCGGATTACTTTTCGTTAAACGAAGAATTTAAATTTTTAAAACAGTACTTTATTAACAATTACTACCCTTCTCATCTATTCGATAACCAATTAAAGAAATTTTTAAATAACACTTTTGATACTAAACTCCCCGTAACTACAGTACAAAAAGAAACCAGATATATTAAATTACCTTTTTATGGTTATTTATCATTGCGTATTCGAGGTGAATTGTCCAAACTACTCAAGTCTAGTTATCCCCAAATAAATTTTAGATTCGCCTTCGTCAACCCACTTAAATTATCAAATTTTTTAAAGTTCAAAGATGAATTCCCCAAAACTGTATGCCCCAATGTTGTTTACAAATACACGTGCGACAGCTGTAAGGCTGCGTATATTGGCAGCACTCAACTCCAACTGGAGGTGCGCCTTTCTCAACATTTGGGCTTGTCAGTCCGTACCAACCGTCCCCTCAGTAGCCCTCCACAATCCGCAATTAGAAACCACAGTGATGAAAACGACCATCCCCTTCACAAAACTCAGTTTGAAATTTTAACTAGATCCAATAACCTTACAGAACTCCGAATTTTAGAATCTTTGTACATCTATAGAAACAAACCCTCCCTTAATAATAATAGCTCATCCTACAAATTACGACTCTTTTGACAACCAACCGTGTTTCACAGATATACCCTTTCTAATCCTCTGACCACCTAGTGTTCCTTAGACTTTGCCAAGTATGGAGGTGGATGTAAACATTGTGTATTTACCTATTGAGGTAATTTAATTTTAGTTTTTATAGTGATGAAATTTAATTTAATTTTAGTTTTTATAGTGATGAAATTTAAATGTTTTTAATTTTGTATTGATGCAATTTTCATTTTGCTTTAAGGTTTTAATTTTAATGGTCTTAATATTGTATTGATGTAACTTTCACTTTTCAATTTTGTTTTAAGGTTTTAAGACTTAACTCACTGATGATGACAAAAGATTTGTCGAAACGTCTGATGTACAAATAAATGAAAATGTTTGCCGTTGTGTTGATCCTTCTTTTCATCTGTAAGCTCCGGTTCCCTAAGGAGAAGTCAATAGCTTTGATATATATATATATATATATATATATATATGATGCGCCTCGGTGGTGTAGTGGTTAGCGTCGCTGACTACGAATCCATCGGTCCCGGGTTCGAGACCCGACGGCAGCCGGGGCGCAGCAAACCCCAGCTGTTCATCCTTCCACACAATAAAAGAAAGTGGTTAGTAGATAAATGGGTACCCTAGGTGGCCTAGTGGTTAAGACGCTGGGCTGCTGATGGGGCGTGGTTCAGATTCCACGTTAAACTGTAGGTCTAAGGTGGAGTGAAAAGCTTGACCTTCGTCAGAATGAACAATTCTGGCGGAAGCTAACCAAAGATTATATCTTTCTTACCTTTCTTACCAGGCGCCTGGTAGACCTAAAGCGGTCTGTCAGTTGGGAGCCCTCGGACGAGACTCCTCCATGCCTCACGATCTCCACACATCAAGCTCGCCCGTTGGAGACTGATTCCACACTTCTCGACAGCACTCTTGATGTTATCAATCCATCGGATCTTCGGTCTTCCAACTGGTCTTCTGTTTTGAGGGGCCCATTCCAGCATTCTTCTTGCTGTCCTTTCCATCGGCATTCGTTGGACATGCCCGTACCATTTTAGTTGGTTCCTCTCAATATTCTCATTAACCGAAGTTACACCCAATCGCCTTCTTATTTCAGTGTTCCTTATTTTATCCAATCTACTTACTCCTACTATCAATCTCAGGACCCTCATTTCAGCTGCTTGCAGTTTTCCCCTCGTCCTTGTGGTTAGGGCACAAGTCTCGCTGCCGTATATATATATATATATATATATATATATATACACACACACTCCAAACTTTTCAGCCGTTCTTACAATAGCTTACTCTCAGTCTGAATTGCTCTATATATTTTCACATCCGAAACTTACACCAAACACCATTACATAATGGGTCCAATTTATATTCAAGTTTAGTTAAAAACAACTGATAGAGTTGGTAAAAGTTCTGAAATGTGCTTTGCTGCTAGTTCATGCTCACTATTTCGTTTGGTTTTTAGTTCCGTTTCTTAAATTTGTGTTTGCGTTATGTAAATATTTGGAACACCACAAAATTTGAGCAACATTTCTTCCCCGATAATAGGTTGTGTTCAGTAGCGTGCAAGCCGAAAATAACAGTAATAATAATTTCTCCCTATTTCAACTTTAATTATAAATGAAATAAGGATAAAACGGCGTGAAATATTTTTATTTAAACAAGTGAAAATACTAAACTTTAAACAACAGCAACAGTCCAAACTTGCAACATTCTCCCGGAACTTGCAACATTCTACATCAGGAAATGCAGTTCATTTACCGTCGAAATACTTCTTCGCTTCCTTTTCGGACGTGATAAATATGAAATATTTGGATTCGCTTCGCTCGATAGTCGAGGAAGTGTCTCATGCAAACTCTTTATTCATGGTCATAAGGGTGATGAGGTGACAGAGCTGTAATAGAAAGCAATATGTAAGAATTGTAGCACTAACAATAAAACTGTATACATATATGTATGTATACGGGTCTGGTACAGCAGTGATAAGCCATATCCTTTTATGGGGACTTTTATATTCTTCTATCCTTACTTATGTCCCTCTGACCATCGACAGAATGGAATAAAGAAGCTTAACATTGCGTGATTCTCTAAAGTCGTGATTCTCTACACATTCAATTAACGCTATTTCGTTTACCTCTGAACAGACATAGGGTGAGTGAACCATTTGAAATACAGGGTGTGTCCACCAAAAACTCATATAAATTAAGCTTATTTCAAATGGAATTTGTGGGGTTCTTTCGTGGACACTCGGTATAATTTTTCTTTTTAAAGATCACACTAAAAGTTTCAGAAAGGAACAAAAGGTTTTATGTAGCTTTTAGGAATTTATCTCTATTTAAACAGTTTAATTTAATGATACGGATGCATTAATATACAGGGTAATTCAAAATAATGTAGATACATTTTGATATTATTTATTTTGGATACTAATTGCCCTTAATAAACAAAAAATTTATTATGTACATAGGTAAGCATGTAAAACAACATTTAATAATAATTTTATGTTAACTGTTCAAAATGTCCACCATTTACGCGCAAACCTGCGGCGCAATGTCCCAAAACAGATCGGCACAGAGTACTGTTCATATTAAATGAGATTTTGCGTACTTCCCCAACAATCACTTCTTGTAAGTGTTGCATATTTTGAGGGTTTGTACCATACATTTTATCCCTCAGGTATCCCAACAGATAGAAGTCCAGAGGTGTAAGATCAGGTGATCAGGTGATCTTGGAAGTACGGAAAATCTCAACTAATATGAACACTACTGTGTGCCCATCTGTTTTGAAACGTGCGAGGTCGCATGTTTGCGTATAAATGGTGGCCATTTTGAGCATTTTGAACATTTAACAAAAACTATTAAATTTTTTTTAATGCTTACTCACGTACATAGCAAAGAATTTGTTTATTAAGTGCCCTTAGTATCCAAAATAAATAATTTCAAAATGTGTCTACATTATTTTGAATCACCCTGTATAGACAGACAGATAGATAGATAGATAGATAGATAGCTAGATAGATAGATATAAGCTCATTCCTAGAAAGAAGCGCACGCACTATTTAATTATTTATATATAATATCTTTTTTTGTTGTGAAAAATTTCTCCCTCCATGCAAGGTTTTTACAGTTAGTAATTTATTATGATTTCAATTTTTATCGTTTCCAACATATTTTTTTTTTAACATTTTAATATAAATGTCAATGCAAAGTTAAACTGTTTAATTATTTTATATCATTTTTTCTCTTTAGATTCTAGAAGGCATTAATTGTGATTTTAATTGATATTGTATTTCATTTTTAATGTAATTTAAGTTAGGTTTTTGTATTTCTACCACTGATGATCGAAGGAGTAATTACGAAACGTCTGTTTATATCAATAATTCCATGGTTGTCATCGCTCATCGCTTTGGTTTTTATTATTATTATTATTATTATTAATACATACCGTATATATATATATATATATATATATATATAATATTATATACACTGTGTATATATATGAAAATAAAATGAAAATGAAATGAAAATGAAAAGGTTTATTAGCAGACCATAGTCCATCTGACAAATATTAATAATACAATGACAATTCACATACTAAGGATAAAAATATATACCATTAGTGAAAAATAATACGTTTTCGTACCATGAATTACATAGCTTGAAGACAAACGGCAGGACTCATAGATAGCTTGGATAATTGGGTTGGTTCTTTTGTTAATTCATTGTTCATTCATTGTTACCTCCGGGAAGCTCGAGACATTGCGGGTAGCAAACATTTGCGAAGCCGAGCATCTCGGGGGTAATTTATGTTTTCTTTATGCAGAAAGGAGGGGCCAAGGGCAAATACCCGTAAAAAGCGCCACTCCTATGGAAGAAGAAGAGAGCCAACATCAAGGTCTGGGATTTTCGAGATGCCTAGACAGTCTAGGGTAGGTTGATTTTGGAACTGTGATCTTGGACTAGTCTAGATAGAAAGGTATTAATGTATAAAACACGTTGCACCAACTCATATTTGTGAAAATGATTGTATTTTTTGAGGATTGTTAATTATTTTTAAGTTGTAAAATTGCCGCATTTTACACGTAAAATCGCGCGCGCGGCATTCGCGCAATGTAAACAAACAAAATATCGGACCTTATTTTATCAAAATAATCAATTAAAATTCGGCTTTTTTAACAAAATGATGCTTGAAAATTATTGTAAATGCATTATAGATGTTTATTAGTGTATTATTTTGTATTTTTTAATGATATTTACCTATAAAATGTGTATTAAATTAAGTTATTTTATGATGCGTTCATTTAATTGTGTTTATTTTCAAATATTTCATAAAAATGGGTAAAAAACGGAAGTCTGCAGTGTTAATTCGAAGTGATAGTGCCAAAAAATTCAGTGCCCAGCCTTCCCCTTTGGATAAAACAGAGCCTCCTACCCTCCGCCAAGTTATTCAGACAGTTATTTCCTCCAAAACAGCCACCCGGGCTTGAAAGACTATGATATTGCTAAATTGATAGCAAAGGATGTGATTGAGATCTGGCAGGCAGCGAACCCGCGGCTGCCCCTGTATGAGGAATATTATGTAGTGAAATTGGTGGATAAAGTGTGCTTCAAGAAAGCAAAAGAGATAAACAGGAAATCTCTTTCTACAGTCCAGGAGCAGAATCTGGAGGAAAAGCTGGATAAACTTTTTGACATTTCTGCTTGCACCTGTAAGCGACCTGTTCGTCCTTGTGATGACAATGCTGTGAAGTGCAAGAAAGAAAATTGTCAAACACAGCACATAATCTGCACTTGTCCTCCCAGTAAGAATGTAATGCTATTATTTTTTTAACTTTTAACTGGCCTAACTTAGTGCGATTAGGTGCCTTTTAAATGGAAGGAAATTCAATGCTTGTAATTGAAAAATATCCGCAGTTTCCTCCTGTAATCTTCCTTCCCCCCCCCTGGTAATAGAAATTAATAATCAATTTTTTTTCAGGATTTTATCTCTTATTTTAAATCCGCTATTTAATATACTTTAATATTTCAGGTTCCAGTAGAGAAGAGGGAATACTTGAGAGATCAGAGGGCCAAAATAGGACCCAAGGGCTCTTTCCAGCTGGGCTCTGTGGATAAAGCTGCTGTGAAGAGAGACCAGAGGGCTGCAGCTGAAGCAGAAAGATTACAGAGCCAGATTCAACAGCAGCAGGAAGTGGATTTGGCCACTTTTGCCTCCACACCTTCACAAAATATTTCTTTTGAATCCAGCTCAGGAGAATCAGGAGAGGTAATATATTTTTTTTCTTTTATCTTATCCCATTTTTACCCAAATTTATCCCTACTTTTTGTCCCTATTTCCCCCCTTTTTTCCCACATTTTCGCCCATTTTCGCCGACTTTTTACCTGAAGTTTTACCTATTTCCCCCCCTATTTTCCCACTTGTTTTCCCCCATTTTCGTTTAAGTAATTTATTCTTATTTCCGCCCATTTTCGTCGATTTTTACCCATATTTTTCCGTACTTTTTTCTCTATTTTCCCCCATTTTCGCTTTAGTAATTTATTTTTTATTTTCATTTCAGCCATCTGGTGGTGAAGCTGAAGAGTTCAAGCCAAGGAGGCACCCAAGTGTAGGTTACAGCTTTTTGAAGACCCCCAGATATGCCATGGAACTGATCAGGGGTGATGTTTCTTCCAATCTTGGGGCAAGTCTTGCTAATGCCTTCCTCCTGAACTTACAAGCTATGGACCTGCTTAAGCCTGGCCTTGATGTGAAACAGATAATAGTTGATAAATCGAAAATGGACAGGGAAAAAGCTAGAATGAAAGTGAAAAGTGATGAAAAGCACAATGAGGGTCTGGAAAAGTTAGTCTGTATTGGGGTTGATGGGAAAGTTGACAAGGACACTTTGCTGTACAGAGAAGTTAAGGATGAAAATGGGGAGACTAAGCTGAAGAAAGGAAAGGAACAAGAGCACCATTTGACTTTCACGAAGGAGCCGGGAACTGAAAATGGAACATATCTTACTCACAGAGTCATCCCAATTAAAGGTGCGACTGGAGTTCTTCTTGGTGAAGAAGTTGCTAGTGTCTTGGAGGAGTTTAACAGTGTTCATACCCTGAAAGCTGTCCTCCTTGACAACACAAATACAAACACTGGCTGGGAGGGAGGCCTTGTAACAGCTCTGGAAAATAAAATTGAGCGGAAATTGCACACCATTGGCTGTTCACTCCATCAGAATGAGCTTCCTTTCAGAGCTGTTTTCAAGCATCTTGATGGCAGTACCAAAAGTCCCACTGCTTTCACTGGTCCACTGGGAAAACTCTGTGAAATTGACTACCAAGATCTGCCACAAGTGGAATTCACCAAACTCAGTGGCCCCGTGGATGACATGGAATTTGCTGAGGAGACACTGAATGATCTCAGTGGCGACCAGAGGCTTCTTTTGGAGTATGTGCTTGGAATTTCCAGGGGCAAAGTCAACCCAAGATTTGCTGCCTGGAAAATTGGACCAAACCATGCAAGATGGTTGACTTTGGCAATTAGATTGATGTGTCTGTGGACCAGAGGTGCCTACCCTCCAGAACTACAGGATAAGCTTTACCAGGCCATCAAGTTCATTGTGGAAGTGTATGCAGTCAGTTGGTTTGAGATCAAAAGGGACAGCAAGTTCCACAATCACCAGCTGTACATCTTCAACATGATCCAGAGGATCAAGCAGCAGTCTGAAGAAATCCAGGGTGTTGCTTTCAAGAACCTGAAGTACAATGCTTTTGCCTTGCTGCCCGAGAATGGTGCTGTACTCCATGATGAAGTCTGATGACTTGGAAGTGAGAGAAGCTGCTCTCAAGAAAATTCTGTCCATCAGGTAAGCATTTATTAATTTTAAAAAATGTGGAAAAAAAATTTGATTATGGGGATTTATTTAATAAAAAAAAGTCCCGAGTTCTATAAATCCCCATAATCGAATTTTTTTTTCACATTTTCTTATCCCAATTCCCCCTTCCCCTCTGATAATGGAAATAATCTTACCTTCTTCTGAAAAAAAAATTCGATTATGGGGATTTATAGAACTCGGGTTTTTTTTTTTTTTTAATTTAAGTTAAATTAAATCAGCAATTCTGAGACTAATAGGGATTAAATCTTAAACTGGAATAAAAAATAAATTAATTATTATTCTTTCAGAAGTGGGAAGCCAGCCAAGAAGAGGCTGAAGAAGATCACAGCCATCAACATTGAAGCTACCCACTGGTCAGAACTAATAACCTTTCTCAAAGTGGCATCTGTGAACCTGCTCTCACAGAAGACTTTTCTGACCAGGAGCTTCAAGAAGCATTGCTGAATGGCACCAGGCTGGAGCTGCCTGATCTGCTTTCACATTCTCAGAGTGTTGAAAGGGCCGTGAAGCTGACATCTGAAGCTTCCCATACTGTTTATGGACTCGAATCAAGGCACAAACACATTCTGGCCAAAGCCCTAAGCCGCCAGATGAGGCATTCCTTTGCTTCTAAGGGCTCTTACAGTGAAAATTATGATGATCTTGGGATCTAAATGTGTCTTGTTGACTCTGTACATGTTTTTTTTATTTTTTTCAATAAAATTTTAACTTTTTCAGGATTTTTTTTATAAAAATAGCATGTTTTTTTTTAGCCGAAAATTGCGAAAATGCGGTATTTTTCGGTACGATTTTTTGACAATTTTTGAAACGGTTTCCTCAAAAAACGGTTAAAGCTAGGGATCTGAAATATTTTGTCAGTTATTATCATATTAAGCCCTGACTATCTCGACTAATCCAAAGTCGATATCTAAAAAAATGCGGAAAATCAACCTACCTTACTAGACACTCTGCGTTTCAAAGATGGGAGGTCATAGATAGGAGAAAAGATGGATTGAGGAAGATTGTTCCAGTGTTCACCGGTTGAGTAGATGAAGGAATGAAAATACCGATTAACCATTGCAATAGATGGTTGGACAGAAAAGGAATGAGAAATTGTAGAAAGTCTGGTATTGCGTGCTCTCCTTAAAGGAGGAGACATGCAGTTAGAGTTCAGAAGAGCAATGTCCGTTATAATAGCGATAGTAAAGAGAGAGTGAGGCAACATTGCGGCGAAGAGAGAAAGATTGAAGACAATCAGTCAGAGGCGGGGAATTGATGGGATGAAACGCCTTTGATTCCAGCCTGTCAAATACGGCTGTGTGGTTGAGCCACCCCACACATAAGAGGCATACTCCATACAGGGGCGAACAAGACTCTTGTACAGAGACAACAACTGAGTTGGGGTGAAGAAACCGCAGAGGCGGTACAGCAAACCTAACCTCTTAGAAGCTGTTTTAGAAAGAAAGTATATGTGATCTTTCCAGGAAAGATCACGAGAAAAGGAAACGCCAAGAATGTTAAGAGAAGAGGAAGGATTCAATTGTGTTGTTGAAGGTAAGGGGATAGTTGTGTAGAAGATTGTGACGAGTAGACAGATGGAGCAACTGAGTTTTTGAGGCATTGAAAGACAAGGTTTTCTCTGCCCCAATCAGATATAGCAGAAAGATCAGAGGTCAGGTGTCCCATAGCCGTCCTACGCTAATCCTGAAGTGACTGATGAGAGTGACGCTTTGGGAAGCGGGTGGATAAGTGAAGAGTGGAATCATCGGCATAGGAGTGAATAGGACAGGAAGTGCGAATTAAAAGATCATTAATAAATAAGAGGAAGAGAGTGGGTGACAGGACAGAACCTTGAAGAACACCACTGTTAATAGCTTTAGGAGAGGAACAGTGGCCATCTACAACTGCAGCTATAGATTGACCAGAAAGGAAATTAGAGATGAAGGCATAGATAGAAAGATAGAAACCTAAGGAGGGCAGTTTGAACATTAAAGATTTGTGCCAGACTCTATCAAAAGCTTTTGATATGTCTAGCGCAATAGCAAAGGTTTCACCGAAATCCCGAAAGGAGGATGACCAAGAGTCAGAGAGATATGCAGGAAGATCGCCAGTAGAGCGTCCCTTGTGGAATCCATACTGACGATCTGAAAGAAGATTGTGAGAGGAAAGGTGTTTAAGAATCTTCCTATTAAGGATATATTCAAAAACTTTGGAAAGGCAGGAAAACAAAGCAATTGGACCATAGTTGGAGAGTTGAGAGCAGTCACCCTTCTTTGGGACAGGCTGAATGAAAGCGAACTTCCAGCAGGAAGAAAAAGTACCAGATGAGAGACAAAGACGAAATATTTTGCCTCGGCAGGATGTCAGCACAGAAACACAGTTCTTAAGAACAACAGGAGGAACACCATCAGAAGAGATTCTAATTTCAGACATAATAAAGTCAGAGGGTGGAGGAGATGAAGGAACAGCAGGGGAATTGTCTAGGGTTGAATTGTAAGCGAAAGTTTGAGCGAAGAGTTCAGCTCTGTCAGGAGAAGAGACTGCAACTGTGCTGTCGGAATGGAAAAGAGGAGGGAAAGAAGAGGAAGTAAAGTTGTTGAAGAGATTTTTAGCTAGATGCCAGAAAGAGCGAGAAGAATTAGAATTGGATAGATTTTCACATTTTTGTCGGAGTCTCAAAGACTTGTTGTACAGAAAATTTAGAATTCTGCTAGAACCTTTTTTATAATTTACCCAGTGTTGCTGTTCGTATATATTACTGCAGAAAGTACGAAAGAGAGTGCCTTTAGCTTCACTTGTACAGAACTGAAAGTTCCTTATAGTCATATTCGCTTTAGCACAAAGGCTTCGAGATTGTTTTCTGATATCTGAGTCATCACTGAAGGAGCTGGTGATAGTTTGACCCAAATACTTAAACTCTTGTACTTCCTCAATTACTTCACCTCTCATTTTAAACCTAATATCAGCTGGCTGATTACAGGTTTTACGATGGAATTGCATAACCTTAGTTTTTGTAACATTAAAAAAAATATCATGTTTCTGCGAATACACTTCGCAGACTTTTAGTAACCGATCCAGACCTTTAACGGAGGGACATATATATATATATATATATATATATATATATATATATATATACACACACACGAGGGTTGTTCAAAAAGTAAATTTACAAGGTTAATTACCGGTGCATTATGTATAGTACAATAATATTGTTGGTAGTAAAATATTTTGTTAGGAATGTGTGGCAACACTGTAAAGTGGCAACATCCGGGGTCACCACGAACCAAATAGTTCAAAATTGCACCATCAACTGGTAAAGTGATGGCAACGATTTTTTGGGACCATCAAGGCGTTTTGCATGTTGAATTCATGCAGAAAGGGGCAACAATAAATGCCACTTCTTGTGAAACTTTACAGCGACTCCGCACGGCTATCAGAAGAAAACGTCCCGCGTTGCTTACTGCAGGTGTGGTGTTCTTGCATGACAATGCATTGCCCTCACACTACAAATCAAACACGGCAACTTCTGGAATCGTTCCACTCGGAAGTCATGGATCATCCCCACCCATAGTCCTGACCTTGCACCAAGCGACATCCATTTGTTTCCAGCCCTAAAGGAACACCTTGGAGGTAAACAATTTCAAAACGATTCTGATGCAGAAGCGGCCGTACGAAACTGGTTAAGAACTAAGAACCCTACATTTCACTCGACCGGCATCGGAAAGCTTGTCCCACACAACGGCAAATGTTTGAATCTGTTTGGTGATTATGCAGAAACGTAGTAATAAGTTGTTGAAATACTTGTAATAATTACTTGCCTTCTAATAAAACAGTTCCTTCAAAACATCTTGTAAACTTACTTTTTGAACAACTTTGGTTTGGCTAACCTTGGTTTTGCTTCCGTCCGAATTGTTCATTCTGACGAAGGTCAAGCCTGTTGTTTCACTTTAGACCTACAGCTTAACGTGGAATTCGAACCACGACCAACCACGAGTGGTCAGAAACTACAAAGTCCTTGCCCGGACTCGATCTTACGACCTCCCAATCAGCAGCCCAGCGATTTAACCACCAGGCTACCCAGGATACCCATTTATCTATCAACCAATTTTTATTGTGTGGAAGGATGAATAGCTGGGTTAGCTGCGCGCCGCCTACCGTCACCAAGAATCGAACGTGGGGCCGGTGGATTCGTAGTTGGTGATGCTAACCACTACACCACCGAGAAATATGTATATATACCGTACATATACTTAGTCTTGTTTTTCTGCTTCAAATATGTATTTTAAGTATACCCTATATCATGTGTAGAAATTGTTCTGAGAATGAAAAAAAATGAAAGATATGTTCATGAAACGTTTAAAATTTTATTTATTTATTTTTTTGCTCAAGATCAAAAGTGCGAAATGAATCCCTTTTCATGATTTAAAATTTCTGTACCAAAATCCGAAAGAGTGCCAAAATTGAGGTTACACACGCAGTTTTAAGTGCCAAAAAATAATAAAATTACTATTTTAAAAATTAAAACTTTTTAAGAGCGATAATTTAAATTTTTAATTGTTAGACTAAATACTTCATAAGTACTGATAAATTTAATATAATTATAATTTAAAATTTTAGATCTAGGATTTTTCTTCCAGTCTTCAACGCCGAACAAGGTTAATTCGACAAAAGTGCCATAATTTTATTGAAAGTGTGTGTGTGTGTGTGTGTGTGTGTGTGTGTGTGTGTGTGGTGTGTGTGCTTTTAATAAATTTCTTAAGATGATTTTTCTATTCAACGAAATAACATGTAGGGGAAGGTGGGGCAACTCGAGACCCATAAGGAAATTACAATTTTGTAGACATATAGAACGAGTATTTGGACCCATTACATACAAAGACATTTATCTTCACCTTCTGTCATCCATTCTGTATTACTTTTTATTGCGTCCTAGCTTTGCATTAGGTGTAACTGTAGTTTGAGAAAGTCGTTGCAATTTTTTGGTTAAAAAAATCGTGGGACAACTCGGAACCGGGGTTCCTTTTTGCCCCTATTCCCAAATATCAGTCCCACGCGGTCAGTGATAAAATTTCAGACACGACGATATGTGAAAATCGGACACTGATCCATAGGTAGCCTACACACAAAAAGCAACAAAATAAGTTCTTACAGCTTTGAAATTATGAATCAAGGAAAAATTCGCTGATGATAGATCAAATGGAGAAAAAATATTTTTTTCTAATTTTTGCATAGCTGCGTGGTGCAACCCGCACCGTACCACTGTCTCAAGGCCACTGATCAGTGTCGGCACCGACGGAAATAGCTTACAGCTAGATGGCAGCACTAGTTTGGACTGTCTGTAGAGGGAGCGTTGCCCCGGGATCCCGAGTTGCCTCACCTTCCCCTACCTCAAATTAAATATAATGACACATATAAAATTAAAAATTTTGTGTATATATATATCTCTCTCTCTCTCTCTCTCTCTCTCTCTCTCTCTCTCGTAGAATTCATTTGCAAATCAAAATTTGAATTCCAATGACATTTATAATTAAATTTAAATAGCGATCATTTCCTTTACATTAAAGTCATTTAGTCAAGAATTAACTTTTGTGGTGTAAAAACAGTTTTATCTTCACAGTCTCTGAAATATTTTGAATTGAATATAAATAATGAATTATTATAATTCCCACTTCGATACCCACGTTAAAATGAGCTACCATTAATAATCATTATTATTATTACTTGTATATATGATTCACTTGTCACGTCCTAACAACCGGGATATGAGCTTAACGTGGAATCTGAACCATAGGTCGCTACATCATCTGGACGCGGACAGTCACCAATCCAATTACAGAGCAGACTCAGTGTCACTAGAACCAACAATATATATATATATATATATATTATATATACACACACACACACGAGTGTAACAGTCTATATATATTTAGAGGATTTAATAGCTATTTCCTTTATATTTCCTCTTTAAGATTTGGTGTGCTGCAGTCTAAGAAATTTTTCTACTTTTGATTAACTGTGGCTTTCATTCCAGCAAACAGACAACTCTCTAAAGAAGCCGAGAAGAAATGGATGAGACTTCATCGCGTTTCATCCAATTTTACCTCTTTTGGCCTCGATCCAGGTTAGCTGTTCACCGACGTCCCAAAGTAATGACGGGAATAAAGTGGAACGGCCAAATAAATAAAAAAAGAATAAGGTTCTTCAAATATAAACATTATACATGAAACAATGGAAAAGAAACCATATATATATATATAATGACAAACGTTGAACTAACATTCTTTATTCACCAAACGTTTCGGAAGTTTTAACTACCGTTTACAGTGATCATAACTTACAATGTTCAGTTTAGTAAATCATTTAAAATAAGTTTATTTGAAAAATGTAAATGGACTGCATAAGTCTTAGATGAATTTCACAGGTTGGCTTATAAAGGTTTGAAAAACTATTGAGGCTTTGTAAGCCAATCTGTGAAATTGATCTGAGACTTACGCAGTCCGTTTACATTTTTCGAAATAAACCCATTTTAAATGATTATGGCTCATCCATTGAACTGAACGTTGTAAGTTATGACCATTGAAGATGGTCGTTAAAACTTCCGAAACGTTTGGTGAGTAAAGAATGTTAGTTCAAGCGTTTGTCATTTTATTCACCTTAAAATGCCATTTCCCTAGGAACAAGCCTTTATTCAGAATTATATATATATATATATATATATATATATATATATATATATATATATTATATATTATATATATATAAACTTCTGTAAGGGCATTAGGTTTATTTAAGAAAACCTTTACGTTGAAACAGAACAGAAGACAAAAAATGTACACTCTAAAATTCAGTGGTTCCCGACCTTCTTTTGCTGCGACCCTAAACTGGCCACCAACAGGATATCCCGACCCTCAGGCTTATGATAAAATATAAATTGAATTAAGAAATAGTGAATATAGTGACCCTTCGCGACCCTACTTGAGGACTCCCGCCACCCTGATTTGGTTCGGGACCCGAGGTTGGGAATCACTGCTCTAAATGGTATTAGACGTTTCGTTATACAGGGTGTCCCAGAATTAACTATCTATTTCAATGAAATCGGACAAATTTTTTAAAAACACTTTTATTTATGTTCATGTTTAATATGTGTTAAAAATGTATAAACTTCTAAATTTTTTTCATAATTTTATTTTCATAATTTTTTCATAGTTTTTCATAGTTTTATTTTCATTCTCTTTCAGAACCCTATTAATAATGAATACACAAGAACGCATCTTTGTTGTAACATCCCGTATCAAAGGAATGCAATGTAATGAAATCAGAAAAATTTACAAGAAGATTCCACAGAACCGGTCCTACAGACAAAGCGATTCGTGAACTTGTGAACAAATTTAAAAGAACTGGATCCGTACACGACGAGGTGGGAAGAGGACACCCAAGGACAGCACGTAACAGTACCGAACAGGTACGACAATTGTTTGAGGATGAACCAACAACTTCGGTTAGGGAGGCCGGTCGAAGACTCAACATATCCAAGACAACAGTTCATAGAATCTTGCGTTCGACACTGATGAAAAAGGCTTTGATACGGGATGTTACAACAAAGATGCGTTCTTGTGTATTCATTATTAATAGGGTTCTGAAAGAGAATGAAAATAAAACTATGAAAAACTATGAAAAAATTATGAAAATAAAATTATGAAAAAAATTTAGAAATTTATACATTTTTAACACATATTAAACATGATAAACATAAATAAAAGTGTGTTTTTAAAAAATTTGTCCGATTTCATTGAAATAGATAGTTAATTCTGGGACACCCTGTATATGTGACACGTCAACATCTCATAATGAACTTAGCTTTCTCAAATGAATAATAAATATTTAGAGATGTTTACTATGTATTTCAGGTATCTAAAAATGGTGCTTAAATGTTTCAGATATATAAAAGCGTAGAAATTAAACATTTAATTTGCATAATAAATTAGTTTTCTAGTCTTTGCGTCTAGGCGCATGCGCAATGCGATTAAAAATATTTTGAAGTTGTAACGGAGTTTATTTAGTTTTCGTGTTTACAGGCTATCTCGAAAAGAGGAGAAACCCATTATTATATCTGCTTATTTACATATTTATTCCATGTATGGTTAGGTCTTCTAAGTGTCTTTCATGTATTTATTGATTTTATTTATTTGGCTAGGCCTTCGCTAGCAAAGTCCTTCAAGATTCAGAACCTGTGACGGATCAAGTAAAGATAAGCACCCCCAGCCTTCTTTAATTAGCCTTATAAGGCTAATTAACGAAAATATCACGACCTAACCTAACCAATCGTCAACGGCGTACAGTTGACTTAACGATGGGTTAGGTTAGGTCGTGATATTTTCGTTAGTTAGCCTTATAAGGCTAATTAAAGAAGGCTGGGGCTGCTTATCTTTACTTGATCCCCTGTGACCCTAAGCGTAACCTTAGACCTAGGCCAATTGATATAAACTAGGTCTACCCTAGGTTCAATATCTAAATTAGCCTATACTTGAGAAAAGACACCAATAAGTTAGAAAGGGTTCGGGCTAAAGTAACCGAAATGAATCCAGAATTGAGAATTAAAATATTTGAGGAAAAATTTATAGAAGAATTAATTCGAGTATTTAAGACTAATAAATGGTTTTGATAATATACTCTCCTGTATCCACATAACGTTGGTAGACACGTCGAACGGTTGTTCTTGGAATTCCTAGCGCATCGGCGACGTAACGCTGGCTCTGACCATCTTTAATTAGGGCGATGACTCTCGCGACGTTCACGCCACTCAAATCCATTGCAAATGTCCAATTCTGAAACTGAAAAGAATTAGAAGTCTATCTGTTACTAAACGCAAATGCTTACTCCCACTAGTGGAAGAAAAATGTGGCACTAGCAGTCTAAGAGCAACTGAATGTCAGACTGTCGAATTCTTAAAAGAAGTCGAAAATTCGTTACAGCTAATGTGTTCGCAGCTAATGTTGTTTTGTCTCGTTATTTGGTTGCCTCATAGTCTATATTTTCGAATTTTAAAACTTTTATAAACAGAAGCTTGCCCACTTTTTTGCTTTTCGCGATATTCCAAGTGGGCCGATTTTTCTGCCGCTCAGTGTATATATATAGGGGCCTATATATATATATAATATATATATATATATATATATATAGAACACAAAGATATGATATATGGAACACAAAGATATTTTTGAGCGGTAACTTTGACGTTTTTGAAAATTTAAATTTTTTTTTAAAATCATCCCCCTCCTTATACAAAAATAAAATAAAATAAATAAAAATAAAAATTAATAAAGTATAAAAAAAGTTGTACTTAATTTTCTCTCCTACATTTTCTGAGAGGTTATAATAAATGTGTACAAACCTTAGATAATATGATAAACATGACGATGAGAGAGAGAGAGAGAGAGAGAGAGAGAGAGAGAGAGAGAGAGAGAGAGAGAGAGCGCTCACGTTATTAAAGCAGATATTGCTGTAATAAAAATTTTAAGGCTATTATTAACTTTGATTTTATCGCAGTCTTTAATAATATAATGAAAAGAATTTTTAATTAATTTACTGACAAATCATTATTTTATATGGCAAATAAAACGTATCTGATATTTTATATATATACGAGTATATATTTTATATTACATATATATATATATATTATATATAATGCTCCTCGGTGGTGTTGTGGTTAACATCGCTGACTACGAAACCATCGGCCCCAGGATCGAGGCCCGATGACGGCAGGCGGCGCGCAGCAAAACCCAACTGTTTATCCTTCCACACAATAAAAAAAATTGGTTGGTAGATAAATGGGTACCCTGGGAAGCCTAGTGGTTAAGACGCTGGGCTGCTGGTGGGGCGCGGTTCGGATTCTACGTTAAACCGTAGGAGTGACAAGCTTGACCTTCCTTCGTCAGAATGAACAATTTGGGTGGAAGCAAAACCAATGTTGTATATCTTGTTTCTTAACAAGTTTATCTAACTAACAATTTTACAAAAGAGGAAAACTACACACACACACACACACACACACACACATATATATATATATATATATATATATATATATATATATATATATATATATATATATATATATGATGAATGAAACCACGAAGGGAAAAGAAACACAAAGTGGTGCTCAAGCGCTTTCGTCTAATGACATCCTCAGGATGTGTTTCTTTTCCCTTCGTGGTTTTATTCATCATAAATATTTTTCACGTGTCACTTTCGTGAAATAATTTTCATATACATATACATATACACACACAAGGTGTTTCAGGTCAACCCTAGAAATATATATACTGTATATATACAGCATATCAAATACCAAACACCAAATACTTCAAATACCAAATACAAACTACAAATTCCGCCACTTTCCATATTTTTACGGTCGACCTGAAACACCCTATATATATATTAATTGAATTGAATTGAATAACCTATATTAATAATATAATAAATACATTCTTTTCAATTTACAATGACATGAATAATTGTGAAGCTCGACTATTTATTTTATTTAATTTGGCCCTTAAGCTTTAGGTTTTACTGGGCCCTTATTAAAAATAAACAGCTAGTTGTTATTAATTAATAATAATAAATAAATAAATAAATAAGTATTATTAATAGTTAAAACATGTATTAATCTTAAATTATCATTACCGACATGACAAATACAATGTCACCATTGAAGGCACTACTTATATATATATACATACACACACGCACATACTATATATATATATATATATATATATACAGGGTGGGCCGTAAGTTTCCATACATAGGAAAATTTAAACGTTTGTTTTTATGTTTCAGATACCCTAAGAATATGCGTTGTAAGATCTTGTTTACTGATGAAGCAAATTTTTACGTCAATGGAGAGGTTAATCGGCAAAACATACGTTATTGGAGTAATGCTAACCCTAACTGGCTGAGTCCGACGAAGATGCAAGGTGCCGGTAAAGTGATGGTGTGGGCCGGGATATGGGGTGACAAAATTATTGGACCAATTTTTGTCACTGGAAATCTTAATGCCGAAAGGTATCTTAACATGTTGCAAGAAGAGATTTTCCCATCCCTGCTAAACGAGGAAGGTAACTTCCCAGTTTACTTCCAGCAAGATGGAGCTCCACCTCATTATGGTCTTCACGTGCGTCGGTATTTGGATCAGCAGTTTCCGGATGCTTGGATTGGTCGGCGTGGTCCTGTGGAGTGGCCTCCCAGATCCCCAGATCTCACCCCCCTTGATTTCTATCTTTGGGGGCACTTGAAGGCCATGGTGTATCAGGAAAAGATACGAGACATAAATCATCTAAAGGAACGTATCACCAACGCCATTACAAGCATAACGTCAACTGTGCTAATGCGTGTTCATCAACAGTGGGGAACACGTATTGAAATGTGTTTTCAAAACAATGGCAACCATGTAGAGCATATTATATAAATAAAAATGGTTGTCCATAAAAAAATGTTTATTTTTCCTATGTATGGAAACTTACGGCCAATGTTCCCTCTAAGGTGTGCGCGTGTGCGCGCGCACACGCGTTGTGAAACCCGCGCACACAGCAAAATAAAATGCGCACAGGCTCAAGCGTATCATGAGTCACGACAGTAAATGAAGTAATTTAAAAAATATACCGTCACACAAGGTCTGACCATTTGCATCAACATACTCTATAGTCGCTCTTTTAAGTATTAACCCCTTCCGCCCGACTTCGCCGACGTCCGCGCAATTACGCAATACGGATTTTTTTTACTCTATGTATTTGCATTTTTTTTCTTTTATACATTAACGCATTGAATATAAACCTTCTCTTTCTTATTTTTGCATAAAAACGAATAGTAATTATCTCATAATTCATAAAAAATAAAATTATTTTTTATTTTATTCCTATTTTGTGAATGGATAAAATCATGTATTAATCTTGATGGTCTATTTTAAATTGCTAAATCCTAAAAATTGTTTTGAGAAATGATAACTAGAATAGTAATTTTCAATTAATGTTATTTTTATTTTATTTCTTTATTTTGTTTAATTTTATTTTACTATTTTTTATTTTATTCATATTTTTAGAGTGGATAAAATGTTTCCTTTTGTAAGAAAATATAATATTGTAAACAGTTTTTTAATATCCATTTAATAGTACCGTAATGATCAAGCTATCACCTTCTGGAAATAATATTTATTAAGTATTTAATATTTATATATATTTCATTTTGAAGATAATAGCGCTCAGAAAAGTTTGCACAACTTTTCACCATGAATCTAAATGTATGCACAAGGAAAATTTCTTGCGCACACAGACTAAAAAAAATTAGAGGGAACATTGCTTACGGCCCACCCTGTATATATATATAACGTACGGCATAATACTAGAAATTAAGCGAAGCCTTTTTGTAATGGTTGGAGAGTGAGCGCACCTTGGTATACAGTAGAGTACGTAATCTGCAAGTCTAATTCTTGACATTTTATTAGCCGATTTTTTCTCACTCCCAAACTAAAATTCTTTGAATAGAAAACAGGAACTAAAATTCAGAATCTATTTCGCAAAGTTCAGAATCTCGTAACAGTAAAGGAAACGATTCTGAGAAAATAAGTTTATTTTTGCTATGAAGTTGTATGTGAAAAAGATCTTGTGTGTGTGTGTGTGTGTGTGTGTGTGTGTGTGTGCTATTTTTTCGTGTAAAGTAAGAATTTTACCTTTTTACATTAGTTATCCTATAAAATTAGATTAGTAAAATTTATATTGAATTAATTTTCAGTAAATTTTAGGAAATTTTTTCAGCTAAATTTTAGTTAAAGTAAAGTTAGTAAGGAATTTTGTATGCATTTGTTGATTAGTATGTAAATGAAGAGGAAAATTTTTGAAATCGTTATATCTGAGTTATAATTAAATTTCATCAAAGTAAGTTAATTTAACGTAGAATGTAAATTATCAATAGTAAGTATTTAAACATTATAATTTTAACAGTGAAACAAATTTTAACAACATTTAAGCATTTTTTTATAATTTTTTTTAAATAGCTTTCGACACTGACTGCCGTATATTTTCAACTCTTCTGGGAATGAGAAAATCAAGACAAGAATGTCGGAAAAGAAGAAAATAAAGCAGTCTGAAAACTAAAGAGTTGGCATGTTGAAAAAAAGGCTACTTAAAGAATGAAAATATATGGCTTGAAGAAGAACAATGATTTAAGTCTTTTAAAAAAAACCTGCCTAATTAATTCAAGCTGAAGGTTCGAAAAATAAGGCTATGAAGCTTTTATTTGACTACGTATTTACAAAAGTAAAGGCCAAAAGACTTGGATACTTGAAGTGTAAGAATTGGGTTTATGGTCTGACCAAAGGTGCTAAGTTTTTACGGATCATGTCAAGAATAGCGAACCCAACACCTGCAGGGTTCGCTATTCTTGACAAGGGAATTTTTGGGTTCGCTATTCTTGACATGGTAAAATTGGGTTCGCTATTCTTGACATGATCCGTTTTTACTCTTCAGTAAAATCTCATGAAGCATTTTGTAAATCAAAATGACAATATTTGGAGGCTTTCGAGCAAAGACTTAGCCGGAGAAGTATACAGACTTGAGATCTTGAGAAATATGGATTTGGAGGCTTCAAAAATAAATTTTGCGGCTTTGAGAGTAAAAAAGAATAGTCTTCAAAAGTACAAACTTGTGAAACGATTACGAGAATAAAAGTGACTACTTGAAAAGTATAATCTTTGGGACCGAGGTTGACTGTAACGTTGTATAATTTTACAGTTCAAAACTTTAAATGCTTTGCTAAAATAAACAAATAAAAAAAATAAAATTTGAATTTTTAATAAATTACTGTACGCTTATCCTCTGTGATGGCAATCCTTTCGTACAGGGAATATATTTTTTTTAAATGAATTGTCACCTCTCGCTACCTGCCTTTTTTGTTTTGGAGTTAGAAAACGCTGAAAGCAAGACGTTTAGAGGAAATACCAAGGAATAAGTAATAACATAAAATAATTTTTTTTTTATAAGTTAAACTGATCTAGAAACTTTGTCTTTAGTTCTAATTTCGGACCTTTTCCAGTTTGTGTACCGTTTTTCATATAATTTATTTTTGAGAATATTTTTGTTAAAACTAACGAAAATATCACGACTTAACCTAACCAATTATCAAGGGCGTACAGTTGATCTATTATTCATTATAACATTGTTTGTTTCTGGAATAGTATTTACTATTTACTAATAGATCAACTGTACGCTCTTGATAATTGGTTAGGTTAAGTCGTGATATTTTCGTTAGTTTTAACAAAAATATTCTCAAAAATAAATTATATGAAAAACGGTACACAAACCGGAAAAGGTCCCTAATTTCTTTACATAATTCTCTAATATAACGATCACTTTTCTTTTGGATAGACTGCATGAAATCGAGCTTCCAGCAAGAAGGAAAAGTACCAGAAGAAAGACAAAGACGAAAGAGTTTGCTTAGGCAGTGTGTGTCAGCAGAGAAACACAGTTCTTGAGAACAACAGGAGGGGCACTATATCAGGACCATACGCCTTCCTACAGATGCTCTAAGTAGCTGTCCATGGACAGAAGTTATTTTATTATCTGACGAGAAACTTTGATACCTAAAAGAAGGAAAAACTTTCCCTAGAATACACCATCAAAAAAAAAGTTATAAGTTCTAAATTTAGAAGGTTTTACTTTGAGTGTAGGGCAAAACTGTCTATATGAACGTTCAAACTATAGTGTTGGAATTGATTCTAAAACAGGCACAGAGATTTGTTAAGACCAAATAATTATTTCCTTTTGGAAATGATTTCTGGTATCTTAATTTCTTTACTGTGAAGTTGTTCCATATATACAGACCACCATTCCTAAACAATTAATTGTTCCATTTGAACCGAGTACTGAACGATTTGGAGTAAATTTAATTTTCAATGTCAATATAATTCGTTAAAAATCGGTCCACAAAGGAAAGTTGTTCCATACAGAACTTCTAAAATTCCAATTGCTATATTTGCTGCAAGAGCCGATTATGGAGCAATTTCTAAATTTTCTTCGTAAAACGAATGGTCCATTATTGAAGCCGTTGGAATAACTTTCCTTTCTGGATCGAGTTTAAACCAGTTATATCGAAATTGAAAACAAAATTGTACATTTGGTTCAAATGGAACAACGCTACATTGAAGTCGAGTATCAATGTTTTCATGCTAACTTGAAATAAGCAGAACAAACAGGTAGGGGCACACTTGAAATAAGGCTAAACAATCAAAATTAATCTCTCTCTCTCTCCCTCTCCCTCTTTCTATAATAATATATATATATATATATATATATATATTGTTCACTTCACATCGTGTATTATTAAATTTAATGTTATACTCACAAGGATAATTAAACTTGAGATTGGCAACGTTTCCTTATATATAATTGCTATAAATGCTCTAAAGATGTTATACATATATGATGTACAGATTGTACACCCACAGGGAAAAATAGTAAATAAACTAAAAAAAAATTGCTTTTTTTCGCCTGTGTTTGTGCATAATATATATATATATATAATATATATATCGAGGAATAGGAGGACGACAAGATGGTACATGTTTATTTACAGACGCTTCGGAAAAGTTCAGTTTCCATCATCAGTGCTAAAAAGTTTAAAAACAAATAGAAAAAAATAAGTATAATAAACAAAAACGAACAATATATTAAAATGGCGTGACAATTAGCGAAAATTAATAGTATGGTTACAATATATATTAAATTAGAAGATTAAAAATGAAATGATATAAAGTATAAAAGTATGGATAATAAGTGAAATATAAAACGGTTAAAAGGTGAAACAGAATTGAGGGAGTTCTTACCAAGTTGCTAATGTAATGAGAGACTAATTGTACAGAAGATTGGGAATGGTTGCTTGTTGAAAAAATTCAATATTAGAAAGATGGAGCCAGGCGGAGTGATGGTGGATTTCTTTTGAGTTTGAGATTTTTTTTGGCGATGTTTAAATTGAAAACGGAACTGTAGTCGTTGAGGGTTGGCTGGATACTGAGGATATAAAGGGACTCAAGTATGCGGAGGTCGATTAATTGGTTGACTGAATTAACGATTTTGAAATTGGAGGGAAGTAACGAGTGGTTGTGAAGGTGGCAATGATCCCTTATTGCTGATTTGGAGGGTTTGTCCAAGGGCTGTGAAGTTCTTTTAGAAATCCCACGATGCTCGTCCACTCTTGTTTGATATTGGCGGGTGGTACTGCCAATATAGTTCGCTTTGCAGCGAACACAATTAAAAGCGTAGATAGTGGACGAAGCAAGTGGCTGGGGTGTTTTTTCTTTATGGTTGAGGTAAGATTTGATACTATTGTTGTTGTTGAAGCAAGAGACGGAGTTCTGAAAGTATTTTGTGGCTAATGTGGTCGTAATAGGGGAATGAAAAATATTGTACGTCTTTTTTAACAGTAGGAACTTTAAGGGGGGGGGGTTGATAAATATTATTAAGAAAGTTTCTGGTCAAAGATTGTAACACATGTTTTGGGAAGGAGTTATTAGTGCTGAAGTTATGAATGAACTCTATTTCATGGTGGAAGGATAAGTACGAAGAGCATAGATGATAGGCGCAGTGGATTAAAATTTTAATACTGTTTATTTTATATAGCGAAGGGGTGTGGCTTAGGAAATTAGTACCTAGGCCTGTATACGTGGGTTTTCGATATATGGAAATGCTGAATTTGTTGTTTTGTTTAGTTATTGTAATATCTAGGAAGGGTAAGGTGTTATTGGATTCGTATTCTTTGGTGAACTTAATGTTTTTATGTTGGGAATTAAGGTAGTTAAGAAAAAGGGGGGGCGTGGTTGGCATTGTGAAAAAGGAGAAAGATGTCATCAACGTATCTTTTATATAGGTGTGGTTTATAATGAGTGGGGCAATGAAGTAGCCAGTTATTTTCGTGATGGCTGAGGAAGATGTTAACTAAAGTGGCATTTAAGGGGGAGCCCATAGCTAGTGAGTCGGTTTGTTGATAAAGTTGTTGGTTAAAGAAAAAATAGGTGTCTGAGGCGGCAACGTGAGCAGTTTGGTAAATTCTTGTTTTGTTAGATTCAAAACTGTGTTCGGATTGTTGGCGAAAAGGCTGTTAAATACAGATATCGATGGCTTCTTTAATTGGAACGTTGGTGTAGAGAGATACTACTGTACATCGAAACTATGCATATGGAGGTTATTTGAGTTATTTATGGTCTATATTTCTTTAGCGAATTCGTAGGAGTTGGTGACGGAGTATTCGGTTTGGGTTAGGGGGGTTAAAGTGGGAATTAGGAATTTTGCTAGTTTATAGTTTATAATTATGGGTGGTGTAGGCCGAAAGGATGGGTCTAATTTCAAAATCGTTAATTCAGCTAACCAACTAATCGACCTCCGCATACTTCAGTCCCTTTATACCCTCAGTATCCAGCCAACCCTTAACGACTGCAGTTCCACTTTCAATTTAAACATCGCCAAATAAACTCTCAAACTCAAAATAAATCCACCATCACTCCGTCTGGCTCCATCTTCCTAATATGGAATTTTTTCAACAAGCAACCATTCCCAATCTTCTGTACAATTAGTCTCTCATTACGTTAACAATCTGGTAAGAACCCCCTCAATTCTGTTTCACCTTTCGACCGCTTTATATTTCCCTTATTGTCCATACTTTTATACTTTATATCATTTCATTTTTAATCTTCTAATTTAATATATATTGTAACCATACTATTAATTCTCGCTAATTGTCGCGCCATTTTAATATATTGTTCGTTTTTGTTTATTATACTTATTTATTTCTATTTGTTTTTAAACTTTTTAGCAGTGATGATAGAAATTGAACTTTTCCGAAACGTCTGTAAATAAACATGTAGCATCTTTTCGTCCTCCTATTCCTCGCTAAGCTACGCTTCCCTAAGAACAAACCATTCAACCAAGTTTATATATATACACACACACAGGGTGTTTCATAACATTTAGGACGCACTTCAGGATGGATTCAGGACCTGAAAACAATGAAAAAAGTTTATATAATCATATGCCCGAAATCGCTTTGTTTCAGAGTTACATCCCGTTACGTGTTCCAGCAAGTATCCGCCTTACCTTTAAAGGAAGTGCTTGCGCTTGAATACACGCTTGAACACGCCTCGTCATAGACTGCCTGACGCGTTCAAACATTCCTGGTATTGCTCAGATTTTCTGGCATCCTTGTTCTACATGTTGGCGAAGCATTTCAATGTTGTCAATGGGTGTCACGTAAATGATAGATGTCAGATGACTCCACAGGTAAAAATCGAGTGGATTCAGGTCCGGGGAGCGAGTAGGCCACGCAATAGGTCCTCCACGGCTTATCCATTTATCAGGAAAATGGTCATCCAAATAGTCTCTGGCTACTCGACTAAAATGAGGCGCAGCGCCGTCATGCATAAACCACATACGACGTCAGACACCAAGAGGAACTTCATCTAGTAAATCGCTTAAATCATTCCTTGAAAAATTGGAATAGGATTCTCCTGTTAATCTTCCAGGCAAAACAAAAGGACCGATTAAGTTGTCGGGTCGGTAATAAGTCCTGCCCATACATTGATACTAAATTGTTGTTGGTACCTTGACTGGATGATGGCATGCGGATTCTCTTCGGCCCAGTGATGAGTGTTGTGAAAATTGATCACGCCATTTCTTGTGAAAGCAGCCTCATCAGAAAACAACACGGAGGATATAAAAAAAGGATCGCGAGCACACCGTTGAAGGAACTAAGTGCAAAAAGCCTCTCGTAGTGGGAAATCAGCTTCAGTAAGGCCTTGTACTCTCTGAATGTGATATGGGTAAAGCTGTTGTTCCCGTAAAATTCTTCACACAGTTGTGTATCTGACAGCTTCTGCTGCTGCTATCCTTCGGGTGCTGACACTAAGCACTTATTCACGGTAAGAAGTTACGAATATGAACAGTGAAATACCGAGATGCACCTCTGACTGACTGATGGCTCTACACTCAACGATATTCAAACATGTCATAGAGTGTACGAAACATTACAGTCGGCAAGGCCATACATGAAATAGGTCTCATACTGTCGTACACACTCACAAACATTGTCGGCAAGCAGTGTTTGTAAACAGTTTGTGGAAAGAATTGCTGGAGCACAAAACGGGCTGTAACTCGTAAACAAAGCGATTTCGGGCATGTTTATATGAACTTTTTTCATTTTTTTCAGGTCCTGAATCCATCCTGAAAGTGCGTCCCACATGTTATGAAACACCCTATATATATATATATATAATATATATATATATATATATATATATATACACACATCACATACGTTTAATTATGTCTCTCTAGTTTATAACGTTATTATCTGTGCAAGCATGCCCTCTTTCAAACGGGATATCGATTTTTAGAATTAATTAAATAAGAAATTTCTATCCTTTCGTTGAAACGAAGAATCTTTCGTTCCATTAAAGGTATAAATTTTGTTTATAATAATAATAATAATAATAATAATAATCGGATAAATACTCGTGGCGATTAATATGTTGAGATTAGTTTCATATAACGTTAGATCAATAAGAAATTCATTTGTAGATGTCTATAACATTTGTAATAATGCAGACTTTGTACTCTTGCAAGAACACGGTTGCCTAAGCAGGAATTAAATTTTTTTAACTCGGATCCATGAGGACTTTATAGACCACGTATCATCATTAACTGTAGACTTATCTAACGATCTACTTTATGGTAGGTCCTTTGGTGGAGTTGGTTTCTTAATCAGAAAAAAATTAACAAAATATGTAAGATTTCTTGCGAGCGATGATGAAAGATTGATTGGTATTGAATTTCATGTCAGCAATAATCGATTTTTTTTTGGTAGAAAATTAAGTCGCTATCAGATAACCAACATATTCTCACTGTATAATAATGGAGGACTTTAATGCCGACGTGAAATCAGAATTTTTTGTAGAATTGAATAACCTCTGTGAGTCTACTAAATTAAGTATAAGTGATGTAGAATTGCTTGGTATAAATAGTAATAACTTCATGTACGTCAGCGATATCACTGGAAGTAATAGATGGGTTGATCACTGTCTCACTAATAATAATTTAAAGGATCTTATTTTCAATGTTCATATGTTGCATGATTTCCTTCGCTCAGATCATAGACCATAGAAGTTAGTAATCAATTGCACCAACTTAATTAAAACACGACATAACTCTTCAGGCAGAAATGAACGTAATGACTGGGCTAAGGTTAATATGCATCAGAAAATAAAATATAAATATAGGACAGAGCACCCTTTTAATAATTTAGAATTATTACATCTCGACTGTAGTAATTCCTGTTCAAATGATTCTCGCTTGAAACTTGTAGATAGGTATTATAATCCATATTAATGGAAGCTGGAAGGCCTTGGATTAAATCGTGCAATTGTCATACTAAAATTACTCCTGCATGGAATGATTTTATAGCCTCCCTGAAAAGGGAATCAAAAGATGCTTACGATATATGATGTCTCCTTGGTCGATCGAGAATAGGGGCAGCTTACAAGAATATGAGAAGTAGGGCTTATTATAAAGCAGCCATAAGACGATTCCACTTTAGCATCAAAAGCCTGTGAAGCTAACTTAAATAATGATAGTAACAAATTTTGGAAATTTGTTAAGAAAGAAACGAGTACTAAGAATGCCATCCCACCAACAACTGATGGTCTCTGGGGTGGTAGAAATAGCTAAGTTATGGAGAACGATGTACTCAACCATCGTTAACAGCTTAGGGAGAGTTAATCTTAATGTAGGCTGCAGTGGAAAGACATTAGGAGGGGCCAGTGAAAATACAGGGACTTTAGTGCCTGAAACTAAGAGTCTCATTAAAGAGCTAAAGACAGGCTCCTCACTAGGGATAGATGACTTGTCGAATGAACATTTAAAATATGCTAATGATGAGGTCAGTCTTCATATCCCATTACTCTTCTCAGCCATGCTTGCTCACAGTTGTATTCCTGCAGAGTTTATGAGGGTTTATATCACACCCCTTATCAAAAATAAATATGGGGACATTCTATCCAGCGATAACTACAGGCCTATTACTCTTGCCAACTGCTTCTCAAAATTATTTGAGAAACTTTTGCTACGCCGACTAAATGATTATTTATTTATGGACGTCTCCTAATCAGTTTGTTTTAAAAGGTCCCATTCAACTGATTTATGTACTGTATTTATGTTTTGAAGGAGATTGTATTTAAATACACTATCAGTAATTCAATTATTTATAGTTGTTTTTTGGATATAAGCAAAACATATGGGCGTGGATCACCCTACATATA
The DNA here is from genome assembly GCA_023014485.1 of Bathynomus jamesi. Lineage (NCBI taxonomy): Eukaryota > Metazoa > Arthropoda > Malacostraca > Isopoda > Cirolanidae > Bathynomus > Bathynomus jamesi. Next base: position 1,356,856 of record JAJOZX010000175.1, read on the forward strand.
TAACAATTAAAATCCCCAAAAGTTAAAAGAATAAAATACTAAAAACTTCGAAGTTTTTCGAGAGGAACTACTTTCATCATTCAGGCGGTGGACGGAAACTAAAAGTTATAATTAAAAGGTGTATTTACTAAAATATGTCAGGCTTCAAAGTAAATTACTTCGGCGCAAATTACTTACGGTGCAAATTACTCCGAAAAATAAAAGACTTGGACAGCCAAAAACTGGTCATAAAATAAAGTTGGAAGTTCCATGTTTTATATTAAAATTAATTAATTATATTGAAATTATCAGTATTTATATAATAAAAGATTCGGTGAGTTTACGTTTGTTATTGTTGCTAATATTTAAAAGCAAATGCGTGTTATTAATATCAATATTATGTTTCCTGTCTAAGCGATCCCCATGCAAGGTTAAATTTTCATCTGCCGTATTCAAACTAGCGAGTGATTTTTTAAATATCTGACACTTTAAATGATTTTTATTTTTTTTATTAACTAAAATAAAAACATGAAACTTTTACTGTACCTTCCCTACATATGGGGAATTATGATAGTTCCCTAGTGCAAAACATGCTCTATGTGCTATCCTCTCAGCTCACGCTACTTCACGATACTTTTGACGGAAGAGCCCTGTCCAACAGATTTCCTGTGGTTTATAATAAGGGAATGTCATGGCCACTAACATCACTAGATCTAAACCTCTGTTACTTTTATCTGTCGGGGTTATTTAAAATATAGAGTGTTTAAACACAATGCACACACAATAGAAGAATTGAAAGTATCAAATGAACAAGAAATTTCTCAAATTTCAACAGATACTCTGTCCAGAATAATGCAAAATTTTGTTGTCCATGTGCGAAGAGTTAATGAGTTGAGAGTATATCACATAGAGCATGTTTTCAAATAGGGGAATAATTCTCCATGCGTAGAAAAGGTACAGTAAGAATTTCATGCTTTTACAGTATTTTAGTTAATAGAATAATACAAACCTTCTACAGTGTTACATGTTTAAAAATTCGCTCACTATATTTACAGTATGTTCATAAAGGCGTGTTTAAAAATCACTAGTTTCGCTCATATACCCCCTTAGAACAATCTTTGCAAGGAAGTCAATACACTTCAGATTTGGAAGGAAAATTAGATAACTGATATTTTGTAAGAGACCATGAGTGGAACATGGAATCCGTGAGACGAGCTTAAGTTGGGGAGGAACAACGTCTCAAAGTGATTGTACATTGAACGGGATCACCAGAACGTCCCCAAAGTTCTTAAACCATAGTCGTATTGTTATAGAACTTCTTCTTAGCAGATCTAAAGGCTTTATCAATAAAAGTAGGGGGATGTCCCAGTTTTTTAAAAGAACCCATTTTATAACAAAATTCAGAATCTAAATAAGAAGAGCTACAAATACTAAGGACTCTCATTTATTATTAAGAGTTCTAATAATATGGACGTCTCTAAACGAAACGGTTAAATTTTGTTCCATTTACTAGATGGTAAACTTAATGGAAGACAAAACATTACTGAACCTGTCAAATACAGAATTATGATCAAGGTCCAGCGGAAGCAAAACAGAAAATATTATCAACATGATGATATCAAGGACGTCGGGAGCGAGAATTTCTGGGAGAAACTTTCTTTTAAAAAACTCCACCGATATATTGCTCAAAGTAGCCGAAAGAGGGGAACCCATACTAAGACTGTCTTTCTGTCGAAGGAAAAAAATATTGAAAGTGAAATAGGAATGTATCAAACATAAACGAATCAATTAAAAAAAAAAGAGTGATGGGTAAAAGCCATTTTATACTGGTTTTTCATAAGAAACTCTTTCAAATAGAAAAAAATTGTAATATACTGTATACAGTTTTCATAGATGAGTATAATTTCATTATTTATGATAATACAGATGCCGTATACAGTTGTGAACTGCCTTTACCAAGCGTGCACTCTTTACAGACCGAAGTCTACTAATTAGATATAATTATAATTAGATATAATTATAATAATTATATAATTAGATATAATTATAATAATTATATAATAGATATGATTACAAAATTTTTATAGATTTTTATAATAGACTTAAACACTAAAAGGAATTTCCAGACGAGGACATATACTTGCATTAGGAGCTAAATACAACGAATAATGAAACTAGTATAAAACTAAGAAACTTACAGACTAGGACATATACTTTTATTAGACGGTTAGTACAAAGAATAATAAAATGTGAGGCGTGGTGAAAAGTGATATAGGAGAGCTTTTCAGAAGAAAGATAATGAAAATTTTAGCAAGGAGAAATAAAAGAAAGAAGTGCCTTCAGTATCTTTGGAATTTGTTAAGTTTTAATCGTTTTATAAAAGATGAGCGAGCATTGATTGTTTTTAATTCATTCGGTAGATTGTTATATAATTCCACCTCTAAATAAGTGTAAGAATTTCTACTACATTGAAGAATATATAGTTTGCCTTTGAGATCTATTCACTCTCCATATATCTTGTTTGATATTTCGTGACACCGTATCTAGATGATTGTTCATTATATTTTCGATTAATATGGTCGGAGCAGATTGTTTTGTAACCTGAACATTAGGAAGCACATCTGTATTTCAAGTACGTCTTTAAATTTTAATATATACGCAGCTGCTTGAAGACTAAAAGAAAAAAAAAGAAAAAAATATATATATATAGTATATACAATACATATAAAGAAAAAATATTAATTTTTCATAACAAATAAACATTAAATCTATTCAAAAATTAAAATGAATAAGTTACATTTTTCAAAATCATGCGACCAGAAATGTAAACTTCATGAATATTACATAAGAATAATTGTAAATTCTGCATGAATTTCATTCTTGTGCGTTAAACAGAATGCCCCACGAATGTATTTTTATTTTTTTTTATTTTTTACGGACTTAACTAAAGCATGCAAACATAGAAAAGAGACAAAGGAAAATATTCTTAATTGCTTTGTGGGAAGACATGCGTAAATATTCAAGTAGGAATTTTAAAAGTGTCTTATTAGATGTGCGCTATTTGACGCACAGCGTGGAACTACATGCAGTTACTGTGTACAGGAAAGAAGAGGTCCTAATTTGCATAGTCCGGGGATATGTTTTTGCGGTGTTAAACAGCGGTTTAGTTTATATATATATATATATATATATAGAGAGAGAGAGAGAGAGAGAGAGAGAGAGAGAGAGAGAGAGAGAGAGTGTGTATGTACTGTATGATAATAAATTTCGGTAATTGAAATTTTCTTTGTACGTCACCCTTGCGCCATTTTGGTTGATCCTTTGATCATCGCTTAGTAACTCAACCAAAACGTATAGTCGCATATGCTATAAAAGAAAAGTTTACAAATCTCTAGAAAATTATCTGAATATACAGAAAGCATTCTTTGAATGGAGGTTTATAAAGACTCAAAGTAGGGTCCATTTTCATTTAATTCGAGTCACCCATTTTTCAACCTAAATAAAAAGTAAACGTTTCGTTAAACGTTTAATTGTCCAAAATTTGTGAATTTTGAAATGTCTAATGCATTAGGCATTTCACATTAATTAAAAATTTTTAGGCTAAAGTTGAGAATAGTGGACAATTTTTTGTTTTATTTTAAAATATAAATTGTTTATTTGACTTTTAATAGAACATACAACCACGTGTAAATGTTTTTTTGTAGGTTAGGTTAGATTAATTACCTTAGAATTTTTGCTTTCCCACTAAATATAGGATTAGTTCGTGTAGTGTACATTTAGATATTTGGCCGATTAATTATAGTAGCCGAAATCCAAAGTGGACTTCAAATAAATCTCCTAGAAGAGCATACAACCTCGTGTAAGTGTTTTTTCTTTTGTAAGTTAGGTTAGGTTAAGTTAAGTTAGATTGGTACTTGTAGGTTATCTCCCCCCACGCTTGACTTGTCATCGTGGCAAATAGCACGCACGCAGAACAATCAAACGAGCATTTCGTTCTAGAATGTTTGATGTACATTGGTTGTTGATTTGTTATACAATTTACATTAACTTTGGATCACCTGAAGATCAGGGTCCCAAGCCTTCTTTAGTTAGCCTTATAACGCTAACTAACAAAAATATCACGACCTAACCTAACCAATCATTAGGTCAACTGTACGCCCTTGATGATTGGTTAGGTTAGGTCGTGATATTTTCGTTAGTTAGCCTTATAAAGCTAACTAAAAAAGGCTGGGGGCCCTGATCTTCAGGTGATCCTTAACTTTAAATGATCCTTCGGAATCCGGCCATAAATTAGTTTAAAAAATAAATCGTATCAGTAATTATTACATGAGCCAAATTATATATTTAATCTAATATACTATTTCAGAAATGAAGCCTTATATATATATATATATATATATACAGGGCGTCCCAGAAAAATGTATACACACTTTAAATACTTATAAAGGCAGTGTTTATTAAAATACATTTCATTTTCAAAATGTAATAGAATCTACAGACATTATTTAATTGTTTTGTCAACGCCTGTTTTCAAACTGACGTCCGTTCTGGTCCAGGCACTGCTGATAACGCGAAGCAATGGAATCGCAAACATCACGAAACATTTCGTTTGGTATTTGTGTGCATTCTCGTTCAATGGCTGCTCTCAATTCAGCGACTGTTGCAGGTTTTATAGCGTAGACTTTGTCTTTTAAGTATCCCCATAAAAAAAGTCTAGTGGTGTGAGGTCTGGTGAACGCGGAGGGTATTCTACGAAACCCCTTCGTCCAATCCACATCCACATCGTGCCAAGTACCACTCGCAATACTCCACTCTTCGGTCCGGATCATCATCTTCATTAATAGCATGGACTAATCTTGGAATGTAACTTTTCCATTGACAGCGCTTCAAAATGCGTTGGACAGACGATTCTGAAATTCCTACCTCACGACTCGCTTGCCGCACAGATTTTCTTGGACTTTGGTGATACGTTTCCAGTACTCTTTCTTGCTTTGTGGGGCTTGTCGATGTCCGTGGTCTTCCGGAACGCTTCTTGTGGACATTCTGAACAGTTCCATCGGCTTCAAACTTATCTCTAATTCGAGTGATGGTAAGTCGCGTTGGTGGATCTGTTTGAAACTCCCTCCTAAACTGTCTTTGCACTTCAACTGCGTTTTCACACTTCCAGTAGCATTTTAGAATGAATTTCCTTGTTCAAAGCTTAGTCTGACTGCCATTATTAATTCTAATGGGTTTAACTTGGAAAGAAAGAAACATCAATTGAGCTATCAGCTGTTAAAGTGTGTATACATTTTTTTGGGACGCCCTGTATTATATATATATTATATATATATATATATATATATATATATAATATTATATATATATATAATATATATAGTAACATTTTTTTTGCGCACACCTACAGGTCGCTAAAATTGGTGTAGAACAATGCGGTTTTCACCATTCGATGCGTCTTTTTATTGTGCAGTGCCCACGCTAAAAAAAATTCCCTAACATAATTCCTTCCCCCCTTTTAGGGGTACAGTTCTTCCCATGCCTGTACACGCATTTTTTTAATTTTTCATTTTTAATCATAATTTTGGTACAAAATAAGTCAATATTTACTAAACATTTAATATCATTCGATTCACAAAAGATTTTTCGATTCATAAAAGATTTCTTTATCGATTCAATACAAAAAATTACATAATTAAAAAGGGCAATTTAAATAAACACGAGTTTAAAGTTAAACGAGCCACACTCGAAATTATTTACCGTGACTTTTGTGCGTTTTATTACTGTGACTTTTGTACAAATAATTTTACGTATACACAAACAATTTGATAGGATATTGATTTATCATTCTATTTCTTAGTTGTCATAGAAATACGTTAATTAAGTTATCTGATTAGATGCGCTTTTATAGTTGAAGATCATTTTTAGAAAATTATTTATTTTCCCCACTTTAAAATATTACAAAATTTCTATTAGGTATCCTAATATCATTATGCCTGTCGCTGTAAGTAAGACAATAGCAATTATTTTCCATTTTCTGAAAATTTCAGACCCCCTAGGCCTACAAAACCAATTTTCCCCTTTTCTTTATAAAAAATTGTTGATTTTCGAAGTCTTTCGGTTATAAATTTGTACCAGTCTATTGTTTATCTATAATAATAATAATAATAATAAAAAGACGTGTGTGTGTGTGTGTGTGTTCCAGCCATCAGCCATAACTCCAAAATGGAAGCAGTTACAAACATGAAACTTCACACACATATTGATTAGGTCCCGAGGTTGTGCATGCGGGTGTTAATAAATTAAATAATTAATTTTAAAACATTAAATGACGTCATCAAGATCATTACGAAACCTATGGTAAAATTATTGAATACCCGGTTAGGTTCATTGAATGCCAGGTTAGGTCATCTGTACGCCCTTGACGATTGGTTAGGTTAAGTCGTGATATTTTCGTTGGCTTTAACGAAAATATCATGACTTAACCTAACCAATCGTCAAGGGTGTACAATTAACCTAACCGGGCATTCAATTAACGTACCCGGGCATTCAATTAATCTAATCGGGCATTCAGCTACCCCAGCAACGCCGGGTCGCTCCGCTATTATTGAATACCTGGTTAGGTTCATTGAATGCCAGGTTAGGTCATCTGTACGCCCTTGACGATTGGTTAGGTTAAGTCGTGATATTTTCGTTGGCTTTAACGAAAATATCATGACGTAACCTAATCAATCGTCAAGGGTGTACAATTAACCTAACCGGGCATTCAATTAACGTACCCGGGCATTCAATTAATCTAATCGGGCATTCAGTTGACCTAACCGGCCATTTAATTAACCTAATCGGGCATTCAGTTGACCTAACTGGGCATTCAATTAACCTAACCGGGCATTCAGTTTACCTAACCGGGCATATATATATATATATATATATATATATATAGCGTTCAACATCTACCCCAGCAACGCCGGGTCGCTCCGCTATTATTGAATACCCGGTTAGGTTCATTGAATGCCAGGTTAGGTCATCTGTACGCCTTTGACGATTGGTTAGGTTAAGTCGTGATATTTCGTTGGCTTTAACGAAAATATCATGACGTAACCTAATCAATCGTCAAGGGTGTACAATTAACCTAACCGGGCATTCAATTAACGTACCCGGGCATTCAATTAATCTAATCGGGCATTCAGTTGACCTAACCGGCCATTTAATTAACCTAATCGGGCATTCAGTTGACCTAACTGGGCATTCAATTAACCTAACCGGGCATTCAGTTTACCTAACCCGGCATATATATATATATGCGTTCAACATCTACCCCAGCAACGCCGGGTCGCTCCGCTATTATTGAATACCTGGTTAGGTTCATTGAATGCCAGGTTAGGTCATCTGTACGCCCTTGACGATTGGTTAGGTTAAGTCGTGATATTTTCGTTGGCTTTAACGAAAATATCATGACGTAACCTAATCAATCGTCAAGGGTGTACAATTAACCTAACCGGGCATTCAATTAACGTACCCGGGCATTCAATTAATCTAATCGGGCATTCAGTTGACCTAACCGGCCATTTAATTAACCTAATCGGGCATTCAGTTGACCTAACTGGGCATTCAATTAACCTAACCGGGCATTCAGTTTACCTAACCGGGCATATATATATATAATATATATATATATATATATATATATTAACATAGCGTTCAACATCTACCCCAGCAACGCCGGGTCGCTCCGCTATTATTGAATACCCGGTTAGGTTCATTGAATGCCAGGTTAGGTCATCTGTACGCCTTTGACGATTGGTTAGGTTAAGTCGTGATATTTTCGTTGGCTTTAACGAAAATATCATGACGTAACCTAATCAATCGTCAAGGGTGTACAATTAACCTAACCGGGCATTCAATTAACGTACCCGGGCATTCAATTAATCTAATCGGGCATTCAGTTGACCTAACCGGCCATTTAATTAACCTAATCGGGCATTCAGTTGACCTAACTGGGCATTCAATTAACCTAACCGGGCATTCAGTTTACCTAACCCGGCATATATATATATAGCGTTCAACATCTACCCAGCAACGCCGGGTCGCTCCGCTATTATTGAATACCTGGTTAGGTTCATTGAATGCCAGGTTAGGTCATCTGTACGCCTTTGACGATTGGTTAGGTTAAGTCGTGATATTTTCGTTGGCTTTAACGAAAATATCATGACTTAACCTAACCAATCGTCAAGGGTGTACAATTAACCTAACCGGGCATTCAATTAACGTACCTGGGCATTCAATTAATCTAATCGGGCATTCAGTTGACCTAACCGGCCATTTAATTAACCTAATCGGGCATTCAGTTGACCTAACTGGGCATTCAATTAACCTAACCGGGCATTCAGTTTACCTAACCAGGCATATATATATATATATAGCGTTCAACATCCACCCCGGCAACGCCGGGTCGCTCCACTAGTAGTATCTATTTCAGTAGATATTACTCATCTCTAAAATCTGTTAAAAACTCACACAACCCATTAGCCACAACCTCACTACAAACCTCATCATGATATATTAATGTAGTGGTAAAAATACTTAAGACTGTCCATGATGACAAGATTCGCATTTTCAGTCGTAGGGTACGAGTAATCGGTATGGTGTAACGATATAATACCGCTTATCACACCACTCATCCACAAGACTCACTACCCATAACTGTTGTTTATCTTCTGATCGTGTTGCTTCTTCTACTACGCGGTGCACGTGAGCCTTTATAAAGCTTAGTTCTATAACATACTTCAGTACATCGTCTGTACTGCGAAATCCTACAACCCCTCGCCACAATATCCGTAGAGTATTTGAATAGCCTGGCCCTTCGCACGATTTAATGCAGCCTTAAAAGATGCAAAGGAGGCGGGTATAGGAAGTTTTTCAGTATCCACTACATCTACGCACTTGGCAGAATACCACTTCATAAATGTTGAACACGCGATATTAAAGGTGGCCATTTTCTTCTATGCGAGAGAATACACGTCTGAGCTCAAGGGTATACAGAGGTCAACTGAGTACGGAAGGGTAAAGGTCTGCTCAGGTTGCGGCGTGATTCACGTCCCCGTTCTTACAGTGGGCGGAGCTTAACTTTTACTGTACACACGCACACACGCAAAGTAAAACGCTAGTTGAAACATGATTTATTTAATAAACGAAATAATCAAGATGTATATTTACAATACGTGTAATAATTAAGTTAGCAATAGACATATCAAAGATTATGGTATCCAAAGAGTACGGTGTCATAGGTACCAGGCACCTGGTAGCGTTTCCTATAGGTGTACGACACACCTTTGTACCCTAAGTTCCTTCACGCCCCCCAGCTTCTGCGCCCGAAAATTGTGGGTGTCTACAGTCAGTTGGGCGGCCGATCACCCTCATCATCCAAGCACACTAACTCCTTCAGCGAATCAAAGTTGACGACCCGCCGATTCGCTTGGTTAAGCGTGATGCCCTTAGCCTTCACGATATACTTCGTTTCATCCCCTATCCTCACCCGTACCCCATAGATTTTTGGTTCTGTTGACACAATCGAGTCGGCGTATGCGCTGTCCCCATACTCATCCTTGATCTCGTCAGTTAACTCACCGAGGAACTCCCCAATGTAAGTATTACCTACATTCACAATCTCCATGACTTCTTTATCGGGTGCGTTGGCGTAATCCCAGACTTCACTATAACTTTGCGCCAAATGAACGTTCCCTTAACAAAGGCTGTTTAGGCACAATTTTGCACTAAAGCGCTTGCCAGGATTCTTTACAATTTGGGTACGATCAAGTTGTATACCTTCGTGGTCGCGGTAACGCTGAATATAAGACGTTTTTTCGTCTTCGGTTTCAACCCCTCGCGGATACCCTGATGCCTCAACCTTGTCCTTCAAAAACGCGTTTATATATGGTTTGAAAAGGTTGGGTAGCTTTTGAAACCTCCACACCTCATGTATCGTCATTACTTTATACCCATGGTGAACGGCTAAGGCCAGCTCAGGGCTTGTGTATACACCTCTGATCTTACGCTGGTAGGGTGTATGGTCACAATCACCATTCTTCTCTTCTGCACACTTAAGCACAGGAAACATGAGTAGCATGGTGGCAAAATGGGAGTGCAGAAATGTTACGTAATGTTGCAAGAGTGCCACGCCACCGCCGTTGTTGCAAGAGTGCCAACCCCCACCCCCTTTGTTGCAACAGTGCCAACCCCCAACCCCCTTTGTTGCCAACCCCAAATTGAGGTTGCAAAGCCTCTTTGGGGGAGAAGCTGGGACGGCCTCACCCCCCCAAAGGGGCAGAAGACGGGGAACCTCTTTGGGGGAGAAAGGGGACGGCCTCACACTCCAAAGGGGCAGAGAGAGAGAGAGAGAGAGAGAGAGGAAGGTGGAGAATCCCAGAGGAGGGAGCCCAGAGGAGAGGGTTGTTCAGACGCATATGGGGTCTTCAGCCACCCTGCCGCTCTCTTATAGTGCCCCTAATCAGCCAGTGCCTCGGGCACCATCAGCCAGTGCCTCAGGGCATCACCAGCCAGTGCCTCCGGGGTCAACCATATAATAATCATCCAGTTGGCTTAGAAGCCCGATTTGAGAAATAACAATTAATTAATTATTCTGTAATCCGAAACCAAACAAATTATATAATTGTGTACGAGGAACAAATAAAACGCCAATACATCATTCTGTTTATGAATTAATGGATATACAACGGGCCATATATATATATGTATATATATATATATATATGGTCAAATAATAGATTTGAAATTATATAATCATTCAAAACGGTGCATTATCAAATATTCGTAAAGGAAAACATATATGCAGTTATATTAAATATATTGAAAATATACGATACGTATATTCAAATTAGTACAGGAAATATATATGTATATATATATATGTGTACACGCACAGTTTAAATATATTGTTTTTATGTTCTACGATGCAAAAATCAAAACTCACACGTAATAGAGCTAGGTGTCACAGTGTACGCGCGCTAAAAGGGGCTGGGTTCGCACCCCAGACAGGGCTTCTTACTCAGGGTATCCTAATGCTCTCCCCGTGCGTCTAAAGCTGACGTAAAACACCAATTCAAAAAGATATTATTTTTTTATAACTTCTAGATCGCGTGTCATTAGGCTACCCTACAAAATAGTTGTCAATACCCCAGTGATTAAATTTCCCCTAGTAAGCGTGAAATTATTATTATTATTATTACCACTACTAATGATATATATATATATATATATAACATCCTATTCTGAACAACTCAATAAATGCTCAAATTAAAAATATATATTTCAATTTTGGAAATCTTGGAAATGTACAGGTAAAGACGCGTTTTATGTCGTATCTTTCGAGTTCAGTCAATGGTCAGGAAGGCAATTTTAGAATAGGTATTTCTCATTCCTTCATACAATATTATATTTGTGACACATCTGCAGATTACCTTATCGCAGTCCTTGAAGACAAAAGCTGAAGCCTCCTTTTTTCTGCTTAGCAAACAAATCGCCAAACAAATTTTATCATACAAAAGAATATTCGTGTTCGTGTCCCTTTCCACGCCTTTACCTGTATTCTAATGACCATATTTTATGTCAGTTTGACCCAACACACACACACACACACACACACACACACACACACACACACACACATATTAAATATAAATTGTATTTATTCTATTTTTAAAGTAAGATTAGGCCTATCAAACAAAACAAGGCTCGATTTGGCGCTTTTCAGAGCAATTAGCTTGTATCTTCAATAACAAATCTGAACCATTTGGCCGGTAAAGTCGTTAAACAGATTACCCTTGGAACCGCACACACAATACAGTATATATATATATATATATATATATATATATGAATAGAAACGACATAAGTATTAAGGAACGTTTCTGCACACGAGGAAGAGAAATCACGAATAAATGAAAATGAGGCGAACCGCCGGGGAATCGAACCCAGGGCCTTCCAATTGCCGGTTGGATGCGCTACCATTACACTACGGACCTCGATCATTCACAAATCGAAATTCTCCTACATAGGGCAGAAACCAATGCCCTGAGAGGGCACCCTCGCAAATCGTGAATATGTGCATTTAACTGCAATGACCACGCAGTATATAAATGAATAGAAACGACATAAGTATTAAGGAACGTTTCTGCACACGAGGAAGAGAAATCACGAATAAATGAAAAATGAGGCGAACCGCCGGGAATCGAACCCAGGGCCTTCCAATTGCCGGTTGGATGCGCTACCATTACACTACGGACCTCGATCATTCACAAATCGAAATTCTCCTACATAGGGCAGAAACCAATGCCCTGAGAGGGCACCCTCGCAAATCGTGAATATGTGCATTTAACTGCAATGACCACGCAGTATATAAATGAATAGAAACGACATAAGTATTAAGGAACGTTTCTGCACACGAGGAAGAGAAATCACGAATAAATGAAAAATGAGGCGAACCGCCCGGGAATCGAACCCAGGGCCTTCCAATTGCCGGTTGGATGCGCTACCATTACACTACGGACCTCGATCATTCACAAATCGAAATTCTCCTACATAGGGCAGAAACCAATGCCCTGAGAGGGCACCCTCGCAAATCGTGAATATGTGCATTTAACTGCAATGACCACGCAGTATATAAATGAATAGAAACGACATAAGTATTAAGGAACGTTTCTGCACACGAGGAAGAGAAATCACGAATAAATGAAAAATGAGGCGAACCGCCCGGGAATCGAACCCAGGGCCTTCCAATTGCCGGTTGGATGCGCTACCATTACACTACGGACCTCGATCATGCACATATTCACGATTTGCGAGGGTGCCCTCTCAGGGCATTGGTTTCTGCCCTATGTAGGAGAATTTCGATTTGTGAATGATCGAGGTCCGTAGTGTAATGGTAGCGCATCCAACCGGCAATTGGAAGGCCCTGGGTTCGATTCCCGGGCGGTTCGCCTCATTTTTCATTTATTCGTGATTTCTCTTCCTCGTGTGCAGAAAAGTTCCTTAATACTTATGTCGTTTCTATTCATTTATATACTGCGTGGTCATTGCAGTTAAATGCATATAATATTATATATATATATATATAATATACACATTCAACTGCAAAGAACACGCAGTATAAATAACGTAAAGAACGACGCTTGTATAGGAGATATTCCGCGCAAGACGAGAGAGAGAGAACGAAACAAATTAAAAAATGAGGTAACCACCCGGGAATCGAACCCGGGATCTTCCGATTGCCGGTCAGATGCGATACCATTACACCATGGGCCTCACTCTTCCAAATGCCGTAATTCTTCTACATACTCGCAGAAACCAATGACCCAAGGGGGCACCTCCCGCATGCCGTAACATTATATACATTCAACTGCAAAGAACACGCAGTATAAATAACGTAAAGAACGACGCTTGTATAGGAGATATTCCGCGCAAGACGGAATGGTCAGTGTGACACAATGCAACACAGAAAATGTTTTTGAATCTGTGACCTTTGCCACCCCTATTCTGTAAGTGGCCATATACCCGAGCAAGGCCGTAAAGGCAAATCAAAAATTAAGCAAAGATTTCAGAGGACTGCTTCACCACAGAAGGGTTTTGTAACAATGTAAGACATTTTCGCAGAAATTTAAATTGTATTGTCAGGGAAATAAACAAAGGGATCTCTGGACCACAAACTCGCTTCAAACAGCCAGGTGTTTTGTAGGAAATATCACCGAAAAACAAAATTTGCAGCAGATGTTGACCAAGGCATCGGAACAGACGCCCCACCCAGAGTTGATGCGGGATAGCCAATCACAGCACTGTATCCAGACCTCGGGTGGTTCTAAGCAAACCTATAGCTATGCTCCGCCCAAATCTCGTGCCCAGTTTTAGTGGAACACCCAATGACGGTTCCTTGGAAAGGAGGCAGGCCCACGGATTGGCCGAAAATGCTGGCCTAGGTTCTAATACCCGCCCAAACTCTCGCCGGTAGCCAATAGGTAGCTAAGGTCGCGCTTGTGGGTTGGCCACATGCTTCCCCTTATAAATGGTTAATTTCAATGCAGAGAGTCAGTTTCTCGCAATTTAGTGCACCATACAAACCATGGATCAACTGTACGCTTCCACTGACCTATTTGTTGATGGTGACTTCTCTGCCCAAGCGACACTCCGGCTCTTCAATGCAGTAGACCAGAATGAGCTATTTTGTACCCAGTTTGTTACGGAAAGTTGCAACGAAATTCAAGTACCGCTCGATGAAGACGGCATTGAGATGTATCTTATAAGTGTCATAATAAGTGTTTTGAAAAATTATGTTTAATTAATGTCTGTCCCATATATATATATTATATATATATATATATATATATATATATAATACATACTGTATATATGGTAACCAATAATTTTATCTGAAATCAAACTCGTAATGGAGCTTTAAGATTATTTTCACGATGATTCAGCATTGCCGTAGGATTTTCAGTTACCACACTGCAATAAATGCGTTTTGAAAAATTATGTTTAATTAATGTCTGTGTCCCATATATATATATATATATATATGTACATTATAACTGCAAACACGCAGTACAATTAACGTAAAGAACGACGCTTTGTATAGGAGAATTATCCGCGCAAGATGAGAGCGAAAGAACGAAACAAATTAAAAAATGAGGTAACCACCCTGGAATCGAACCCGGGATCTTCCGATTGCCGGTCAGATATGATAACCATTACACCACGGGCCTCACTCAGTCAAATGTCGTAATTCCTCTACATGCGCGCAGAAACCGGCAATCGGAAGATCCCGGGTTCGATTCCCGGGTGGTTACCTCATTTTTTCATTTGTTTCGTTCTTTCGCTCTCATCTTGCGCGGATAATTCTCCTATACAAAGCGTCGTTTTTTACGTTAATTGTACTGCGTGTTTGCAGTTATAATGTATATAATGTTACGGCATGCGGGAGGTGCCCCTTTGGGGCATTGGTTTCTGCGCGCATGTAGAGGAATTACGACATTTGACTGAGTGAGGCCAGTGGTGTAATGGTTATCATATCTGACCGGCAATCGGAAGATCCCGGGTTCGATTCCAGGGTGGTTACCTCATTTTTTCATTTGTTTCGTTCTTTCGCTCTCATCTTGCGCGGATAATTCTCCTATACAAAGCGTCGTTCTTTACGTTAATTATACTGCGTGTTTGCAGTTATAATGTATATAATATTACGGCATGCGGGAGGTGCCCCTTTGGGGCATTGGTTTCTGCGCGCATGTAGAGGAATTACGACATTTGATTGAGTGAGGCCCGTGGTGTAATGGTTATCATATCTGACCGGCAATCGGAAGATCCCGGGTTCGATTCCCGGGTGGTTACCTCATTTTTTCATTTGTTTCGTTCTTTCGCTCTCATCTTGCGCGGATAATTCTCATATACAAAGCGTCGTTCTTTACGTTAATTATACTGCGTGTGCAGTTATAATGTATATAATGTTACGGCATGCGGGAGGTGCCCCTTTGGGGCATTGGTTTCTGCGCGCATGTAGAGGAATTACGACATTTGATTGAGTGAGGCCCGTGGTGTAATGGTTATCATATCTGACCGGCAATCGGAAGATCCCGGGTTCGATTCCCGGGTGGTTACCTCATTTTTTCATTTGTTTCGTTCTTTCGCTCTCATCTTGCGCGGATAATTCTCCTATACAAAGCGTCGTTCTTTACGTTATACATATATATATATATATACTGTATATATGGTGACCAATACTTTTATCTGCAATCAAACTCGTAATGGAGCTTTAAGATGGGTGTAAACTAATCTCAAAGCTTAACCCTAACTCTATATTATATATATATATCTATATATATATATATATATATATATATATATATATATATATATATATATATATATATATATATATTAGGGTGTATTTATGGTATATGGTGAAAAATGCGAAATGAAAATGCAAGGGAGCGGAACCCTTTATTTTGTGAGGATACATGAGAAAACACCAGCAAAATTTCTTTGTAATCCAACAACATTTAGAGGTTGCCCACAGCTGATAGGTATTTTCAATTTATAGGGCAATGGAAATTTTAATTCTCAGTATGATTAATTGCATCTCCAATATACATCTCCAATAAGTATTCAGAACAAATATATCGTGTGAGTATATTCACTAAATTCATAATTAACGATTAAAGTACATGACACCTCGAGTGTTGGCGTTCATTTTTCCATCAAAGTGGCTTTGGAGGCTGTCGGCAAGACTTTACGATGTTCTTCGACGATTTGAATCATGAACTGCGTCTGCTTCGTTCCGAGTCCTTCCAGCCTTCGTGAATTCTTGAATCAATGCTATGCCTCGCTCTGCTGCATCATTCACTACATTTAAGGAATCCACCCTGATCTTTGCTGAACCAAAGCTGGTGTTGTTTTCCCAGTTTGATGGATCCTCTTGCAGGAAATCGACCGGAAGATCTAGAAGGGTGAACAGATTGTACGTATTGGAAGAGCAAAAGTCTGCCAGGGTCTTTCCTCTTGGATCTGGAATCCAGACTCGTCGGGGGGGGGGGAGCTTCTGATCCTTCAACGGAATTCATATTCTCTACCATTTTCCGCTTCTCATCATCATCGACTGCAGGATCGAATAATGCAAGGCCCACGTTTACCTCATTGAGGTACCAGAGATGCCGATTAAAACTCTTGTACCCAGCGGCGTTGGTGTTTTGCAACTTTTGAAGGAGGGCTAAGTCGCTTCGTGGAGCGCTTGCTGCTTTTCTTGCTGAAAACCACGGAAGGACGTAATCTTGAGCAACGAAGAGACAGAAGTCCCGCAACCCAGAAATCAGGCGGTCACTGCTACTTGCTCCACGAGATGTTGAAGGACATTGGTTCATGTGCATCGTGAACTGGTATCTGAACATCCAAATCTTGAAAGAGTAAATTCCACGCGCCATCCACCGTGCTCGGTGCAAAGCCCCTGGAGCCATGAACACAGGACTCCGACGTCCGTGAGGTACTCCTCCCAAGAAAATGACTACAAGTTCAAGAAGCTTTTTGTAGTCATCTCTGGGATGCTTCACTTTCAGAAGGTCATTTGCTTCATGAATCATCTTCTCGGCCCAGGGACTGATCACTGCAGCCGTGTCCTCTTCGTCCGCGGCAGTGGAGTATTCATTCAATTTCAGTTGCGGCCAAACATTACGGAAGCTCTGGAAAATCGTAATCTCAGGTCCTTTGGAAAGGTCTCCAACAAGGAAAGAAAATACTGCTTCAAGCAGCAGTTCCAGCGCGTGATGTCGACACGCAAAGTAAATCATTTCACGCCCGAGAGCCTGCTCTACTCGCACACACACTCCTCCATGGATGCCGGTGTTGGTGGCTGTCGTGTCAAAGCAAAGAGCTTTGATCTTCTGGCCAAGATCCCAGTTTTCGATGGTTTCGATGATGACGATTGCTGTCCTTTCTGCCTTGGAGTCTGGGAGTTTGGGGATGGCTAGAATCTTGCTCATCCCATCCCCGGTAACTAAGATGGCTAAACGGTCGATTTTGTCTCTTCCCATTAAGTCTGCCATAAGTTTTCCATCCCAGTGAAGAACAAGAGGGCATTCAGGCTTGTAGGAAGCTCTCACCTCTGCTTCGTGGGCTGATCTGTACCTGGATCTGCTGGCCCGAATAGCACTTGGACTGAGGCACATCTCACTTATGTCCTGACCCATTTGCATGCCAAAGGGGATGAGAACACGAGCAGCTGCCCTGTCGCTCATCCGCGTGCGGTCCAATGCCGCAGCGACCTCCGAACTGATTGCCGTCGTCCCACGGCGATGTTTTGGAGCCGACGATGTAACTGGCTTTCTTTCGGGACTTGTTTCCTCACTTGATGACACTGACGATGAGGTTTCCATAACAACGGTAGCAGAGATTTCTTCCATTTCCTGCACATGCCTGTCTTTCCGCTTCAATTCCTGAGCAGTTCTTTCTTGGGCCCTTGCGACTTTTTGGCAATCTTCATGTCGACATTTCCAATCCTTCCTCTCCGACCCTCCTCCCTTTGAGCAAGCAGGAAGTCCTTGTCCTCCTGAATTTTGATAAGATTTAGGGCATTTTGGTGACCAATGTCGAAAAGGTTGTTCAAGCTTGACCTGAACGCAGCCTGGTTGTCCAAATTGGTCTTCGTTTTCCGCGAAATTCTCTTCTTCAAACCCTGCCATTGGTCATGCAATTTCCGGACGTGCTTCTTGACATCGTGCGGATGTTTCGTCGGTAAACCTTCTGTCACCCAGATTTCAATGATGGCTTGTGATGTCGAGGACACACTCTCAGCTAAGGATTTCTTCTCTTCATTGTGGAGATGGAAAAGGTACTTCAATACATCACCTCTTGAAGGTAATTGCTGACCGGCAATAGTAGGACTTGATGACCCCACAAGCCAGATTGATTTCTTCGATCTTGTACATGCCACCATCGTTCACCAGTTATCTGTGAATAAGACAAAACAGTGACATTGGTAAGTTAATTTAACCCATTCATGGATAAAGTACCTCAGGAAAATGTGTAGAAATAAGCCACCCTCTTTGTAACCGTAATCTGTGTTCAAACAATGATTGGCTGATAACCCATGAACACAATATGTATTAAAATTATAATAATTTTGCGAAATCATGCATACATAACCATTTACAGTATATCCAATCCATATATAAATTTAAAATAATCTACGGTACACTACACTATTTCACTCAGACGATGCGGAAAAAGATGATTGCAATACGCTGAAGCAGAGAGCGTCCAAAATTTTATACGCATAAAAATTAAACCTTATAACTATTTTTGGAAACAAAAATATTGCCGGTAAAACAAGTCATTATACTTACAAACAATTCATAATACCATCCATTACAGTGCTAAGAAAAAAACGTTTGAAATATATGAATTATTTAAATAACACTTACCGTTATGAGAACTGTGATGCTTCTTGGCCACCATTACGTAAATGCATGAAAGACGTGAGAAATTAAGAGAAAACGATTTAGAATTAATGAAAATTCATTTGTTGGTATACTGAAGTAAAGAAATATGGATTATCTGAACGCAATTGCCAAATGCAATTTCTAATTTTGGGGACGCTGTGTATCAATGGGTTAATAAACACTAGAAGTGACTTAAAAAGGGCGCATAAATAAATGAGCATATGGGTAAAACTTTGGGGTCTTTGGGCAACCTCTAAATATTTGATGATTTTCCAGAAAAATCATGTGCTTTATTTGCTCCCGGAACCTCATCATTTGCGGGGTTCCGTGACCCGAAATTCACACTTTCAGTTTTTAAAAGCACCCTATATATATATATATATATATATATATATATATATATATATATATATAATTATAATTATATATAAACTGATGCGTGCAAAGCCCCAATAGCGAGATATATATATTCTATCATAACCTAAACTAGCCTAACTTAGCCTAACCTAACCTAACCTATCCTAGCATAGCCTAACCGGTCGTTAACTAACCTAACCTAACCTAGCCTAACTTTGCCTAACCTAACCTAACCGGGTGTAAACTAACTTAACCTAACCTAGCCTAACAGCCTAACCTAACCTAGCCTAACTTAGCCTAACCTACCTATCCTAGCCTAACTTAGCCTAACGTAACCTAACCTAGCCTAACTTAGCCTAACCTAACCTAACCTAGCCTAACTTAGCCTAACCTAACCTAACTTAGCCTAACCTAACCTAGCCTAACTTAGTCTAACCTAACCTAACCGAGTTTAAACTAACCTAACCTAGCCTAACTTAGCACAGCATAGCCTATCCTAGCATAGACTAACCGGGCGTAAACTAGTCTAACCTAACCTAACCTAACTTAGACTAACCGGGCGTAAACTAGTCTAACCTAACCTAACTTAGCCAACCTGACCTATCCTAGCGTAGACTAACCGGGCCTAAACTAACCTAACCTAACCTAACTTAGTCTAACCTAATCAAACCAAACTTAGCCTAACTTAACCTATCCTAGCATAGCCTAACCGTGCATAAACTAACCTAACCTAACCTAGCCGCAGACAGTATCTCTCAGCGCAAACAAATCTCATTTATTTATTAGCATTGAATAACACTATTTTTCCCGTTAAAACAACGCCGATGTTAGGGCACACAACAGCGTTTTCCTCAAATATACCCCCTTATTCATCCTCCACAGATTCTCCCCGTTCTGTTGAGGAGGGTATAACATTCGAGTTGGTGCGCACCGCAACCCCTACCCCAGCCTTGACTAGAAATCGGTATATAGTCAGGGTTGATCCTAGATCCATGTATAGCAACGGTATTGAACACGATCTACGTCGCGTTGTAGAGCGTATTGTAGAGTTTGCCCTTCAGAACAGCGACGAGCGTGAAGTCAGGACGAGGCTGTCCTTCGGATTCGGGTCAGATGATGGCTCTGTAGATGATTTTTGGGTAGTAGTACCATTCAGACGTTTGGCTGCTGAAGATGTAGAGTATATATTAGGTCGTATAATGCAGGCCTCCCAAAGTAGTATAGCCTTCAATATGGACAACTTCACAGTAAATATTGACCGTGTATTCCGTGTTGCGGGTCATAGTGGCACACCTTATACTCTTAACTTCAATTCTCAGGCTATTTTTAGACGGCATATAAACGTCGATCGTGGTTGCGGTTTTATAGCAGTAGTCTTAGCTCGTATGTTTACTGTACTAAATACAGGACCAAAAAATTTGGTTGCCTACGGTCGTGGAGCGTGCCCGTAAACTAGCTGTAGACTGTGAACTTGAGTTTGACTGTAACATGGGTCCTGAAGAGCTGAGAAGGGTAGAACAGGAAATGAATGCTCGTATAGTTGTATTTGGACTGGATGATCGTCGTAGAACTGTGTGTTTTAAAAGCTGTGTGAGAGATCGTACAAGACCCCTACTTATTTTAGGACTGTCAGGACAACATATCTCCCATCCGTAATATAAGGGACCTTTACGCGAGTTATGAAAGTCGAAAATATGGACGACATCATGATTTGTGTAAGGGGTGTCTCGAGTTTGCGGATGATATAGTGAAACATTGTAAAGATGTCACATGGTATGTGAGCAGTGTAAAAGCCCAAATGTGAAAGCCGTGTAGTTGAAGCTGAGAAGAGGGATTGTAATGTGTGTAGACGCACATTTTTCAATAATACTGTTTTGAGCTCCATAAATCAATTGGCACGTGCAGGAAAATGAGAATCTGTGAATGTGGTATGTTTCACATGATGGTAAGGGGAAAGTTCAAGCACAAATGTGACGAAATTCACTGCTCTACATGCCATGAGAAATATAAGGCGGATGGTGTAAAGCATGTATGTTATATGAAAGACGCCAAGCCTAAAAACAGCCCTTGTATAACTGTGTACGACGATATAGAAACACACGAACGCTGAAACCAAAGAGGTTATTCCACATTTACTTGTGAGCCAGACTATCTGTGATGAGTGTATGGAGATCGAGTGTGATGAGTGTCACAAATGTGGTAAACGGACAAACGTTTTTAAAACGAATGTCCACGATAGTCCTGTAAAACTATTTGTCCTATATTGTCAAGTTAGCGGACAAGTTCAAAAAAATGACTGTGTATATTCTCGCCCATAACGGGGCAAAATTTGACACACAGTTCCTTTATAAGGAGTTGCTTGAGCACGAGTCCTCTGAGATATTTACAGGTGATCCATTGAAAAGAGGCAACAAATTAATACAGATGCAAATAAGAGGTAATGTACAATTTAAAGACACTTTATTATTCACACCTTGTAAATTAGCAAAGCTACCCAAGGTGATGGGGTAGCAGCTGAAGTTTCAAAAGGATACTTCCCTTACACATTCCTCACTAGCGAAACTTTAAATTACGTAGGTCTACCTCCACCCAAACATTACTTTAACTATGATTGTATGAGTACAGATGAACGTGAAGATTTTGATCGATACTACAACAGTTTTAATGAACGTAATCCTTATAATATAGCTGATGAATGTGAGCGTTATTGCGTGAATGATGTACGCGTGCTTAGAGTATGTTTCCAGGCCTTTAGAAGGATGTACATATGTCGTTTCAAATGCGATCCGCTGCAAGTCGCAACCACCATCGCTCATTATGTTTTACGGTGTTCAAGAATAACTTCATGCCTAAAGACACCTTAGCCATTATCACAGAAACAATCCCCGCAGTTATGGGCACAAGGCTATTTACTGGCTCATACACCTACAACAGCAGACAGGTGTATACATAAAGCATGCCCGCAACACGGGGAAGTACCCATTAAGGTTAATGGCCATGTTTTTGGGTTGATGGTCTAAGTGAAAACCGTGTCACTGGCGAGAAGACTGTGTACTCCTTTAACGGTTGCTGGTGGCATGGATGCCCCCGTCCTGAGTGTGGAATCGTGGAGATATCCACGGTAGATCTCCTGCCGACTGTCTTGCGTGGACGCGTACCCGCGATCACTTATAGGCTCCCAGTTCACTCACAAAGTCTTGTGGGAGCATGAATATGATGCACGGATGGAGACAGACGGGGCGTACCGTGAAGAAATAAACACGATCAAGCGTTCAATGGTACTGGATCCTCTCAAATGGTGATAGCTTGTTCGGTGGCGTACAAATCCCTTCAAGCTATACTTTCCACCTACGGAGGGTGTGAACTCCACTACTACGATTTCTGTTCTTTATACCCCTACGTGATGAAGAACAATCCGTACCCCGTGGGTGCGCCTGAAAAATAGTGGGCCCTAACCTACCCTCCATCAACGATTTTCAAGAAATTTGAACGGGTACTATTTCGGCCTTTCTTTCGTAGACGTGCTCCCCCCTCGCGATTTATGGATGCCGATCTTACCCGTCGTTATAGATCACAAACTCATGTTTCCCTGTGCGTGAAGTGTGCAGAAGAGAACAATGGTGATTGTGACCATACACCCCACCAGCGTAAGATCAGAGGTGTATACACAAGCCCTGAGCTGGCCCTAGCCGTTCCATGGGTATAGAATAATGAAGATACATGAGGTGTGGAGGTTTCAGAAGCTACCCAACCTTTTCACACCATATATAAACGCATTTTTGAAGGATAAGGTTGAGGCGTCAGGATATCCGCGAGGGGTTGAAACCGAAGACGAAAAAACGTCTTATATTCAGCGTTACCGTGACCACGAAGGTATACAACTTGATCGTACCCAAATTGTAAAGAATCCTGGCAAGCGCTTTAGTGCAAAATTGTGCCTAAACAGCCTTTGGGGAAATTTGCGCAGAATACCGGTAAAGGGAACGTTCATTTGGCGCAAAGTTATAGTGAAGTCTGGGATTACGCCAACGCACCCGATAAAGAGTCATGGAGATTGTGAATGTAGGTAATACTTACATAATAAAGTACAACAATACTGAATTGGCCACAGATACTCACGGGTTACAAACATTCCTGTAGCCAGCTTCACAACAGCCTATGCCGCATCAAACTTTGGGGTCTATTGCATTCTCTTGGGCGGAGGTATTGTATGCCGATACAGATAGCGTGATATTCACAGCGAGGAGGGTGAATACATGCCTGCTATTGGGGAGTTCCTCGGTGAGTTAACTGACGAGATCAAGGATGAGTATGGGGACAACGCATACGCCGACTCGTTTGTGTCAACAGGGCCAAAACCTATGGGGTACGGGTGAGGATAGGGATGAAACGAAGTATATCGTGAAGGCTAAGGGTATCACGCTTAACCAAGCGAATCGGCGGGTCGTCAACTTTGATTCGCTGAAGGAGTTAGTGTGCTTGGATGATGAGGGTGATCGGCCGCCCCAACTGACTGTAGGCACCCACAATTTTCGGGCGCAGAAGCTGGGGGGCGTGAAGGAACTTAGGGGTACAAAGGTGTGCCGTAACACCTATAGGAAACGCTACCAGGTGCCTGGTACCTATGACACCGTACCCTTTGGATACCATAATCTTTGATATGTCTATTGCTAACTTAATTATTACACGTATTTGTAAATATATACATCTTGATTATTTCGTTTATTAAATAAATCATGTTTCAACTAGCGTTTTACTTTGCGTGTGTGCGTGTGTACAGTAAAAGTTAAGCTCCGCCCACTGTAAGACCGGCGACGTGAATCACGCCGCAACCTGAGCAGACCTCTACCCTTCCGTACTCAGTTGACCTCTGTATACCCTTGAGCTCAGACGTGTATTCTCTCGCATAGAAGAAAATGGCCACCTTTAATATCGAGTGTTCAACATTTATGAAGTGGTATTCTGCCAAGTGCGTAGATATAGTGGATACTGAAAAACTTCCTATACTCGCCTCCTTTGCATCTTTTAAGGCTGCATTGAATCGTGCGAAGGGCCAGGCTATTCAAATACTCTACGGATATTCTGACGAGGGGTTGTAGGATTTCGCAGTACAGACGATGTACTGAAGTATGTTATAGAACTAAGCTTTATAAAGGCTCACGTGCACCGCGTGGTAGAAGAAGCGATACGATCAGAAGATAAACAACAGTTATGGGTAGTGAGTCTTGTGGGTGAGTGGTGTGATAAGCCGTATTATATCATGTTACACCATACCGATTACTCGTACCCTACAACTGAAAATGTAAATCTTCCCATCATGGACACTCTTAAGTATTTTTACAACTACATTAATATATATCATGATGAGGTTTGTAGTGAGGTTGTGGCTAATGGGTTGTGTGAATTTCTAACAGATTTTAGAGATGAGTATCGCCTGTTTAACAAAGAGGATAAATATGAACATGTGTTTCTCTCTAATAGCGCCGGTTTGTGAAGATGTTTAGGAGTGATAAAACATTTAAAAAATGTGTTTAGTTCGTGAAAATCCCCCTTTGCAAAAATGTCTTCGTATTCGTGGTAGTGATAAAACATTAAAACCGAAATTAATTCTTGTATCGGAAAAAAACACCTGCCCAATATAATGGGATACAATTCGAACAGCGCCGCACGCGTTTCATTAGATTATGGTGTGACTCACTCCTCACGGAGCATACGAGTTCGAACAAACCCATTCACGTTTCATCAGGGTGATTCACCCCGCCCGTCGACCGATCTCCGCCTGCCTCCTGTGGCTCATAGTCATCTCAGAGCTTGCGCCGAGTGGTTGTGTCATAGTCATCTCGATCCGTGTGTGAATACGATGGAACTCCCTTTGAGAAGCATTCTCAACGCCTCGTACGACGTCTCCGTGACGAAGTCATTGCGCGTATTCAGGCGAGAAACCGGCACCATTAACTGTGTGCTTGAAACGATCTGCAGGCATGCAAGCAAACGAACGTTATTTATTTAAGTCTTGAGGAGATGCATAAAATCTTCGTGGTGGTTGAGAGGTGGGCTGAGGACCGTTATAAAATACCAGCTGACGTAGATACAATAAGAGAGTGATTAGTGACGCCTCCTCATATACCATTGTTTGTACATTGAGTGTAAATAACGCACAACCATGCATTGATATACAACTGATGTGGAAGAACACAGCTGATAATGTCGTTCTTGTTCCTATACGAATCCGTTTCATCCTCGACAGAATGTTTGAGATCGTCGGCTTCCGTAAGCTGAAGCCTATATTAGACGCGCGTGTTACAGACATGATTTATTTTGACACGGTATTTGAATACGCTTACACCGTTCTGCTCGACGGATGTGTTGAATGTAGGAATGAACAGGGGGAGAACGGTCTAGATCTGGATGCATATTTAAAAGGTTTAGATTCTTCGAAATATCCTGAGCTTTGGTACAAAGCACTTGAGCGGTACAAAGCTGAGCTCACCTACACTGTTCACCCTGAAGAGCTGTATCTCTATATAGTGGATAGGTGTCGTTACGATTTGATAGAATATTTCCAATCCTGCTATGTCGAGTGAAGAAGAGTTCACGATTGAAAAGTTCGGGACGTTAAGAAAAAATCCCCGTTTGGAAAGGCATGATTATAAACTTGTATTTAATGTTGTGGTTAACGATGACATTTTTGTGTGCTTTTGATTGTGTTCTAGCTGTACTTAAAGACAACTCTCCCGCCTAGCGTAAAGTGGGTACAAAATAGTATTAAACGATATGAAGGCCATTTATGTCGAGTATAGACCGCCGCATCAGTTAAACGGTGAATTGATACTTGGACGGTTTTACCACATCGTACAAAGTAATGCCGATGTTGATATAGACTCTATCAAATGCGAGTTTACCGTTTGGCACCGTAGAACGTAAAGACAATATATATATTTCCTGTAATAATATGATTATACGTTTTGTATATTTCCTGTAATATATGATTACACGTGTTGCATATTTTGAATATAATTTAATATATATGCGTATTTTTCTAATATTTTGTTAATACTATGTTTTGTATGGTTATATATAATTAATATAACTATATATTTTCCTGTACTAATATTTTGTTAATACTATGCTTTGTATGATTATAAATTTTCCGTTCTATTATTTGATCATATATATATGCCCCATTGTATATCCATTAATTCATAAACAGAACGTTGCATTGGTGTTTTATTTATTCCTTGAACACGATCATGTCCATAATATAAATAAAAATTAAAATAAATGGTGATACCTGACAACTATCCTCATATAAATTAAAATAAATGGTGGTATTTAGCAGCTTCTCATAATAAAAAATAAAATATATAGTGGTATTTAGCAACTCTCCCTAATAAGGTATACCTGAACAATTAAAATGCTGTCCGGCAACTCAGCAGCCAAGTGGTTGAATAATATAAGGAATAATTAAATAAATATTGCTATCTGGCAACTCAGCCTTCTAAGCCAACTGGCTGTGGCGCCCACTGGCCCTGGCTGATTAATATATACTTTAATTAAATACATAGCGCAAACTGGCACTCAACAATCTAAGCCAGCCTTAATATAAGGATGACGATATCTGACAACTCAGCCAACTGGCTTATTAGGGGTCTATAAGAGAGCGGCAGGGTGGCTGAAGGAGTCATATGCCTCTGACAGCTGTCGGACGAACACCTGCTCCCTTCCTCCTCTCTCTCTCTCTCTGCCCATTTCGGGGGTGAAGCCGTCCCACCTTCTTCCCCTTAGGTTAGGTATGCCCCTTTGGGGGGTGAGGCCGTCCCACCTTCTCCACCAAAGAGGCTTTGCAACCTCAATTTGGGGTTGGCAACAAAGGGGTTGGGGGTTAACACTCTTGCAACAAAGGGGGGTGGGGTTGGCACTCTTGCAACAAAAGGGGTGGGGTTGACACTCTTGCAAGAAAGGGGGTGGGTGGCACTCTTGCAACAAAGGGGGTGGTGTTGGCAGTCTTGCACCATTACGTAACATTTCTGCACTCTCCCATTTTTCCACCATACTACTGACTCATATAACCAATGTACGGTAGATGGCAGCCGAATCGACGTGCAGTGTTTCCAACAATGATTAACAAATTCACCTGATACAAACATAATCAATGTAGGTCCTTTAGTTACGAAATTATACGCCGTGTAAACTTATTTTCTGGCCGCCCTTCGTACAATATCTAAAACATTTAAGCACCGTTTTCAGATATTTCAAGTACCTTGTAAACATTTCAAAATAGCTATCATTCATTTGAGAAAGCTAAGTTCATTATGAGATAAGTAGACGTTTCATATAGGCCCTATATAAAACTAAAAGTCTAGTACCACTTGAAATGTAACTCGCGTCAATTTATGTTCAACTTTTATCTCTGGTTTGCATCTTTTCTGATTTTTTTTTATACTGTCAGCTAAAATGTTCCATGTTTTATGTGATGCATAAGGAATTGCATACTTTGAGAACGACCCAACATTTGTGAAATCGAATTCTTGGCCAAACTGAAAAATGTATGAAAGTTATGTCTTGATTTCAAGTTCTTGCATCGAGACTCATTATAGAATCTTTTGACGACAGACTAATGCAGATCCAAAAGAAAAATCATTTCTTTACACCAAAACATGTTTTGTTAACTTTTTTTTGGGTTCGGAGAAATGATGCTACGGTCAAAATATAATAATTGCGTTAATTGGAGATCCTATATAAATTTTATTGGCTTTATTTTGTTGTTGTCGAATTTTCTTGTGAATTCTAAACAATAATAAATTCTAACTCCGAATTCCCACAATCTATATACTGTACGTGCATGCACGTATATAGGTTGTCATCTCTTGTCAGTCTGTAAGAAAAAGGGAGAGCGTCATTGACGGCCCAGCTGCTTTCATACCTTCTATAGAGGGTTTACTCTGATACTACATAAAGAAAATGATCTATTATATAAACCATTTTTGCATGAAAGTAAAACCCTGTAAAGACTGAATTTTCATCCACGGTGGGTGAATGAACAGCGTGGAAACAAAGATCTTAATGAGTTCCTCAATCACAGGCCCTGACACCGTTTGGTATTTTTGTGTGGGGATTCATCAAATCGAATGTGTTCACAGGTAAGGTTCGTGAGTTGTAGGATCTCCGCCCTGCTTGAGTACATAACACAGTAGAGCGCCAAAATGTGTTCAGAACCGATGGATGGGATCACTGACAGGGTTGTAGGGGCTAAACTAATGATACCACTATTTGGTCACACACAATAACTCTTTGTATCATATTTGGTTTGGAATAATTGTTTTCAATGTAACAGGTCAACACTTCATGAACACTCTCTCTCTCTCTCTCTCTCTCTCTCTCTCCTCTCTCTCTCTCTCTCTCTCTCTAATATATATATAGGGTGGGCCGAAAGTCTGGATCCATATGAAAATATTTATTTTAATACATAAATTACAACAAATGGTAAATACTTAAAATGAATATCAACTTTAACTCGTAAATGCGTATCCGTGATGCTGTACAGTAGTTCGTACTCCAGTATAAATACTCAAATACTTTTTTATTTCAGCCCAGAAATGGCTTCGAATCTAACAACAGAAGACCGGGTAGAACTTGTGCTCATGTACGCAAGACAGGGCGCTACACACAGAGAAGTTGCTACCGAATTCAATAGAAATCATCCTGATAAGCATCCAGTAACACATGCGACTGTTGGCAAGTTGTTTAAACGTTTCAAAGAAACAGGAAGTGTACATGATCGACGGCGTTCTGGTCGTCCAAAAACTGCAACTGATGAAAATACCTCTGCAATGGTATGTGAAACTTTAACGAATAGTCTAGTAAAGTCAACAAGAAGATTATCAAATGAAACACGCATCTCGAGAACGTCAATTCGAGAATTATTAAAAATCATAAATTCCATCCCAAAGTGTCTCGATGTCAGAGGCCGCCAATTTGAGCATTTGTTATAATTTGTTGTTTATACTGGAGTACGAACCACTGTACAGTATCACGGATACGCATTTACGAGTTAAAGTTGATATTCATTTTAAGTATTTACCATTTGTTGTAATTTATGTATTAAAATAAATATTTTCCTATGGATCCAGACTTTCGGCCCACCCTGTATATATATATATAATATATATATATATATATATATATATATATATATATATATATATATATATATTCCTTCTACATGACTATAAAATTTATGTTTGAATTTGAAATATTTTTATTTTTGGAAAGTTTCTTTCTGTGTTTGTTTAAACTTTATATATTAAGTTTTAAGAGAAGTCAATTTCCTCGACTTTTTCATAAGAAAATATTTGCCAGAATTTTAGGAATAAAATATCCGTATTGAAACTGTTCTCATTCAGGGACACTCTAGGAAACCCCTCCACCCAACAGAAAATACTGAGTTGGAATATAATGCCAATGTAAACTTTTATGTCGGATTAAAGTAGTCTCTTTGTTTTGCAGTTTCCCCCCCTCTCTCTCTCTCTCTCTCTCTCTCTCTCTCTCTCTCTCTCTTGCATATTATGCATTATTATTCCCTAGTATGCATTCAGAATTCTTAAATAAGATGAGCTAGCCAGCTGGAGGTGCCTTCTGGACCAGTGCAACTTCATTTAGGTAATTCCCATGCGAATGAAGCAATATAAATTACTATATGATAAATCTTCGGTACGGTGGCTTTGGCAGGCTCCGGACAAATGCTGCAACGACGAAATGATGACTTCTTGAACATAATAAATAAATAAAAAATTCCTAAAAAAATTTATGACGCGGATGATTAGATTGAGTAGCTTAGTATTCATGCTATCCTTTATTTTCCGCTGTCTTTTAATGCGTAACTGAGTACACGAGATACGTGTACGCATGGTGTGAATGAACTCTGAAGCTATTCACTTCATTACACTTTTTTCTACTTTCCTATAAATCTTATTTCACCACTCTTTACTGTCAGCACTGGCTGGCGGAGGAGGAAGAGAGCCTTGTCTGTTCTATACTTTACTATTACTGCTATTCCGGTGTGAAAGCTTTACACGTCTATAAGTGTAAGCATAGTATAAGTCTTCAGTATTCTTTCGTTTATTGCTATTTTTAACTTTTTTACTTCCTTCTTGGGTTAGCTTAAAATGGATCTTAGGGTCTTTGTTAGTC
Source organism: Bathynomus jamesi (assembly GCA_023014485.1). Taxonomy (NCBI): domain Eukaryota; kingdom Metazoa; phylum Arthropoda; class Malacostraca; order Isopoda; family Cirolanidae; genus Bathynomus; species Bathynomus jamesi. The sequence goes on from JAJOZX010000175.1 coordinate 1,387,374, forward strand.
TCTCTCTCTCTCTCTCTCTCTCTCTCTCTCTCTCTCTCTCTCTCTCTCTACATTTGAAAGGTTGAAAGGTTGAAAGGTATATACTGTGTGTGTATATATATATACACACAGTATATACCTTTCAACCTTTCAAATGTTCTGTGCGATGATTCCTCATTTCACGAAGGTCAAGCTTGTCGCCCTTCCTCTCGAGTTGGCCTGGTGAAGTAGTGAGTTGGTTTCTTGTACTCTCCACCTCACACAGGCATGTACGCTCTGTTCATCGGGGATTGTTCTGAGCCAGGCGTCTAATCTTCTTTTGATGTCCATCGCAACACCACTCGTGTTCCTTAGGTCTTTGGGCAGCTGATTAAACAGTTTTGGTCCTCTCACAAAAAACTATTTCTTTCAAGGTTAAGGATGTTCCCTGTCTAACCTTTAATTTGGGAACACCACACAGTCTTCCTTTCCTACTTTCCACTGTTGTTTGGGGAGTTACAGGTTCAGAGTAAGATTAGTGGCTAGTTTCTCCATTATTTTCCAAGTGTAAATAATGGTGTATCTCTCTCTTCTCCTTTCCAGTGAATATAGGTTTACCGTAATTCGCGTAACCTTTCCCAGTAATTTAGTTCTTTGCACCCAGTGATCTTGACTGTGAAGCGTCTCTGAATCCCTTCTAGCTGTCTAATGTCTTCTTTTTTATAGGGCATGTTAGGACCGAGCAGTAGTCCAGTTTGAGTATGATCAGTGTTTTCAGTAGAGGAATCATTATATTCCTATCTCTTCGTTTAAAGGTTCTCAGTATCTGCCCAGTTATTCTCTTTGCTCTGTTTACTGCTATATTATTTTGTGTTTCAAATATATATATATATATATATATATATATATATATATATCCCACATCCCACATTATGTAATACACATGATACAAGAGGATATTGCAAATATGAAAAAAGTGCAAGTTCCACCACATTACTGTCTGCAACACCTATGCAAGATATGGGAGGGGCAAATACGGACAAAAATGCCGTTACCACCACCCTCAAAAGAAACGCAATAAGTGAACAGAAAAAACGAACATCAAAGAGGCTACCAATTTTTTAGACGTAGCCAACACAATTCAGCTGCTAAATACTATCCAGCAAATACAAAGTCAGCTGACAAATATAGGAATCCGAGAGCCGGACAGAAGGCACGCACAAAGTCACTTCATGCGTTATCGGGACAACAGGTACCGACAAAGATAAAGAGAGGCAAATTCTCGGAGGATCACAAAACAACGAAACTGGCACCACTATTGGAAAACGAATCGAATGTATGTGAAAATGGTAGAGAAAAAATAAAAATAATCCTAGCCAACATTCAGGGCCTTAAATCAAATCATTCCCTCGACAAAGTTTTATACCTGAAAGGACTCATGCAAGAAACCGGAGCAGACTTTACATGCCTCACAGAAACCCATCTAAAGACTGCCAGGCGAACTGTGAACACTGTGAGTTCTGTATTGATAAAAAAGAAATACAAATTGACAACTATAACTTCCTCCGAGCCGACAGAACGGTGAGACGTAAAGGAGGCTGTGCTATTTACACACGCGAAAGGCATATGGCAGAAAGAAATGACTATAAGTACCTCAAACGGCTACGTAGAATGTGTAGCAGCAAAAGTTGAAAAATTAAATTTGGTGCTAATTGTAATGTACTGACCGAACACGCCAACCTCAAAATTCTCTGATTCCATTACAGACATAAGAAACTGTGTAAAAGATTTACACTCTCTAATCGCAAATACTTTTCTCTGTGGTGATTTTAATTTTCCATTCATGAAATATAAAAGGATAGGAAAAAATATATGTGTACACCAGGACAAGGGGGGCACACGGGAAGACCAGGAGCAGGTAAAAATGCTACTAGCTCTTTATGTTAACACAAGAAATAACAGAAAACACAAGAAAAACCAACTGCTTAGATTTGGTGTTCGCAAACACCAGTAACCTAATTGATAATGTAGAACTATCCCCAACTGTAATATCGGATCACAACATTATTGAAATAACGACCAATATAAAAGCAACAAGAAAGGAAAGAACACGAACAACAGAAAGAAGCAAATTCGAAATTTTTAATTTTCACTCCAAAGCTATAAACTGGGAAGATGTTGCATCCAGCATGGAAGTAATAGATTGGAAATCCATCTTCGAGGCCAAGACAACGGAAGAGATGCTAACGACCTTAGAGGAGAAGACGTGGGAAATTGTGGAAAGACATGTCCCAAAAATACAACAAAAGGGAAAGAGAAGCAGGTTCGAGAGACAAAAGAAGTCATTGTTCCGAAAGAGAAAAGAATGACTGCAAAATTAAGTAACTACAAAGATAACAACATCAGAAAAATATTAAATGATAAACTGCAGAGTATCGATTGCGTCATACAGGAACTAATGAGAAGCATACAGAAAAAGGAGAGGCTATAGAGGCGATAAAGGTTAATTCAAAGTACTTCTATAATTTTGCAAAAAGGAAGTCTAAAAACCATGCGACTATGGACCTTTGAAAAACGAAGACAGTGCTTATCTGATGATCTAACAGAAGTATCCGAAATATTAAGAGCTCAGTACGAATCATCTTCCAGTATCCCAAAAACTGGCAACTGATATGCGATAGAAACGTGTTCTTTGAAGAAGAACTACAAGGGGAAAGTATAACGGATTTCGACTTTACGACAGATGATATTACAAGCTATAGGGAAACTAAAAACACACTGCAGGCGCAGGACCGGATAAATGGAATGCCACACTGATCATAAACTGCAATAATGCAATCGGTGAGCCCCTATATTGGATAGGAGACGATCACAAGACACGGGAGAAATACCGGGCATATATAAAGGAGGAGATCGGTCCGAGGCCACAAACTATAGACCAGTGTCGCTTACATCTCATCTCACTAAAATATTTGAAAGAATAGTTAGACAGAAAAATCTATGGCTTTTTGGAAACTCAGAAAAAATAAATCATAACCAACATGGGTTTCGGTCAGGCAATCATGCCTATCACAACTAATGGAACACTACAACATTATTGATGCACTGGAAAATAATGAAAAAACTATGATGTAATATACACAGACTTTGCCAAAGCGTTCGACAAATGTGACCATGGAATCATAATACATAAACTGAAGTATATGGAATAAACAGGAAAAGTTGGGAAATGGATATATAATGTCGTTAGTGAGCGGCGGCAAATCGTTATAGTACAAGGAATATCTTCATCAGAATCAGAGGTTCTTAGCCTCAGTACCACAAGCAGGGCCGTTTCCTGGCATAAGCAGACTAAGCGGCAGCTTAGGGCCCCGCTGCTACTAGGAGGCCCCTAGACAGGCTCCCAGGTCGGTAGCTTAGTGGGCAAGAATAGGAATATAGCTGAAGTTATTATTAATATTATTGTTATTGTTATTATTATCCTTATTATTATTATTATTATTATTATTGTCTTATTAATTAAAGTTTTTGTACGAGAAATGTGATAAAACGGAGACAACCGAAACGTTTTGGTCGTTATGTGTAAATAAACTATTGTGAGATCTTATTTCTATATTATTTAACTTTATTCTTACTATATGCTTATACTTTCCTAAATGCTTAATTTTTCTAGTATTGTAAAACATTATTATTATTATTATTATTATTATTATTGTTATTATTATTATCATCATCATTATTATCATGATTATTATTATTTAGAGATTAGTTGTGGTTAACTAGATGTGACTTCGTGCATCTTGGAAAATGAAACGACATTTATCTATCAGGAGTTGAAAAACGGAAAAAGAAGAAAATAGAGGAGGAGCCACAACATCAAAGAGGCCCTGTTGGAAGTCAGAAACAATGCCACAGATGCCATAGCCAGGACTGAAGCACAAGCACTTGCAGAGGAGGTAGGGTCTTATCACTTTCAGATTTGCACAGTAGTATGGTATGACATTCTTCATGCAGTAACCATGTGAGCAAACTTCTGCAGTCTCCTACAATGCAGTTTGATGTGGCAGTCAACCTCCTCACAAAAACCAAAGACTCAATCACCAGCTACAGAACACAGGTTTTGTTGCAACACAAGTCGTAGCTAGGGACATATGTGAGGAAATGAATGTGGAGGCTGTGCTGGAGGAGAAGAGGCGCAGATCCACAAAAAAGCACTTTGCTTACGAAGCTCTTGACGAACATTTACAGAAGCCTTAAAGAGGCTGGAAGTCAAATTTTTCAATGTGGTGGTGGATTGTGCCATCGGGTCAATAAATGAGAGATTCAGAAATTAGATGATGTGAGGGACATATTTGGGGTTCTCCTAAACTTCACCACAATGAACAAGGAAGACTTGTCCTGCAAGTGTGAAAAGCTCTCTAAGATACTGAGCTCTGGAGCTGACTCTGACATTGATGGAAGAGAACTGGCCCTCGAAATTAAGAACTTGCCGACTTTACCTTCACACAACATGACTGCATTGGAGCTTCTCTCCTTCATTCATCAGAAGCAACTGGAGGAACTATACCCCAATCTCTGGGTCGCACTAAGAATTGCTTGCATTCTACCTGTGACAGTAGCGTCAGCCGAGAGAGGAGCTTCTCTAAGATGAAGCTAATCAAGAACTACCTCAGATCATCAATGGGGTAGGATCGCCTCAGTGGCCTTGGCATCATAAGCATCAACCAGGACGTTGGCAGGGAGATTTCATATGATGATATTATTGATGATTTCGCCCAGAAAAATCTAGGAGGCAAAAATTTTGAAGAAGATAAAACTGTTCTGTATAACTGTTAGCTATACATGATTGTATCATAGAGTTAGTAATTGTTTGGTAGTTGATAATTGCATTATTTTTTTTATACATAGTTGTCATTTATTTTAAATAATGTATAAGCTAATTTTCAGGAATTTCTTGAAGAGTATTTTTTCTGCTTGTCTTCTGAAAGTACATATTTGTTGTTTTGGACATAACTGTTTCATTAAAATTGTTTCATAATTGTTTTTATTAACACAGCCATTTTTTGTATGGGTGTGCTGAGGTGATGTAGTAAGGCGTGAGTTGGTTGGATGGATGGGGGGTGGGGCCTCAAATGGGTATACTGCTTAAGGCCCCCTAATGGCTAGAACGGCCCTGACCACAAGGAACAATATTACTCCACTACTCTTCATAATCATGTTAACCGACATAGATGAGGACGTTAACAGAGACAGCACAGTAACATCCTTTGCCGATGACACAAAGATCAGTAGAAAAATAAGAAACCCAGAAGATATAGGATCAATGTACCTATGGATGCGGAAGAAAATGCAGGTGGATGCCACTCTCGCCTTTGACTTTGAAGGTCATTTTCGAGGCCAAACTGTGCAAAAATTATATTTTCTAATTTTAATTAAAAGAAAATATTCTGAGCCAATTCGTTTGACCAAATGTTTCATTTTGCCAGACTTAGTGATAAAGAAGTATGATGACACGCTTATTCCATCCGAATTAACTCAAGCTCAAATTCAAGTTAATCACGACCGAATTGTGCTAAAAATGTGCGATTTTTTATTTTAATTGGCGAAAAAAACATTGAGCAAGTGTCTTTGTCAAAACAATTTATTTTAACATGATTAGTGCCTAATAAGTTTGATGGCATGAATTAAGTACTCACAGTAACAGAATTATCACAACTAAATCACAAAACAGTAAATATAGCCCCATAACTATACAGTTTACACACTAGCAACATCTACAAGTCCCCTCGAGGAGTCCATCACAAAGATGGCAGAAATGATGGAAGGCCTCCTCCGCGATGTACGTGACCTGACGGCACGCAGCAGAAGCCGACCACGTACCCCTCAATACCAGCGCCGCAACACACGACCTCGTTCGTTCCTGTCCCACACTCCCACCTCCTCCGACGACGCGGGCATATGTTGGTATCACCGGAAATTCGGTGACCAAGCCCGAAAGTGCACCGCTCCCTGCCCTTTGCCAGGCGGGAAACCCATCAGCCGAGCATTAACGGCGTCTAATGCTCCAGGCTTCTCCGGCGTCCGCCTCTTTTTCGTTACCGACACCCACTCCAAGCTACAGTTTTTGGTCGATACCGGCGTCCAAGTTAGCATCCTCCCGCCCTTCGCTCAAAATCGTTTGCATCCCAAGTTGGAAACCGAATTGGCACGTAGTGAATACAAATCTACGGAGAAAAATCCCTCACTCTCAACCTCGGACTCAGGAGAGTTTTCCGTTGGATTTTTGTTTTTGCCGAGTGCGGCAACCCATTTTGGGAGCCGATTTTCTGCAACATTTTAATCTTGCGGACCTCAGACGCCGGAGGCTTATCGACCAAACGACCACCCTCAGTGTGCAAGGCACCCTCTCCCATACGTCAGCGCCTCCGCCAGTGTATTCGGTGACTCGTCCTGAGTCACCGTACGGTAACCTGCTTGCGGGGTTTCCATCGGTGAAGCGCCCTTGCAACCGAGCAGTGCCAGTCAAGCACAACGTCCTCCATCACATTCAGACTTCAGGCCCCCCAAAGAATGCTCGCCCTCGACGCCTGGACCCAGATCTCCTGTGCATCGCAACGGTCGAGTTCGAGCACATGATCGAACTGGGAATCGTCAGGCACTCCAAAAGCCCTTGGGCGTCACCTTTACACATAGTCCCCATCATTTATTTTGTTTAATAAGGAAGAAAACTCATTCTATCAATCAACCTAATTAATAATATTATTTTATCTGAAAAGATCATGGCGACCCCAGCCTCATCAGCATCATCATTAACAATCAATTATAACTATTGTGGGGTTAATCGATGGTATACTGATTTTAAAGATTACAACGGCGGTCCTATGGCGATTACTGAGAGATCGGTTTGTTTCTTTTGTGAGTTAAGCGAAGAGATAGTTGATTTAAAACGTAGTGTACGCGAGGTGACTGAAAGACTTGCAACGCTTGATGAGGGCAGGGGTAGGCTTACAGTTGACGATGGTCGCACCTATACTAACGTTGAAGACGTTAGTAAGTTGAAGGGTGAGGTTAGGAACCTAGTTTCTAGTACAGATAGCTTATTGTGAAGGTTAGACAGATTTGAGGAAGGGGTTAAGGTTGGTCCGAGATTAGTAGACGGGGAGGGATTTAGAGAAGTTAAGGGTGGAGCTAGGCCACGTACGTTAGGTAATAGGAATACCCCCTATTGAGGTTTCGAACCCTTTCGCCAGTTGGATAGGGATGTGAACGACGGGGTAAACGATTTTAATTGAGGACTCCTTAGTGCGTCATATGGATAAGGAGTTCGTTGAACGGAATCCAACCAAGAGGAGGAGGGTCTGTCTACCATGGGCCAGGATGACAAAATTAGAGACGAAATAGATAGGATTGATGTTGCCTCCCGTCACTCAATGTTGGTGACGATGGTAGGGGGCAATGACTCGTATAGGCCCGATACGAGAGTGTCTGACCTTTTGGAGAGACATAGGGGTTAATTAGGTCCCTGAAGGCAAGGTCAGAGAGGTCTTTAGTTCTAGGTATTACCCCTAGGCACGGTTTTAAATTTTAGGATTACGTCATAAACAATATTTTTGAACACTAAACTAGAAGAGATTTGTGCTCAGGAAAATGTACCCGTCGTAAAGCTGTGGTCAGAATTTAGTGATCCTAGCCTTTTTATAAAAGATGGGGGTGCATTTCAATGAAATAGGGAATGCTAGGCTAGGTAGGTTAAACGATGAGAACGTTCGAAAGCTTTATAGGTCGAAGTCCTCTTTAAATGTTGTGGGTCCGGGAAACGCCGCCCCGACGTGAAAAATAGTTTAAAACGCCGATCCGTGGTAAAAAATAATTTAAACGTCTTTTATTGTAACGCGCGTAGTATTAGAAATAAATTGAACGAATTTAAGGCGATAATTTATTCTGGGAACTACGATATAGTTGCTATAACTGAAACGTAGCCCTTAGGGCTATCGAGTTTAAGATAGATTTTCCGGCAGCAATTAATGCAATATGCGTTGTTGTTTATAGACCTCCCGTTCACCCCTCGATACCGATACTTCATTTTACACACTTCTCAGTAACTTTATTAATAATCGGGATAGTATAGTTGTCGGAGACTTTAACTGCCCTAACGTTAATTACGAGACTTTTACTGGTAATGATGAGGTTTGAGACTGATTGAGTTCATGGAAGATAATTTTTTACGACAGATGGTTACCGAACGAACGCGTTAACAATATTTTAGACGTGGTGATGACGAACGACGAAAATATAGTCGAAGGTTTAGAAGTAGGTGAGAGTTTGGGATGTAGTGATCACCAAATTATTAGGTTTAAGCTATTGATAGAAAACAGTAAGGATAGTAACGTAATAGAAGTCCCTGATTTTCGTAGGGCTAATTTTGATAGTTTTGCGAATAGGATGAAAGTAGTGGACTGAGATAATTTATTTATGGGTACTGACGCAAATTTTCATTGGGAGACGTTTAAAGAAAGTTTTTTAAATATCGAAAGGGAGTTTATTCCTCGTAGGCCCAAGCGCGCTAGTAATCATGGTAGGCCCAATTGGTGGACTAGGGAAATAGGCGCGTTCATAAACGAACGTAACAGAGCGTATATACTTAATAAGCGCAATGGCACGGTAGCTAACTTTAATAGATATATCGAGCTTAGACGTCAGGTTAAAAGATCTGTTAGGAATGTTAAGCGTAATTTTGAGATACTTATAGCTGAGATAGTAAACATAATCCGAAAAAGTTTTTTGACTACGTCAATAATCGTAAGCCGATAAAAGATAACATAGGCCCTCTAGTCGACGCTAACGTCGCTTTGGCTTCCGACACTCAGGCGATGGCGGATATTTTTAACAACTCTCTTTGCGACAGTTTTTACCGTAGAAGACCTAAATAATGTCCCCGACGTGGGCGATATCGTTTCATTTAGTAGCGAGACTATTTTGAATGAAATAACTTCACGAGGGTGAGATTGCGCTTTATATCGATAAGCTAAAAGTTAGCAAGGCTCCAGGCCCTGACGCGCTTTATCCTAGACATTTGAAAGATTTGAAAGACGTTATCGTAGGCCCCTAAACAAAAATTTTTAATAAGTCACTGGAAGCGGGGATTACTCCTGAAGACTTCAAATTAGGTAACGTTACGCCCATTTTTTTTAAAAAGGCGACCGCACAGTAGCTAGCAATTATAGGCCTACTAGCTTAACGTCCATTGTCGGTAAACTTTTGGAATCCGTAGTTAGGGATCCCATCGTCGAACACTTAGAGAGTCGCGATTTGATTGATAGTAGTCAGCATGGGTTTCGACGCCATAAATCTTGTTTAACTAATTTGTTAGAGTTTTATAACGAAATAGTGCGCGAATACGATAGGCATAGAACGTCTGACGTTATTTATTTAGATTTTAAGAGTCTTCGATACAGTTCCGTATAGAAGATTAATTGCGAAGGTTAAAGTGCACGGTATACGCGGTCAGGTAGCTAAATGGTTAGAGGAATGGCTTCGTGCCAGGAAACAGAGGGTCGTTGTTAATGGTAGGGAATCGGGGTGGCTGGATGTAGGTAGCGGTGTCCCTCAGGGTTCACTGTTAGGCCCATTGCTATTCGTAATCTACATTAACGACATAGATGTAGGCTTGACCAGTAACGTGTCAAAATTCGCGGACGATACTAAAATAGGCGGTAAAGTTGTTAACGTGGACGATAGAAATAAGCTCCAAGACGATGTAAATAGGATTATGGAGTGGATGGATAAGTGGCAGATGCAATTTAACGTAGACAAATGTAAAGTTTTGCATAAGGTTCTCGTAACAATAATTACACGTACACGATGGACGATAGACAGTTAGCGATCGTTGACGAGGAAGTAGATTTAGACGTACGCGTATCTAAGGATTTAAAAGTTAGGAACCAGTGCCTGGAGTCTTGGGCAAAAGCTAATAGGATGTTAGTCTTCATAGCGCGTAATTTCGAATTTAAATCGAAGAATATTATATTGCCCTTTCCAAGTCCCTAGTGAGGCCCCACTTAGAATATTCCGTTCAATTTTGGTGCCCATATTCGCGTGAGGATATTGATAGGTTGGAAAGGGTTCAGCGACGAGCCACGAAACTAATTCCGTCACTACGCATCAAGTCTTACGAAGATAGGATCAGAGTTAGACTTGCATTCACTCGAAACTAAGAGATTAAAGGGGGAGCTTATTGAAGTTTTCAAAATCGTTAATAAAATCGATAACGTAAATTTTGCCAAATTGTTCATTTTCGATAATAGCAATACTCGTAATAACGGATTTAAATTACGTGGCAGACGTTTCATTACTAACTGCTAAAAACTTTTTTACGTTTAAAATAATTGATAAATGGAATAATCTTCCCGCGTCCGTCGTGAATTCTATCATCGATAATATGTTTAAAAACCGTTTCGATAGGCATTTGAAAAATATTAACGTCATTTAAAATAATAAAACAATTAGCAACAGGAGCTCTGGGGGTGTTGGTCGAGGTTTGAATCTGTTGACAATTAATGCCAGCTTGTGACATGCCAGTGTGTGATATGCTAGCAACAAAATTATATTTAAAAAAAAAATTAGACTAACACGAACTTGGATGTAGTTCGTAGCGTAAACTAGTCCACTTTTTGTTGTACTCTTCATACTTTTTTTTCTTTTCTTATCCTCTCTTTACTTGCATGTCTGTAGTTTGTATGGTATGACCTTGTTTGAGTTAAGACTGTGTTTGCATGTTTTGTAAGCGTTCTTATTTTACTTCTTTTCGTCTTTCACCCCTTTCCTATTCTCTTCGACTATTTTTCGACTTGTCGGCAGTGGCCGATGGATGATGATGGTGAGTCTCTCTCTCTCTTTTTCTGAATGAATGTTAACCCACGAATGATAGGTTTTGCTACTTACTTAACCCCTTATTCTCTTCTTTTAACCCCTATTCTCTTCTTTCTTTCGAGCTAACCTTAGAGTGGATCTTAGGTCTTTGTTAGCCTTAGCTTCTGTAGATCTGTAGATTAATATAGTGCTAACTTAACGCTATATATATATATATATATATATATATATATATATATATATATATATATAATAAAAATGGAAACCTTATAGGGATAGAAATAAAAATAAAATGATAAGATACGAAAATAGAATGTTTAAGAAATAGGATAATCCTTAATCGGTATATTTAAAAAGAAGATAGTTTCAGACAGAAAACATAACTGAGAAATGCGAAATCAGTGGGCAATTAAAATTATAAAGTCGAACAATTACAGGCACGGAATATATAATATATATATATATATATATATATATATATATATATATATATATATATATATATATATATAATGAGATAGGGAAGTGCGAGAGTGGAGGGGAATATAAGCGTAGAAGAAAGCGAAATGAAGTCGGTTATTAATTATTATTATATAAACACCGAGGAATGTCTGTCAGTCGGTCACGCTCGAAAAGAGAAGAAGATTCTTTATACTGTACGCCAGTGACGATTGGTTAGGTTAAGTAGTGATATTTTCGTTAGCTTTAACCAAAATATCGCGACTTAACCTAACCAATCGTCAAGGGCGTACAATTAACCTAACCGCGGCATTCAATTAACCTAACTAATAACAGTCTTCGAAAATAATCGACCGTCGGCTGGGATATTTTTGCTACCCGCACGAAGGGCGGGTTTTCGGCTAGTTAAATAATAAAACGATAAAGTCTGAGAGAGAAAATAGTTAAATTACGACGCTCGAAGAAAAGTGAAAATCAAACAGTTTAAATCGAACTTGTGTGAGGAAAACAAGAGTATTCTGTCTGGAACTAATAATAATAATAATTATTATTATTAATATTATAACAATAGTGGTGGTGAACCTCAATGATACTGATAGTCATAAGGACAGGAGAACTAAATTAGATTATAAAGAGGTACACTGGAGAAATAATAAAATCGTGACGATCGGATAGACTAAAGAAGAGAAAAGGGAAGGTCCTAAAAGTTTTGGATCACCTGAAGATCAGGGCCCCCATGTATTCTTGTTTTTTGCTTTACAATACCAAATATAATAATAAATTAAATTGAATGCCAGGTTAGGTCAACTGTACGCCCTTGACGATTGGTTAGGTTAAGTCGTGATATTTTCGTTAATTTTAACGAAGATATCATTTGGTAATTGAGGCTGGGGGCCCTGATCTTCAGGTGATCCAAAGTTTTCTCAAGGTTATATTCTCGCTTGTTTGTTTGTTTTTTGAGAAGTTATTCAACCTTGATGTGCATTTTGTGCAGTCTTTCTTGCAATTTTATTCCATTTGGGTTTACAAATAAAGTTTATTTCCATGTTGAATCTGCAGCTATATAAAACAACTATTACCTTCAGTATACTAAACTAGATTAATTAAGTTAAATTTAAATACCAACAACGTAAATTAGAAAAGAGGATCTTTGAATGTCGAGATTCATTGAAGAAAACAACGAGGAAACGCTGATGGTAAAATAAACAAAATACAAATATGTTAAAATACAGGCCTGTATACGGAAGGTTTGTGATTGCGGATACTTGTGGTTTTTGGTACAGTTTGTGTAGAGCAAGCCTGAAGTAGTACAAGTACGACTGTGATTGATACAGGTAAAATTGTGCTGCCTTAGGGAGAAAGCACAAACTCGCGGTGTATCTTGCTCCTGAAGAATCATACATCAGGACTGATCAGAGCTGGAGGCGTCTGCAATACAAACTAACGAAAATTTCACGAAAAAGAATGCGGATTGGACGTTCCTTGGACTAGCTAATACGGAGCAGTGTTGCTTTTGGTGGTGATGAACCACGGACGGAAGCCTCGTCAGTACATTGACCCCCTTATTTGCTTGGCAATGCTGCTGCAACCTGCTCGTACCCTAAAATGGACGTATGGGCGAAATGATGCTTTGTGTGAAAAGATGCTAGACTCTTCTTTCCACTTAAACTATAAAAGCATTAATTAATCTATATATAGGGTTATCGATAAGTCTCACAACCCGCATGAGGCTATAAAAAAACATTTGACGCTTGATACCTGTTTTACTTTTCTTACAGCAAATGTTAAGAAAAAATATTTATCAACAGAAGACCTACAATATGTTGGCAAAATCACAAAAGGTCCTTGAAATGTTCACCATTCTCCTGTAGCATGTATTTACTCATTATGTTCACCGAGACACGATGAAGTGTGGGCTGCTCTATGCTGGCAACAGTTTTCAATGTTTTGACGAAGTTGGTCTAACGTATGAGGGTTGTGGCATACACGTTTCCTTTCATGAACCCCCAAAGGAAAAAAAACAGGTGATAAATCTTGTGATCGTGGTGGCCAGAGGTTTTTTGAAGTGATGCGCTCACCGAAGAATTCCTTCAACATTACCATGATTGTTTTAGCAGCGTGAGCCGCTGCTCCATCCTGCTGAAACCAGCACTCCCGTTCATCATCTGTAAGCAGCGTAATAAACTGTCTCACCAATTCTTGGTATCTTTCTTCATTTAATGTTTCGGTGAAGAACAGACGTTTAGTTAAGCGTCGACAGGAAATCGCACACAAAACACCAACCTTTTTGGAATGTAGAGGTACCTCGTGAAGTGTCGGTGGATTTTCAATCTCCATTTCTGTTTTTCTGGATATTAATATACCCAATGATGTGAAACCACGCCTCATGAGTAAAAAACACTATCTAAAGCACCTACTCCACTCCGGATGAAATTACGGAACCGCTGGCAGTAACGAACTGGCTTCTACCCATTTTTTATTAAGTTCATGAACAACTTGAACTCTGTAAGCATGGAGTTTCAGCTTCCTCGTTGCATTATGTACACTTTCATATGACATACATAGGAATTTGTTGTCATAATCTTCTTAGAGATTTATATGGAGAATTTTGTAGCATACATTCCCTCACCTCAACTAACGTATCTGTTAATTGACCGAGGGACGACCGAACGATATAACCTGTAACTGACATTGCCCATATCACGAATCAAACGTTTGATAAGCCGATGTATACTTGATTTGTTTGGTGCAGTTACCTCCGGAAACGGTCGTCTAAATGCATTTTAACATTCAAGGAAAGATTTGGACATAAAATAATGCTCAACAATAAAAACGCGTTGTTCCTGCATGGAAAAAAAAAATCATCTTTCCCCTCCCGTCTCAATTAAATTAAGCTAAACTTAGGCTAACCTAGCATTTAATGAAATCTTGATGCGGGTTACGCGACTTTTCGATCACCCGTTATATGAGTAAAATATATATATATATATTATATATATATTATATATATAAAATTATATATATATATATATATATATATATATATATATATATATATATATATATAGAGAGAGAGAGAGAGAGAGAGAGAGCATTTTACCCCGAAACAGTTCTTAAACCTTTGAGAAGCAATAATTTATAGTTTACTTAAACACGTTTTGAACATGTCTTGAGTCGTGTCACACATATGTTACTCTAAATTCCTCGTTTCTCCTTACTAGAATTTAAATTTATTTACGAAAATACATAATACTATAATCGATTTTCCCATTTTGAAACTACCTCAGAAATAGTTATGTAGCAAAGATCGCGAAATTAACTGAACAAAGTACAATAATACAAATGCTAAATTACAATTTGTTATGCTACAATAATCCGTTAATACAAATAATACAATAATACTGTCAATTGAGATATTTATTTTATGAAATTTGGCCCATAATCTTAGGCTTTACTGGGCTCTCAAATTAATTAGAGATAATATACATGATATATAAGTCACGTTTAAATTATCATTAATACAAAAACGAACTAATAGTGGAAATATATATTAATCTTAAATTATTATTGAAGATATGAAACAAATACAGACAAATTCATTACTGTAGATATGATACCACTATAGTACAAAGAACTGATAGATATATATATATATATATATATATATATATATATATTAGGGTGACAATAAAAATCGAAAGTTGAAGTTTTTTATTGGCCATTTGTTCAATGCTGCTACTACATGAGAAAACAATGTACTGTAAATATTAGGTCATTCAGATAATATTTAAGGGTGTCTCAAGTGAGGTAAATAATTCTCCTTTAACAAAAATTAATTATTCATTACCTAGTAAAAATAAATTAATATTTTTTTAATTAATGTAAATAAACGTTAGTTTTAGTTCATAAGGTTTAAGTGCAGGCCTACTCCAATCGTAATAAGTAAATAATATATTTGCTAATTATATTCCAGGGTGTCTCATTCAATTGTAGACCACCCATTAATTCTTGCTTTTCCTCAAGCCATACCCCTTTTTCAATGTACCAGGCTGAGACTTCCTATGATCCTCAACAACCTGCAAGAGATGTTGGCGCTGTTCTTCATTCTTCGTAATCTTTGTATTGAAGGCCTGGATCAAGGCAACTCCCCTCTCTGCCATGTCATTGACGACTTTTAGTCCTTCAACTATAGTCAAACCAGTCTTGAAATCTTCGTCGTCCGGCCAGGTCTCTGGTTCCTTGGACAAGAAACCATCATTAATTTTTAGAAGTTCAAAGAGAAGCTTTGATCCTTTCGAGGCAAAGTCCGAGAGCTGCTTTGTTGAAATGGAAGAAACAGCAGGTATTGGGGCTCGCTTTGGAGGATCTTCAGCAGCTTCTTTTCGAGGATTGATCGAGCGATATTCTTTTTCGTCGTTGCATTGATACCTTTATCAAAGAGTGCGAGACCAATCAAGTACTCGCTGAGGTACCATAAGTGACGACCGAGGACACTAAGGCAGGATGCTGAGATCTTTTCATCGTGGTACTTTGCTAGGTCTTGAAGAAGCTTCAAATCGTTCGCGGGAGCAGATGAAGGACTGCTGGCCGTGAACCAGGCGCTGACATATAACTCCAGGGCAAAAAATACAAATCGTTTTAAGCCAGACATTTCATGAGTTGTAAGTCTGAACTGATGGGAAAGCAGCAGGATTTTTAATGAATAAATTACTTTTGCCATCCAACGTGCTCGGTGAAGTGCTCCAGGTCGCCGAAACCTAAAGTTAGGTAAATTACCTCCAAGGATTGTAATCGACAACTCCAAGAATTCACGGTAATCATCCCTCGGCTGATGTTTTGTCAGATATAGATTCCAGCAAGCGATCAGTTCTTCTCGATTCTCATTCAGACTCGATGGAAGGTCTGACAGGGTCTTGTACTTATCTTGGCAAATTGTATTCCACGTCTCTTTGAAGCGGGAGAATAGGAGGATATCTGGACCAGATGATGGTCCCATGCATTCCATGTACGCCTTCTCAACGACAAGTTCTAGGATGTGATGGCGACATGCAAGGTATAAGAGTCGGCGGCCGAGTTTCTGCTCCAAAATTACGCATGCCCCAGACAAGTAACCAGTATTTGAAGCTGTAGTGTCGAAGCTCATAGCTGATACCTTTTCTGACACATTCCATTCTTTGAGCGCAGCATGTACCACCGAGGCGATGACCTCACCCGTTCCTGATGTCAGCTTAGGTACACCCAAGAGCTTCTCGGTATCAACTCCGGTTACGAAAATGGCTAGTCGGTCACACCGACCACCTTCATCGTCTGGTAGAATTTTTCCGTCACAGTGAACAGTGAGCACTTCGTTGGGTGTGAACCTTTGTTTAATCTTTTCTGCCGTCGCCGAACGGAGCCTTTCTCGTGATTTTCTAATGGTTTCATAGTTGAGCGCGAGTTTTTGTGAGTTATGGCCGAGGCTTCTAGCCGTAGCGTCGATAATCCGGTATGCTGAACGATGACTGATTCCTGTGCGATCCAATGTACTTGCCAATTCGGGAGTGATGACTTGGATAGTGCCACGAGCATAACACTTGCGTTTTTCAGGAGAGGCGGGCGGTGAGTCTTCAGATGATGGCGCAGAACTTGGTGCTTCAGACGTAGAAGAAGATTCCAGCTCAATATTTTCAAAAGTAATATTGGCTTGAGGTTGGTGCTGAGCTAGGCGTCTTTCAGTTTGTTCCCGACGCATGACAGAATGAGCCATTTTCTTGTCAACTCCTCCCATTACTCCCCTCCTCCCTTTTTCTCGCTGAGCAATAAGGAAGGCTCGATCTTCTTCGATGGTCAAAAGTTCCATCGCTTTAGGGTGGGCGACATCGAAAAGATTTTCCAAATTATCACGGAACTCATCTTTTTTCCGCTGGGTTTCCGTAGCGCGAGCACGATTTTTCTGGAGAAGCTTCCAAGTAAGAAAAAGATCTACCACTTTTCGACCAATGCTCTTCTCTGTGATGGTAGGTATCCGGGATTTCTCCCAGTAACCAATGACTGATGATGCCACCTCCTTCGCTGAGTCGTTCACTGTCTTCTTGTGCTCTATGTGAAAGTGAAAAAACAGGCGTAAAACGTCTCCAATTGAAGGAAGCCGTGCGCCCTTGATCTCGGGTATGGGATGGCCAATGAGCCAAATTTGACTCGCTGTGCGGGTAGTCGCCATTGGGCCTAAGAAAAGAAAAGAAACGTATATTAAATTAAAATAAGAATCAAAGTATTAATTTTTTTCGTATTATGATTCCATTTTTAAAGATCTCATTTATATTGTAATATATATATATATACATATATATATATATATACAGGGCCGTCGAGAGCCATTAACGGGCCCCAGGGCTAGCAAACATTACGGGCCCCCACACCAAGTGTCAAGGCATTATATATATGCAATAAATCTATTAATATATATATATATATATATATATGTATAACTTTAATAATATAATATTTAACTTTATAAAAATTAAGTAATTCAATAGTTCAAGTGTTTCAAACCTCTTCGTGCAACACCCAAAACACAAGTGAGAGATTTGGTTAAATATTTCTCAAGTTTATTGACCTTGGCTACTTTCGATCATACCACAAAGCGTGAGAACGGAAGCTACATTTGAAAAAATGTGTCAGATTGATGAATTTTAGTGTTGACTTTTAGGATACTCAGATATTACATGTAAGAAATTACATGTAAGGAGCTCTGAATGAAAAAAACTTCACAATTTCTTAATGATTATATGATCCTTATTTATTTTTTTACGATTTTTTTTATTCTCCTGCGGGCCCCAGACACCCGGGCCCCGGGGCACTGGCCCCCCTGACCCCCCCTCTCGACGGCTCTATATATATTTATATACTCGTATATATATTATCATAGGAAATCAAATTCAGTTCCAAATTTATATAATTTAAACATCAAACTATGCCAACAATTAATGAAACTTTTCTAGAACAATTTCCAATAATAATATAATCAATGTATCAAAATAAAAAATATTACCTTAGATATCTTAAAAGAATCGGGAGAGAACTTCTAAGCGTTGTTTTCAGTCAGGCAGTCGTATGCAAAATGAACTTGAAGCACCAAAAGCTGATCATCCAAAGATTGATACACATCATATATTTAACGATTTATTTATGAAAATTTTAATTTAATGAAATAAATTAATCGATTTGCATAATCTATAGTATGAAATAAAGGAAACAATTCTATTAAATTATATAATACACTTGCATTCTCGAAACATTTTTGTTTTTGAAGCGTTGTCGAAACTCGTTCATTCTTGAAATTTCTTCCGCGCGACAGTTTCATTCATGTGACTCGAGGCACCCCTAAATGCTTTCCGAATTCCATGAGATTTCGTCTACGGTGTTTCCTCATAGGGTGGCAGCATTGGACAAATGGCCGGCAAATTTTTTTGAATTTCAAATTTTATCCCTATAAGAAGTTGTCACCCTAATATATACAGGGTGTCCCGTAAGTCTGGACCCATAGGGATTTATAATATATTTTTTTATTATGTTATTATTATTATTTTATTATTATTATTTTTTTATTATTTTTTATTATGATTTTTATTTGTGGGGCCATTTGAAAGCTAAAGTGTACGAGGTCAAACTTCAGAACATTTTCCACCTTAAAGCACGCATTGTGGAGGCGTGTCAAGAAATTTCTGCGACTGTGATTCAGAAAGTGCTGTCGCAGTGGAGATTGCGTCTTCAACTATGTGTGCGACACAACGGCGGACACTTTGAACAGATTATGTAATAAATTTTTGGACTATTTTGTAATTTTATTATTTTTCCCTATGGGTCCAGACTTACGGGACACCCTGTATATATAGTATAAATAGAGGGTTGACAAAAGTAAATAGACATCTTCGATTTTTTTTTCATTTTTTCATTTGATAATAAAAGTCAATAAATAATAACAGAGTTATTGAATCGATGTATTTAGAATTGTGTTGCTTTCTCCTTTACAGTATATAAAGCTGACATACGTTCCGGCATTCTAGTGATGAGCTTTGGCATTTGTTCTTGAGGACAATCATTGTGATGTCTATTTAATTTTGTCAACCCTCCGTATAGCATCGTGGTGTCTATTTAATTTTGTCAACTCTCTGTATAGCATATGTTATTTTAAAGAATTAGTTAGAGAATTGATGTACAACTGTAAACTAATTCACGCATTGATACCCTTGTAAAGTACACCACAATTTGAAAATATTAAAAATAACTGAACGGCATCCAAACATTTAAAGCAAAAATTAAAATTATATTTTATAAATAATAATAATAATAATAATAATAATAATAATAATTAATAATAATAATTCTTTACAGACTTTTCCAAAATTCTAAAGGTTTTCCTAAATACTTCAAAAGTTTTATTAATAAAATTCCTAACGTATCTAAGAAAACCGTTAGAATTGTTTTAAATTTAAAGCAATCCTTCAGTAAAGTAATATGATTGTTTTTACCTATTTTACCTCTAATGTTTCGCTCGTACAAATAAAATAAATAAACAGTCGAATTATTTAACGCAAGGATTCTTTTAAATAAAATTCCTGAAATATTTAGGAAAATTTTAGAATTTTGGGGGTCACTTAAACATTACATTAGATTAGAAGCTAATCGTGAATCTATGATACAGTAATAATATGGTTTCTGTCCTTCTCTCTGTCCGGTGTTTTTCTCGGAAACCGCTCAACGTAGGACACTCATCCTTACACTGTTAGAAATGTCTCTGTTCTGGGAGGATCCTAAGGATATTTATTTTTTCGTTCGCACAAACGTGCGCGCATGCACATGCGCAACTTCAGGGAGTAGATAGAGAAAAAGTTCAGAGAAGAAAAATTGTTAGGCTGATAATAAATAAAACAATAAAATCAATAAAACACATACTCAGGGAGCCAAGTACATTTTTGTATAAGGGCAAGGAAATTACTAACTTAACCTAACCTAACTTAACCTAAATTTATTGTTAAATCATGAAGGAACTGTTTTAGTTTCATGTAAAAAAACTCTGGCAACAATATCTGGCCTATTTTCTGGTCTTTGATAAGCTTCATTGCTTTCAGCGATTTCAGTCCATCTTGGATTGCGAGTACTGTAATAATAATAAATAGATCTGGCTTCCCAAATTTTCTTACAATTGCCATAGCGTCTTCATAATTCTGCCGCATTGCTCTCAAGTTGCCTTGATAAAGATACTAATTTGACCGCAGATGTTTTGCATTTATATTCGTAAGCCTGTCTTTACATATGGACAGCTTTATGTACAGTAGCTTTTTCTAGAGTGAGAAGTTTTGATCCTGTTAAAGTGTTTGGTGAAAGAATAACTAGAAATCCTGAGTAGTATAGCCGCAAAAGGGGAGAGTGCAAGAATGGGGTGGGGGTTATCGCAAAGGGGGGTGGGGGTTGTTGCAAAGGGGGTGGGGTGTTGCAAAGGGGGTGGGGTTGCAAAAAAAAAAAAAAAAAAAAAAAAAAAAAAAAAAAAGTACTGGCCTTTGTTGCCAACCGAGGTTGCAAGGGGCATGCAACTTGGGGGCCTCCCCCAAGCTATTCCCCAAAGGGCCAGAGAGAAAGGAGGAGAGAAAGGAGGAGAGGTGTTCACCTGGCAGGAGCAAAGTGCATATTAAGACTTCAGCCGAGTAGGCGTTGTTTTATAGGCTACTAATCAGCCAGAATCAGCCAGTTGGCTGAATCAGCCAGTTGACTGAGCCAAGGGGGGAGGGGTACACATGAAGAAGAGAGAGACGCCTGAAGGAGAGAGAGACACCTGTAGGAGAGAGAGAGAGACCTGAAGGAGAGAGAGAGAGAGAGACGCCTGAAGGAGAGAGAGAGAAGTTCTCCCCCAAGTTATTTTCGTTTTCCTAACCTAATAGGCCACTAAGGGGTTTTACCAAAGGGCCTGAAAGAGAAGGACCAGAGGTCCTTGCTCGGCTGGGAGCCGAGCTGGAATGAGTCTTTCACCAGCTTCGCGGTCTTTTATAAGCCTCTATTCTGGCTGAATTGCCAGATAGCGCAATGTGTTCAGTTGCTGAGTTGTCAGATCGCACCATGTATGCAGATGCTGAGTTGCCACATCAAGCCATGTAATCGGGTGCTGATGTGCCAGATCGCACCATCAGATAGCGCCATGTATTCCAGAAATATTAATCATCCATTGTGTAACACAATATGATGGTAGTTATTCCAATTAAATTCTGTATATTAAATAAATACACCTTTATTAATTGCATACCTTTCCAGTTTTTTTGCAATGATCGGATTGCTCTTGCTAGATATATATTATTATATATATATATATATACATATATATACACATTCTTTTAAAGTCTTATATTAGGTAAATATATATATATATATATATATATATATATATATATATTTATATATATATATATATTATTTATTTTATATCATTTAATTTAACGTTTAGAAGCAAATTTAACATTAACTTCATTGAACTTGAAGTTAAAGAAACAAATAACATAGTTTACCTTCGAAAACTTCATAATAGAAAATAATTAATTTTATGGTTAACTAGTTTATTTCGTTTACTATAATTATATATACATACAGTCTTTTAAACAGCTTATGATATATACATATATATATATATATATATATATATATATATATATCTGAACTCTTTCAGCTAAAGAAGCCTTATGTATAGAATTGGTTGTGTAATAGCTGATATTAAGCTCTTTCAACATGTTCTGAAAAGCACGGCTTATAATTTCCTTCCCCATATCCGTACAAAAATAGCACTTCAAGACATTATTGTATAGAAATAAGGTAACACAAGTACTACAAGAAATAAATCCTAAAATAATTATATAAGACCGAAGTAATGGTCTGACGTTGGGGTGAATCCTTCTGTTTATCAAATAAATAATTTTACACACTCAATTTTCATTTCGAATATCAGTGGGGAAAAACGAACGGAAATGAAAATTTATGAAACAATTCGACCATCGTCATTCCCCAAACCCGTATATATATATATATATATATATTATATATATATATATATATATATATATAATATCTAAGTTGTATCGAGATGAAAATTTACGAAACACACATTTCCGAGAATCTGTTCAAATCGGTTCACCTAATGCCTGAGGCGATTTTTTTCCGACCATAAATGACCTTTCTCACAGACAGCTTGAACAAAACCTCTCTCGACTCCATTTCTTAGATATGCCCACAATTATATATATATATATATATATATATATATATATATATATATATATATATATATATATATAGAGAGAGAGAGAGAGAGAGAGAGAGAGAGAGAGAGAGAGTTTTGTTCAAATAACGGGATATGCTTGTACGAGTTTACAATTACATCATTATTGCTCTGCATTACGCAGTATATGCGGCTTAATAATATTTCACCGCTTAAAGTATAGGGAAACCTGTACTCGATATGAAGGGCTTTCATATCGTTCAGTACTATTTTTGTTCCCACTTTACAACCGGTTGGTAAGTCATCTTTAAATACGTCTAGAATACAATCAAAAGCACGCACAAAGAGTTCATCGTTAGCTACATTATTAAACACAAGTTTATAAACACGCTTTTCCAATCGAGGGTTTATTTCTACCGACTCGAGCTTTTCAATCGTGAACTCACTCAACATAGCGGCAATTGAAATAATCTTCTAAATCGTTACGACAACTGCGCGTTATATAAAGAAATAGTTCTTCAGGGTGAACGGTGTAGGTGAGCTCAGCCTTGTACCGATCAATTGCTTTGTACCAAAGTTTTATAAGAAACACCAAATAATTGTCCCCTAGCGCAATTGGAAAGGTTTTCACCCCACCTTAGACCCACAGTTTAACATTAGAAAATTCTGAAACCTGACTCAGTGCCAAAAAAGAAACACCAAATAATTGTCCCCTAGCGCAATTGGAAAGGTTTTCACCCCACCTTAGACCCACAGTTTAACATTAGAAAATTCTGAAACCTGACTCAGTGCCAAAAAAGAAACACCAAATAATTGTCCCCTAGCGCAATTGGAAAGGTTTTCACCCCACCTTAGACCCACAGTTTAACATTAGAAAATTCTGAAACCTGACTCAGTGCCAAAAAGAAACACCAAATAATTGTCCCCTAGCGCAATTGGAAAGGTTTTCACCCCACCTTAGACCCACAGTTTAACATTAGAAAATTCTGAAACCTGACTCAGTGCCAAAAAAGAAACACCAAATAATTGTCCCCTAGCGCAATTGGAAAGGTTTTCACCCCACCTTAGACCCACAGTTTAACATTAGAAAATTCTGAAACCTGACTCAGTGCCAAAAAAGAAACACCAAATAATTTCCCCTAGCGCAATTGGAAAGGTTTTCACCCCACCTTAGACCCACAGTTTAACATTAGAAAATTCTGAAACCTGACTCAGTGCCAAAAAGAAACACCAAATAATTGTCCCCTAGCGCAATTGGAAAGGTTTTCACCCCACCTTAGACCCACAGTTTAACGTTGAAACCGAATGTTCTTTTAAAATATAATTAGGATATATTTCTTTATACCTCTCGATTACATTAGTGACTAATGATGCGGGAAAATCTGAGTAAATATTTTCTCGAAAACTATGGGTGATAGAAAAATTCTGAAACCATATTTGGAATCAGTATCAAAAGTTCTATACGAATCACCAAATAATTTTCAAAGGAGAATACGAGCATTAAATCTATTGGTGAAAATATATATATGTTACTCGTCCGGTCCCGTTATAGCGGATTGGTACACGTCATAGCTCCACCCAGCTACATCGGCAGCCAATCACTACGAACATCTGGTCTTTTGGGGCGGAGCTTGGCGATTGTGCATATAAAAGGGGATATTTTTCAGTTTGGAGTAACAGTAGCTATTTTCGCGTCAGTGAATAATCATTCCCTCCACCATGGACCTGTACGTCTCCCCAGACTTGTATGAAGAGAGTGATACTGCAGCATTAACGACAATTAGCCTTTTTAATGCGGTTGACCGTGATGAATTATTTACAACGCAAACCGTAGAAGACATGTGCAGTGACGCTCCTTACAATCCGACGCAAGGGACTACCATAGAAATGTAAGTGTCTATAATTAGAATTTATATATATATATGGATGGGGTGTAGTGTATCTCGTCAAATAGATACTCGCCAAAAATGTCAATCAATGTTATTTTGTTACCCCATTATGCTAAAATCGAAATTTTATGGCATTCAATGTTATTCCTCGAACCAAAGATATCTTCACATAATGGGGATCTGTCTGTATACTCTGTATATGTTTTAAAAGCATTATTCCTTTAAGGTCCGATGAGGATTTGACACGTGTTATACAATCTTTTGAAGAATCTCGGAATACGGGGGATATACTGAACAGTCAACAATGTCACACATCCTCCACCATGGACCTGTACGTCTCCCCGGAATTGTATGAAGAACGTGATACTGCAGCATTAACCGCAATTAGTCTTTTCAATGCGATTGACCGTGGCGAATTATTTTCAACGCAAACCGTAGAAGATATTTGCAGTGACGCTCCTTACAATCCGACGCAAGGGACTACCATAGAAATGTAAGTGTCTATAATTAGAATTTTTATATATGGAGAGTTGTAGTATCTCGTCAAATAGATACTCGCCAAAAATGTCAATCAATGTTATTTGGTTATCCCCATTATGCTAAAATCGAAATTTTTATGGCATTCAATGTTATTCCTCGAACCAAAGATATCTTCACATAATGGGGATCTGTCTGTATACTCTGTATATGTTTTAAAAGCATTATTCCTTTAAGGTCCGATGAGGATTTGACACGTGTTATACAATCTTTTGAAGAATCTCGGAATAGGGAGGATATACTGATCAGTCAACAATGTCACACCGAAATAATGTAAGTGTTTTTCGATCTTTTTGGGATAAGAAGACACAATATATTTTCATAAATTTATTAAATGAAAGAAATCAGTACAATAAACAACTACAGAATATATCGTTACAAATATACGAACAAAAACATTATAATATACAACGAGTACGTACAATTGGAAAACGGTTTTTTATCTGTCTGCATACCATTTCATCGTTTCGGCGAGTGTGACACGGGTCAAATAAATTTAAAAAATTTATAAATTCTTTATCATTTGACATATGCATGAGAAATGAGACGCAGTACATTCCGCAAACATTAGTAAAATATCCTTGCATGCGAAATGGGGTCCACACAACTTCGGGAATATGTAACTGAGCGAGAAATTTTACAATAATAGGGTCACTCCAGGGTTGAGTACCGAGTGAATCAAAATAGTACAGGCGCTGTCTATTTTTAAAATAGACAGCGATCCAGTGAATCCCTTCATTACCGATGATGTCTGTGTTCACAATAAGACTACCGCATTCTCGCGTACTTGGCAAACTCAATGTTTCATTCTTCGCAAACACGCCGATAAATTTGGAACGTGTGACTCGCTCCATTACTTTCTGAAGTGTATTAGCATCCATTTTAAAAGTCAGTGATAACGCTTCTAAATCTATCTACTTCTATTAGGGCTTGCGATTCGAGATATACTAGTACACTAATAGGAGCGTCTATAGGCTTGGCGAATTCCAGCCGCACTGAGATGTTTCCGCTCTGCTGTGGGGTTAAATGGGTATTTACGCTAGCAGATAAGTCAGGTGTAATGTCAAACGGATAAAGGTTAAATTGATCAATGAATTCTTCCTGCGTTACCCCATTACCAAGCTCATCACAATCACCTGCAATATGGGTCAGATTACTATAGGCTCTGGCACAAAGAGGTAACACAGCGTCTGATGAATAGTCCGTACCCATTGTTCCACCCAAAGCAGTGCCATTAACGTATAGAGTTATATTTTTAAGTCCGAAATTCTCGAATTTAAAGGCACTCTTTTTATATTTTCCATTCACCGAAGCGTGGTCCTGCATGCCGATTAATATCCTTTTAGGAAGATTTCCCAGGGCAATGTTTTCTATCTGCTTCGATGCCAACCCTGCAGGAACCGTATATAGTTTGATCTGCACTCTGTTAATAGGATATTTCACTGTAGCGTTTAGTAAATTTTTCTCAATTTCTAGTTGTTTTGGTGAACTTAATTTCACTCGCCGTACGCGGAGGTATGTGTCCATAATGTGAACCACAACGGGCTTTGCACCCTCTTCTTGATTCGCATCCAGATTTAAGCAGATCTCAGGACTCGTGCGGGTGAGCTTTATTTTCATATCCACCCCGTTCACAAGCAACTTCTCCTGGAAAGTGAAATCTGTGTGCAACCGTCCAAAACACTCGTATATTTTCTTTTTAGAATTTTTAAATTTGTCCTTTATACTATTTTCATCTTTAGTTTGATAATATCCCTCCGCACTTAAAAAGGTAGCCTTCGCTTCTTTGGAAAAGTTGAGGACATTTTCCAAATAGGCTCGTAGATGATAGTACCCCGTGCCTGCCGATATGTTGGTCTGATTTAAATATACGTCACACTGGTTGAATATGGCGTGCAGAAAGTTTGTTTCAGGGTATACAGCATATTTGTCATCGCAGACCGTTCCATCAGAATGGGCTATACGTAGCTTAGCGTACATGTGCACACAGCTTGGATCAAAAAAGTAAGGACCTGAGCTGGGTATCACGAATTCTATAGGTGCACTCGGGGAACTAATTGTGTTTAAAGGGTTAATTGTAATAAAGTCACTGTGCTCAATAGAAACTTGGGTTGGCGGGAGCTCAAAAAGGGACAGCTCCGATTTACAGCATTGTGAACTACATGGGTGGATGAAGCGTGCCATGGCGAAATAGTGACTCCTCTCTCGACAAGTGGTAAACAAACTATGATTCATGAGATCAATGTCCTTAGCTTATATCAGTCAAAAAAGTGGTCAACCATAGGTTTCATTCGCTTACAGCATTCTTTTTTGATAGCCTTTTACGTTTAATACCACGTGACCCCTTCTTCTTCCGGGGAGCCCTCTTCTTCTTCCCGCCACCACGCATTTTTCTCTTTGCATCTTTGATGATTTCGTTCCGTGTACGCTTTAAATGTTTTTTTAGAGCTTCTTTAGGTTTAGCCCCGGCCAATATGTCTTCTGCAGTGTTAAGGCCTGATTGTAGCGCTTTCCTTCCAAGGTATCTGGCACCCCTCTTCAGCAAAGGAACAGCCGTACGTAGTATGGATGAAAAAATGGATCCAAGTCCACTACCGCGCTGGTATCGCATCCCTCGATAGACGGTGAAAGGCTTTCTATCCATTATAACTCAGTGCGTCGAAAGTGTAGCTTCACTGTTAAGCTCCCGTTACCGAATGGGAAGTTTTCACCCCCAATCGTCTTATATATATTGTGATATTGGTTATTAAATTAGTTGCGACATTCACATAATGGGGTCTGTCATATGTAATACTCAAACTCCTTCCTCTATGGTTGGGGATGTGAGCAATGCGCAGCAGGCGTGCCTGGGTATCCCCAACAAACTGGTGCTCCACTATATTACTGTAAATATAGCACATGTCTGGGGACCTTTCAGCCAATTTCTCCATCTTCAATTGATACATTAATCTGGACAAGTTATACTGTGTCTCGTGAAATGTGTCTCTTTGGAAGGCTGCGCTATATCGGCCGTTGGTTAGAATTTTGAACTTTCTATGTTCTTTAAGACGTCTGTTAGTCTTTGATTTTAGGATTAGTGTATGTGCAGGGTTGTTTACGATTTCATATACTAAATCATTCGTAAGGTTTGAGTTTCTTAAACTTACGTTTAAGCCTCTCACAACATCCTCGGCCGAACCATATTGACCCGGCCCTAGTCTTACTTCTGTACTGTAATACCGTGCAATCTTAGTCCGAGCGATGCGCATAGTTTCATCCATAGCTACCCCAGCTTTTTCACACTCGTCAATGTCTCTAAGAATCGTAAAAACGGTTTCTTTATGTTCAATATTTAAAAAGACGGTGTCCAGCTGAATTTCGCATATCCCCACCTCATACGAATCACGACCCAATTCAATGTGCCCATGGAGTTCTGTTACAAAGTTGGCTAGTGTGTTGTTAGGGTGTACAGACAGGGACGAGGAGGACGGGAGTGTGACGTAGAAATGGTTAGGAGCCATGTTGCATACTATTTAAGCTTCATTATTGCATCAGCTTTTATATAGGTGTTGAAGCTTTCTGGGTACCCTAGCCATTTCACCAGGTACATTTTTCTCCTTCCTGAACCTTTGCTTCCTAAAATTTTCTCAATTTTAAACACATTTTTTTCTAAATTAAACGCAACTTTCTGCAATTCCTCGCGGTAAAAGCCTCCTGAGATTTCTTCCCCATTCAAATCTTCAATGTAATACATCATTATCTCACCTTTAGGTCTCACAGCCCTAACTTTAAAAATCTCGCGTGTCCATCCTTGCTCAAAACCCTTTGCGAATTTATTCCCCGAACGCGACAGCCTTACATAATCATTGATTTTGAAGCGCGCAGAGTGTGGTGGTGGTGGTGTGATCCATCTCTTCTCGGGAGCGTACCTCTTTCTAAAACTTCGTTAGGTGTTGCCCCAATCGTGCGATGGTGTGAGCGGTTGTAGGATGATGCCAATGATTCCAGAATGTCTAGAAATCTGTATGTGTTTTTATGTGTAAAATAACGGTGCATGCGTTCCTTTATGGTGCGCTGAACTCTTTCAGCTAAAGAAGCCTTATGTATAGAATTGGTTGTGTAATAGCTGATATTAAACTCTGTCAACATGTTCTGAAAAGCACGGCCTATAAATTCCTTCCCCATATCCGTACAAAAATAGCCAGGAACCCTGTTTTCTTTTAACATTAGCGTTTTGGTGGCTTTAGCAACTGTTTCAGGTGATTTATTTTTCAGAGGAACTAGCCACAGATATCTAGAGAATACGTCTATTATGAATAGAATGTAGCGGTAACCATCGTTATACACAGAATATCTTTGCATGTCTGTTAAATCTGCTTGCCAAATAGAATCAATCGAGGAAGCCGTTGTCTTGGCTGTTTTAAACCTTTTTCTCACAGGCTTATGAAGCGTATAAGCGTCCTGCTCCCTCAAAAATCTTTCAACATCTTTTTTTCCTACTCCGTAAACACTTCTGTACAGTCTATCTACGCCGCCGTAAGAGGATGGGGTAGAAATGTCATAATAGCGTTTAGTTAATACGTTAGCCATTTGCGTATTTTAGAGGCACGTGGGTAGGGTTGGTTTAACCTCTTCTTGCTCCTCTTCAAAGGTGTTACCGCCGGGGGTGACGGCGCCTTCAATTGTGTCACAGGCGTTGCATGTTCCAAGTCTTTTAACCTGTTCAGATTTCCTATCAACGTTTTAGGGACATTTATTTGTTGTAGTCTTGCTTTAATATGCTTCCATCCTGATGGTGATGGCCTATCCCACTTTCTCACCAGATCATGGACAATGTCTACGATATTCGATCCCTGTACCTTTGATCCTTCCACAATGATCTCCCCTGTATCGGTCCATTGTATGGCGGGATCCTCATTCAATAGATTATAAAGACTTAAGCCTTTACTCCTCAATGTAAGTGGGAGGGTATTTTTTAATACATGTTCGATATGTTGTGTGGCTAATCTTTTTGGTTGGTCAGCTGTGTCGTCGGGCACAGATCCTATGTCGCCATCGTCCCCCGTGCTGTGCCTAATAACCACAGGAATCTCTGTAGGGCTCTTATAATTTTCGTACTCGTGAAGAAATTTCTGCAGAGCTTCTTGGTATAAGATTCTTTTCTCATCAGGTGTTTTTTCACTGTTTAATAGGGCTAACAATTCGCTTTCCATTCTTTTAAGTCTGCTTTTACGGGGATCTAGATACGTGTCTGGATTCCTTTGCAGTGAGGCGTACACCTCGTGGGGAATCACTACCACTTTCTTCATTATATTAATCTAGTCAGTAAAGGACCCAAAACTGAAAATAAGATGGGGAGAAATGACCCTCCTGTTTGTACAATAATTCGTTTTTTCTTCGCTACAGTTTGGCTTTTACGAGCGAGTGCACGTATTATGTTCTTGTAGCGGCGTAGGCGAGCCTTCTGATGGGTTTTCATTGATACATTGCAATTTATAACGTTAAGACAGATTTCACAGATGCATTTTAAAAAGTCGGCATCGATATTTTTAATAAACATCTGCTGCATTGCCCGGGGCAGTCGATGATAGATTTTTATTAATTCACGGTATTTCTTTAGTCTCTTTGTCATTCTGGAATATACACCGTTTCAGGCTCGTTTGGAAATATATTCGTTCGCAGAAGCACTCTAAACGTGTTTCGCGGATGAAGGTCGCAAAGCAAATATCCGTAACGCGTGCTTGTAGCTTCTTTATAAACTTCCAAAAACTCCTTACGCTGATTCGGGAACATTTGATTGGCTAATACCCCAATTTGTGATACATCTCTACGTTGCGCGAATAAGACTAGATATTGCGTATTTAACGACACATCGCGCATGTATCTATTTTTGAAAAATAGATTCTGATTGATGAAGAACACGCTTATGTTAAGATGGTGGGAGAATACTGTAAATGTCTCGGCAAACGTTTTATCCATCTCCAACATGAGATCGTCAATTACAATGATTGTATGTTCATTTCCCTTTAACGAATTAACGTCATATACGCCTTTGTGGAACAAAATATCATCTTGGTACTCGTTGAACACTGATTGATACGTCGAATAGCACCATATAACTTTATGCACAAATTTCGAGAACATCTCCCCCTTTTCTTTAATGATTTTAAGCATAAACACAGTTTTACCACATCCTGTAGGTCCAGATATAATACATGTGGATGGGCTCGTGAATCTGAATTTTTCTACAGAGTCCATTTCTAACACGTCACACTCCTAAGTGGGTCATTTACAAAATATTACAAATTTTGAGTGCTGTTCCTTATATTTCTTCTCCCACAGAACCGTGAATGACGATGAGGTAGAGCAGCCCATCATTACGGATGACCTCGACGACAGTGTAGTTGTGATCTCCTCCCCTGAACCCTCACAGCGATACCGGTAACACGTCCAAAGCGGAGGTATGAATACCCCGTCAGGTATAAAGCGACCGAAATACGCGCCTGTTGCAGCGGTAATAGATCCCCAACCCTCAACCTCTTACGCAACAACCCCCCAGCAGCACCTAATATATCCCCTTATTCATCCGCCGCCCCCCGTTCTGTTAAGTCTACAATAATAGAGCCCCAACCATCAACCTCCTACGCAACAGGCCCCCCATCAGCAGCACCTTCCGCTAATATACCCCCTAATTCATCCGCCGCCCCCCGTTCTGTTGAGGAAGATATAACGCTCGAATTGGTGCGCTCCGCAGCCCCCACCCCAGCCTTGACTAGAAATCGGTATAGAGTCAGGGTCGACCCTAGAGTCATGTATAGCAATGGTATTGAGCGCGGACTACGCCGGGTTGTAGAGCGTATTATAGAGTTTGCTCTTCAGAATCGCGACGAGCGTGAAGTCAGGACGAGTCTGTCCTTTGGATTCGGGTCAGATGACGGTGATGTAGACGATTATTGGGTGATAGTGCCATTTAGACGTTTGGCGGCTGAAGATGTAGAATATATATTAGGACGTATAATGCAAGCCGCCCAAAGTAGTATAGCCTTCAATATGGACAACTTCACGGTAAATATTGACCATGTATACCGTGTTGCGGGTCATAGTGCCATACCGTATACTCTTAACCTCAATTCTCAAGCTATTTATAGACGGCATATAAACGTCGATCGTGGTTGCGGCTTTATAGCAGTACTCTTAGCACGTATGTTTACTGTACAAAATACACGAACTCAAAAAATTTGGTTGCCTACAGTCGTGGAGCGTGCCCGTAAACTAGCTGTAGACTGTGAACTTGAATTTGACTGTAATATGGGTCCTGAAGAGCTGAGAAGGGTAGAACAGGAAATGAATGTCCGCATAGTTGTGTTTGGGTTGGATGATCGTCGTAGGACTGTGTATGTTTTTAAAAGCTGTGTGAGAGATCGTACAAGGCCCCTACTTATTTTAGGATTGTCAGGGACAACGTATCTCCCCATCCGTAATATAAGGTGGCTTTACGCGAGTTATGACAAAAGTCGAAAATATGGGAGACATCATGATTTGTGTAAGGGGTGCCTCGAGTTTGCGGATGATATAGTGAGACATTGTAAAGAATGTCACATGGTATGTGAGCAGTGTAAAAGCACCAAATGTGAAAGCCGTGTAGTTGAAGCTGAGAAGAGAGACTGTGATGTGTGTAGACGCACATTTTTCAATAATAGCTGTTTTGATTTCCATAAATCAATTGGCACGTGCAGGAAAATGAGAATCTGTGAATGTGGTATGTTTCACACAATGGATAATTGGGGAAAATTTAAGCACAAGTGTGACGTAATTCACTGTCCTACATGCCAGGAGGAATATAAGGCGGATGGAGTAAAGCATGTATGTTATACAGTGGCGACTCGTGGTATAAATGTATGGGGGTGCGATTTCATAAAATTGTACGACAACACGGACTCACAATAGGCTAGCGCGAATCCAACTGCCGCTCACAAGAGTACGTACTTGTATTAACATATGCGGCTATGCCAGACGTACAATTCTAGTTAATTACAAATAAGTAATAATTTCAATAAAATACATATAAATGGCTTATATCATTATTACTGAAGTAACTGTTAGTAAAAATAAAGTTATTATAAAAAAAATTCGCGATTGTACTTATATTTTCATTACAACAGTAAAATATAATTTATATTTACTTGAGCGAAAAATCTATCGCTCCATTCGGCTGCAAATTATTTTGTATTCCAAACAGCAGTACGCTGTTTGAAGTTGTGCTATAAGTTTAGAATATTATGTACTGCATGAAGGCTTACTCAAAATGCCTCATGAATCATGATATGCCAGATGAATTTTTAAAATATATTTCAAGAATATTTTTTTTAATATCTTAAAATTAATATATTTTTTATCTGTTAAATTAATATTTATTGTTTCAAGCAAGGGGGAGCGACCGCTCCATCGCTCCTATACGCCAGTCGCCACTGATGTTATATGAAAGATGCTAAGCCTAAAAATAACCATTGTGTAACTGTATACTACGATATAGAAACATATACGAACGCTGAAACCAAAGAGGTAATTCCACATTTACTTGTGAGCCAGACTATCTGTGATGAGTGTATGGATATCGAATGTGACGAGTGCCCCAAATGTGGTAAACGGACAAACGTTTTTAAAAAATGTCAGCGATAGTCCTGTGAAACTATTTGTGTCCTATATTGTCAAGTTAGCCGACAAGTTCAAAAAATGACTGTGTATATTCTCGCCCATAACGGGGCAAAGTTTGACACGCAGTTCCTTTATAAGGAGTTGCTTGAACACGAATCCTCTGAGATATTTACAGGTGATCATTGAAAAGAGGCAACAAATTAATACAGATGCAGATAAGAGGCAATGTACAATTTAAAGATACTTTATTATTCACACCTTGTAAATTAGCAAAGCTACCCAAGGTGATGGGAGTAGCAGCTGAAGTTTCCAAAGGATACTTCCCTTACACTTTCCTCACCAGCGAGACTTTAAACTACGTAGGCCACCCCCCCCAAACATTATTTTGACTGTATGGATGAACGTGAAAGACTTTGATCGATACTACGACAGTTTTAATGAAAGTAACCCTTATAATATAGCTGATGAATGTGAGCGTTATTGCGTGAATGATGTGCGCGTGCTTAGAGTATGTTTCCAGGCCTTTAGAAGGATGTACATAGCCCGTTTCAAATGCGATCCACTGCAAGTCGCAACCACCATCGCATCATTATGTTTACGGTGTTCAAGATAACTTCATGCCGAAAGACACCTTAGCCATTATTCACCGAAACAATCCCCGCAGGTTACGGGCACAAGGCTATTACTGCTCATACCCTACAGCAACAGACAGGTGTATACAAAAGCACGCCCGCAACACGGGTGAAGTACCCATTAAGATTAATGGACGTGTTTTTTGGTTGATGGGTTAAGTGAAAACCGTGTCACTGGTGTGAAGACTGTGTACTCCTTTAACGGTTGCTGTGGCATGGATGCCCCCGTCCTGAGTTGCGGAATCCCGAGATATCCACGGTAGGTCTCCTGCCGACTGTCTTGCATCGACCCGCACCCGCGATCAACTTATAGAATCACAGTTCACTCACAAAGTCTTGTGGGAGCATGAATATGATGCACGGATGGAGACAGACGAGGTGTACCGTGAGGAAATAAAAACGATCAAGCGTTCAATGGTGCTGGATCCTCTCAAATGTGGTGATAGCTTGTTTGGAAGACGTACAAATCCTTTCAGACTATACTTTCCACCTACGGAGGGCGTGAAGCTCCATTACTACGATTTCTGTTCTTTATACCCGTACGTGATGAAGAGCAATCCGTACCCCGTGGGCGCTCCTGAGAAACTGGTGGGACCTAGCCTACCCTCCATCAATGAATTTTCAAAAAATTTGAATGATCGTTACTTTGGGCTCTCTTTCGTAGACGTACTCCCCGCACGCAATTTATGGATGCCGATCTTACCTGTCGTTATCGACGACAAGCTCATGTTCCCTGTGCGTGAAGTGCGCGGAAGAGGATAACGGCGAATGTAACCATATACCCCACCAGCGTAAGATCAGAGGCGTATATACAAGTCCTGAGTTGGCCCTAGCCGTGCG
The DNA here is from genome assembly GCA_023014485.1 of Bathynomus jamesi. Classification (NCBI taxonomy): domain Eukaryota; kingdom Metazoa; phylum Arthropoda; class Malacostraca; order Isopoda; family Cirolanidae; genus Bathynomus; species Bathynomus jamesi. Next base: position 1,422,431 of record JAJOZX010000175.1, read on the forward strand.
CCATGGTTATAGAATACTGAAGATACATGAGGTGTGGAGGTTTCAGAACCTACCCAACCATTTCACACCATATATAAACACCTTTTTGAAGGATAAGGTTGAGGCATCAGGGTATCCGCGAGGAGTTGATACCGAAGATGAAAAGTCTGCCTATATTCAACGTTACCGCGACCGCGAAGGTATACAACTTGATCGTGTCCAAATTGTAAAGAATCCTGGCAAGCGCTTTAGTGCAAAGTTGTCTAAACAGTCTATGGGGAAAATTTGCGCAGAATACCGGCAGAGGGAGCATTCATTTGGCACAAAGTTATAGCGATGTCTGGGATTATGCCAATGCCCCGATAAAGAGGTCATGGAGATCGTAAATGTAGGTAATACTTACGTAATAAAGTACAACAACACTGAATTTGCCACAGATACCTCAAGGGTTACAAACATACCTGTGGCCAGCTTCACAACAGCCTACGCCCGTATAATACTTTGGGGTCTATTGCATTCTCTTGGGCGGAGAGTATTGTATGCCGATACAGATAGCGTGATATTCACAGAGAGGGAGGGTGAATACATGCCTACTATTGGGGAGTTCCTCGGTGAGCTCACTGATGAGATCAAGGATGAGTATGGGGACAACGCATACGCCGACTCTTTTGCCTCAACAGGACCTAAGACTTATGGGGTACGGGTCAGGGTGGGGGAGGAAATGAAATATATCGTGAAGGCAAAGGGTATTACGCTCAACCATGCGAATCGGGAGGTTGTTAACTTTGAGTCGTTGAAGGATCTAGTATGTTTGGACGATGATGAACAACCTCCCCAACTAATTGTAGGCACCCACAATTTTCGGGCGCAGAAGCTGGGGGGCGTGAAGGAACTTAGGGGTACGATGGTGTGCCGTAACACCTATAGGAAACGTTACCAGTTACCTGGTACCTATGATACCGTACCCTTTGGATACCAATGATGCTTCTAACTCACACGTCTTGTATATAATCGTATCTATTTGTAAATATATATATATATAACTTGAATATCTCGTTTGTTAAATAAATCATGTTTCAAATAGCACTGTAAGACCGTGAGTCATGCTACTATCTGGGAGTCTCTGCGTGGTCAGTCGACCGCAGTAAGCCCGAGAGATCAGACGTGTATTCAAATGGCTACCTTTAATATCGCTTGTACATCGTTTACGAAATGGTATTCAGTAAAGTGCCAGGATGTGGTGGATACCGAAAAACTTCCTATTCCTCCCTCCTATGCCTCTTTTAAAAACACATTGGATTGTGCGAAGTTCCAAGATGTACAAATACTTTACGGATGTTCTGGTGAGACCGTTGAAGGCTTTCGTTGCACAGACGATGTGCTGAAGTATACTGCAGAGCTAAACTTTATAAAGTCTCACATACACCGTGAAGTAAAAGAAACAACGCGTGCAGAAGAGAAGCAGCAGGTATGGATAATGAGTCTTGCTGATGGGTGGTGTGACAAGCGGTATTACGTCATGCTACACCATGTCGATTACTCATACCCTACGACTGAAAATGTGAATCTCGTGATCATGGACAATCTTAAGTATTTTTATCACTGTATTAACGTATATCATGATGAGGTTCGTAGTGAGGTTGTGGCTAGTGCCCTGCGTGAATTTTTAACAGAGTTTAGAGACGAGTATCGTTTGTTGGGCAGAAAGGAAAAATATGAACATATGTTCCTCTCAAATAGTGCGCCGGAGTGTGGAGATGTTTAGTAAAACATAAAATGTTCCTGGTTCTTACCCAAACTGTCTGGTGCGAAGGCTGGTAGTGATATTCTTGTACCGAAATATGTACAACAATTCGACTCGCGGTCATACGAACAAGCCCATTCACGTATCATCGAGTCAGCCGCCCGTCGAACCATTCCTGCCTACCTGCGTGCCTCACACGGCTCATAGTTATCTCAGAGCTTGAGCCGAGTGGACGTGCGCTCCTTGAATACGATGGAACTTCCTTTGAGCAGCATTCTCAACGCCTCGTACGATGTGTCCGTGACGAAATCGTTGCGCGTGTTCAGGCGTAATTCCGGTACCATTAGCTATGTACTGGAAACGGAATGTAGACCGACAAACAAACGGGTTATTTAAGTATCGAGGAGATGAATAGAATCTTTGTGATAGTTGAGAAGTGGAGTGAAGATCGTTATAAAATACCTGTTAACGTAGGTACAAGAAGAGAGCAGATTAGTGACGCACCCTCATACGCCGTTGTATGTACGTTGTGTATAAATAACGATCGGCCGTGCATTGATATACGGCTGATGTGGAAGAATGCTTCTGATAATAACGCTCTTATTCCTACGCGAAACCGTTTCATCCTCGACAGAATGTTTGAAATCGTGACCGGAAAATTCGCCGTAAACATTTTCGCCGTAGGAAAATTCGCCGTAAACATTTTCGCCGTAAACATTTTCGCCGTAAGACAAATTCGCCGTAAGGATATTTCGCCGTAAATAAAATAAAATTAAAATTAAAAAAAAGTTTAACTGAACCCTTATAATAAGACAAATTCGCCGTAAGGACATTTCGCCGTAAAAAAATAAATTAAAATAAAAAAAAAAGTTTAACTGAACCCTTATAATAGCCGGTGCTGGTTAAGTGTGCGGCCTACCTAGCTTCGAGCAGTCTACCACAATTAAGATTCTTTATACTGTACGGCATTGACGATTGGTTAGGTTAAGTCGTGATAGTTTGGTTAAATAAATTTCTTAAATAAATTCCTCATCTTGCTTTGAAACTCACTATATAGGAGGAGAACGAGGCCGAGGCGCGCGAAGGCGAAGAATGGAGCCAACATTCTTTATACTGTACGGCATTGACGATTGGTTAGGTTAAGTCGTGATAGTTTGGTTAAATAAATTTCTTAAATAAATTCCTTATCTTGCTTTGAAACTCACTATATAGGAGGAGAACGAGGCCGAGGCGCGCGAAGGCGAAGAATGGAGCCAACATTCTTTATACTGTACGGCATTGACGATTGGTTAGGTTAAGTCGTGATAGTTTGGTTAAATAAATTTCTAAAATAATTTCCTTATCTTGCTTTGAAACTCACTATATAGGAGGAGAACGAGGCCGAGGCGCGCGAAGGCGAAGAATGGAGCCAACATTTCCTATAGAATTGTGGAATGTTGTCGAAAGAACTCATAATAATATGCCGAGAACGAACAACAGTATAGAAGGCTTCCACAATGCAATACAAAGCTCTATTACTAACATGCATCCAAGTATCTAGAAACTCATAACCAATTTGATGAAGGAAGAGAGTTTATTTTTAAGAAGTTTTATCACTGACTTTTACCATTGAATAAAGACTTGCCTTTTTAATGCTTATATAATACCCTTTATCATCCATTGATTATTTTTTTAAAATTTTACGGCGAAATGTCCTTACGGCGAATTTGTCTTACGGCGAAAATGTTTACGGCGAAAATGTTTACGGCGAATTTTCCTACGGCGAAAATGTTTGCGGCGAAATTTCCTAGAACCGTTTGAAATCGTCGGATTCCGTAAGCTGAAACCTATATTAGACGCGCGTGTTACGGACATGCTTTATTTTGATACAGTACTTGAATACGCCTACACCGCTCTGCTCGTTGGGTTTACCGAGTGTAGGGCTGGTGAGAATGGTCTAGAGCTGGACGTTTATTTAAAAAGTTTAGACTCTTTGAAATACCATGAACTTTGGTACAAAGCAATTGATCGGTACAAGGCTGAGCTCACCTACACCGTTCACCCTGAAGAACTATTTCTTTATATAACGCGCAGTTGTCGTAACGATTTAGAAGATTATTTCAATTGCCGCTATGTTGAGTGAGTTCACGATTGAAAAGCTCGAGTCGGTAGAAATAAACCCTCGATTGGAAAAGCGTGTTTATAAACTTGTATTTAATAATGTAGCTAACGATGAACTCTTTGTGCGTGCTTTTGATTGTATTCTAGACGTGTTTAAAGATGACTTACCAACCGGTTGTAAAGTGGGAACAAAATAGTACTGAACGATATGAAAGCCCTTCATATCGAATACAGGTTTCCCTATACTTTAAGCGGTGAAATATTATTAAGCCGCATATACTGCGTAATGCAGAGCAATAATGATGTAATTGTAAACTCGATTAAGACCGAGTTTAGTATTTTGAAAAAAAAGTGAATTGTATTTATATATATATTTTGCTTGACATTTCTCCTGTACTGATTATACGCATATTTCTATTGATTTGTATTTATATATATATTTTGCGTCATATTTCTCCTGTACTGTTGTGTACATATTTCTATTGAAGTGTATATTTATTTGAAATGTATATCTTATTTTATATATCATAATTGTGTGTATATATTTCCTGTACTGTTATATGCATATTCCTCAATTGAAATGTATATCTATTTTCTATATATTTATAATAAACAGAATGATGCAATGTTGTTTTACTTAATTGTTACGCCTTCTACTACCGGTATTCTTTTAAGAAATATAATAATGCATACAACGGTATTGCGGTATCTGGCAACATTTACGCCTTCTAAGCCAACTGGCTGATTAGGAGTCTATAATAATGCTAAAAAGTGGTATCTAGCAACTCAGTCTTCGATTAAATGAATACATGGCGCTATCTGGCAACTCAAGCCATTTACAGCCAACTGGCTGATTAGGAGTCTATAATAATGTATACAATGGTATCTGGCAACTCAGTCTTCGATTAGAGAATACATGGCGCTATCTGGCAACTCAAGCCATTTACAGCCAACTGGCTGATTAGGAGTCTATAATAATGTATACAATAATACTGCTAAAAAGAGGTATCTGGCAACTCAAGCCATTTACAGCCAACTGGCTGATTAGGAGTCTATAATAATGTATACAATGGTATCTGGCAACTCAGTCTTCGATTAGAGAATACATGGCGCTATCTGGCAACTCAAGCCATTTACGCCAACTGGCTGATTAGGAGCCTATAAAACAACGCCTACTCGGCTGAAGTCTTAATGTGCACTTGGCTCCTGCCAGGTGAACACCTCTCCTCCTTCTTTCTCTTGGGGGATAACGCCGCCTCCAAGTTTTCCTTGTTGCACCTGCAACATCCCCTCTTTGGAGGATTTTTTTCTTTTTTTTCTTTTTTTAAATTTTTTTGCAACCCCCACCCCCTTTGCAACATTGCATAATAACCTGCAACATTCTTGCACTCTCCCCTTTTTCGGCTATACTACTATCCTCTATTTAAAGAAGTAATGTTGCAACAAAGATGCTAATTTGACCGCAAATGTTCTGCGGACTTCTGCTAGTATCTAAATATAATGATGATAATAATGATAATTAAAATTTCATACAATTACGGACAGTGTTTCTACTGTATTTTGATTCAGTAAAGAACATTTTATTTAATTAAAAACCGTTCTATTCCAGAAATTAAATTTTGTCTCCCCTCGGAAAAAAACAAAACAAAACTGATTTTAGTAAAATCTCTTTCGTAAATCTCCATTTTGTGTTCAATAAAGAAAATTTCCTATATTCCTCTCGGGTATTGGAACTAGATGACACCATCCGCTTCAGGGAGTAGATGATGATGATGATGATGATGATGATGGCGACCATATATATATATATATATATATATATATATATGTGTGTGTGTGTGTATGTGTATTGTATATATTCCATGTGTGTAGGGAATTTTAACTTTATCATGCATGAAAATATAATATATATATATATTATATATATATATATATAATAGGTACACTACTTCTGGGACACCTTATATATATATATATATATATATATATATATATAATAGGTACAGTACTTCTGGGACACCTTATATATATATATATATATATAATATATATATATATATATATATATATATATATATATTATATATATATATATATTGTATTTGTAGGATATTTTAACTTTATTATGCATGAATTTATATACAGGGTGTCCCAGACGTAGTGTACCTATTTTGGCTTCGAATATGTCGTTGATTTTAACTTCTAACAAAGTTTTTTCTTTTAAGATTACAGCTGTCGTCTTGGAGATTCAATATGAATAGGTGAACGTTTCAAGAACGTGCTGCGATTGTTGAACTATACTTCGAAATTGGGAGGTCCATTATTCGAACATAGCGTGCCTACCGACGAAAGTTCAGCTTCTTTGTGGCATGTTATTAAGAGAAGTGTGAAGGTTTCCGTGCAAGAGGAAGTGTCGCAAATAAGCCACGTACAGGTCGTCCATGTTCTACTCGAACACGAGAGCACAGAGGCTGTGCGACGTGTCTTACAGGAATTGGGAGTATCAAAATCTTCATTACAACGCATTTTGACGAAAGACTTGCATCAATATCTCTACAAGATACAGCTTGTCCAAGAATTAAAGCCAAATGACCATGCCACTCGATTACAGTTCGCCAACCAACGTCTTGTTATGGTGGAAGATGACAAGGAGTTTCACAAAAAAACTGTTCATGACAGACGAAGCTCACTTCCATTTTAGTGGCTTTGTAAACAAGCAAAACTGTCGGATATGGGCTTCCACACAACCATGTGGCATGCAACGAAGGCCATTGCATGGATCACGCGTTATTGTGTGATGCGGGATAATGTCAGACGGCATTTTCGGTCTGTATTTCTTTGAAGACGATCAAGGCCAAGCGATCACTGTGAATGGTCCACGCTATCGTCAAAGGATCCAGACATTCCTGCGGCCTCTACTGGAACATCATCACGGACATAGGGATATTTGGTTTCAACAGGATGGTGCCACGTGCCATACTGCAAGGGAAACAATGGCCCTGCTTCGTGAAATGTTTCCGAATCGTGTGATTTCACGGTTCGGTGATGTTCACTGGCCACCACGGTCAGCACCAGATTTCTTTCTTTGTGGATACCTTAAGGAGAGAGTTTACATGAATAAACCGAGAACAACAGAGACTCTTAAAGAGAACGTTCGGAGGGAAATAGCCAACATAACCCCTGATGTGCTTGAGGCAGTAATGCAAAGTGTTGTGCTTCGAGCGAGGCAGTGCAGAAATCCTCGTGGCGGTCATCTCAAGGATATTATCTTTCATAAATAAATGATTTACTAATCTTTGGGTCTTATGGAATGTTCTATTAAGATAAAGTTGCCATATTATTTCCCACTTGTATTGTCCGCAAATAAAATAGGTACACTACTTCTGGGGCACCTCTCTCTCTCTCTCTCTCTCTCTCTCTATATATATAATATTATATATATATATATGTCACATATTGAAACCGTTATAAAGTTCAAGCTTTTTTCTTTTTTTTTAAGCTTTTTTTTTAAAGTGGGATTGTTTAACCTCCGCAACATCTAAATTCATATGACAGAAGGGACCTATAGTTTCAAATGGGATCCGAAGCACGGTTCGCTACATAATTCGGAGCTATTGAAGAATAGGGACCCCAGCCTTCTTTAGTTAGCTTTATAAGGCTAACTAACGAAAATATCATAACCTAACTTAACCAATCGTCAAGGGCGTACAGTTAACCTAACGATTGGTTAGGTTAGGTCGTGATATTTTCGTTAGTTAGTCTTATAAGCCTAACTAAAGAAGGCTGGGGTTCCTATTCTTCAATAGCTCCCATAATTCTCCTCTTTTAACCCCCTACTCTTTCCTTTCTCTCGGCTAACCCTAGAGTGGATCTTAGGGTCTTTGTTAGCCTTAGCTTCTGTAGATTTGTAGATAATCTGGCAGATGACCGTATCCCATCCAACTACTCTCCAGAACCAACGTCGCTTAACTTCACTGATCGACGGGAAGCGGTGTTACGACATTAGCCACAACGTAATCCTTGCGAGTTGAAATTATCTAATTTGGGCAGTCAAAATATTTTCTATGTTCAGGGCAAGTTCTTTTCAATTTGCTCCACTATAAAAAAAGTGAGGATTTACAACTCAGAAGTAAATTAAAAAGATGATGTCTTTCTCACAAATAAATTCAACTGAGTATTATGAAAAAGTTGAATATAGCTAAATAATGCGCCTCTCTGGAAAATTACTAGTTATATCTTGGAAGATATTGGGTGACTTTTTAAATATTTGACACTTTAAAAAGTTTGTATTTTTTTTATTAACTAAAAAAAACATGAAATTTCTACTGTATTTTTTCTACATCTGGGAAATTAGTCCCCTTGTGCAAAACATGCTCTATGTGATGTTCTCCTAGCTCATTAACAGTTTGCGCACGAACAACAAAATTGTGCAGTACTCTGGACAGAGTATCTGATGAAATCTGAGAAATTTCTTGTTCACTTGATGCTTTCAATTCTTCTAGCGCGTGTGGATTCTGTTTAAACACGCTATCTTTTAAATAACTTCACAGATAAAAATCACGGGGATTTAGATCCGGTAATGTTGGTGGCCATGATATTCCTTTCTTATAAACCGCAGGAAATCTGTTGGACAAGACTCTTCCGTCGAAAGTATTGTGTAAGTATCGCGAACTGAGAAGACATCACATAAAGCATATTTTGCACTATGGAACTAATTCCCCATGTGTAGAGAAGGTACAGTAAAGGTTTCATGCTTTTATTCCAGTTAATAAAAAAAATACAAATCTTTTAAAGTGTGACATGTTTAAAAATCACCCGATATATAAATAAATAAAAATAAATAATAAGAATAAAATAAAAGGCCGAATTTCCTCTTCCTCGTTGAGTGGCTGCGACGACTAAACTTACAGGAATGGAGATATGCAAATAACTTCCAATCAATTACTGTCGGCTGCAGGTGGATTGATGTGGATGAATAACTATATCTTCAGTAAGGAAGGTATCATGCAAGTCATTGGAATTCAACATTAATTTTCATGAATGATTGAGGTTTTACCACTGTATATATAGTGATACATGAAGCTAAACTACAGTTTTCATTTACTCAGCTTTTCCTAACAATTCTCCTTCAATTATTTTTCTGGTTCATATTCATATCAATCCTACAGTTATTCACTTGATCACTTATCACATTCTTCCACCTACAAATTCGCTATCACGCATTCTAAATCACTCGTATAGACATTCTTATTTCGTGTATGTTTTTACCTCAGAAAGAGTTGACTTTCTTTTGATTTAAAAGGAAAAACATTTTCTTGTCAGTGGGACAGTAGCTGAAAAATGCTGTTTATTTATTGCTCAAATGCGAATATTGTGTCCTCGTAAGTAATGCACAGTAGAGCTTCTTTGTATGGACGTTGGCGTCTGAAAATACTTTCTCAGCATAAAATAGGTTAAGTTAGCACTTGATTTGAAGGATAATGAATGTCCGTATCAATCTGACACTTGGGCGTTCATTTTTTGCAGTAGCGCAGGGTTGGGGTGGGGTGGGGTTGGAGTCAGAAAACTGAATGTACTGATAATAGCAGGAATTTATTGATATGTAAGATTAACTGAACAGGCATTTAAATAGACAGTTCAGAGTGTATGTAGCGTATAACGATTTTTGCTTTGTCACGATATATATGTTTACTATTAAAATGGAAACTGTTGAAAGATTTTCCCCAGTATTAGATAGACAACAAGGTCGGTGAGAAATATATAAGAACCATAGTTCTACGTCCCTATTTGTGGTACAGCATAGTTAAATTCATTGTAGGTTACCTCACATGATCAGAATTTACTTTTATCTAATCTGCTGTCAAAAATTAGTTGCATGGCAAGAGTAGCAGTGATAAAGGTTTTTCTCTCAAAAACAAATACTTACACTTTTTACACATGATCAAGAAGTGAACCAACCATGATTAGAATGATTTAATTTGCTCTCCACTGGTCTCAATCACCATGTCAAACCTCGTCCTCATTAATTTCAGTAAATATTAGAAAATTTCACGATAATTTTCGACACTTCGCATGGCTTTCCCGGGTTTTTAAATCAAAATTGCCAGCGAGTTTTTCGTTCCACCATTTTGATACAAACCATTCTGAGGCACCCAAATTGTCCATTATCACCTCTTCAGAAATTTGATTTTTCAGCCCATTGATCTCAACACTTTGCTTCTTAGCATATATTTGGCATCTTAAACAAATGTGACGCAAGTCCACTAGCTGCACAAGTCATTCGCTTTTGCTCCAGTCTAAGTTCCATTACAAGTAAAAAACAGATTGCAAGGAAACTGCTGAAAATTTTGTCGCTTGTGCGCATCGATACTATGGAAACATAATTTTGGTGCTCTAAGACGCAAAAAATTCGGACTTTTAGTGGTCCATTTTCAAAGCATAAAAATTTAAAAAAAAAACCCTCACAGCGTACCGACGAAACACGACTTTCGCTACATAAGTCGGAGTGGGGGTACATAGTCTCCACGGCCTTCATTCTGGCTACGCCGTTGTTCTTCAACAGTAACTTTCTTGTTCCATTGGTTAAAATCTTTACACCAAGCCTGAATTCTTATATAACATTAAAGACACATTCTCATTGGCACAGAAATTTCTAAGCGTGCCAATGGTTAATTAATTGTTCACTAATACTTCTGTCGATAAGGGTTCTGCTGGCCAGGCTATGTTAGATTAAGTTAGGTCAGGTTTGCATAAGTTAGATGAAGTTCAGTTAGATTACGTTAGGTTACGTTAGGTTAGGGTAATAAGCGTGTGTACAGTCTAGTCATACACCATTACCTATCATCTTATCCAGCTCATATAGGTGACTGAGCCATAGTTCAAGGTTTTCATAACAAAACTTCTTTACTTTATCAGAGAAAACTACAAAAAATATAATTGTCTTATTTAACAATGAATTTTATAAGCAAATAGGAGAAGTTTTTATTGGGGGAACTCTGGGACTCGCTATAGAGGTTAAATATTGATGTACAAATGCAGAAAAAATTTCACCAAAAAAATTTAAAAGTATTTTTAATTAGTAATTAGTATTTTTTTTTTACATTTTATTTCTTTCTTCGATAAAGAGAATAAAAATTCGAAAGAAAAATAAAAAATTAGTAATTTGTAATTTGGAAGGGCTTTTATGAATTCTTTTTTTCCGTCAACTTTTTTTACACAACTGTACTTTCGTCAGCAGAGCAGGAACTGAGAAAAACTTTAAACATATTCAGCGTAATCTTAAATATATATTTTTAGGTTTACTCTTTAAATAAAATACACACACACACACACACACACACACACACGTAATAATGCGATTTTTTTTTGGCTGAAAAACATCGATCCCTAAAAACCTTTTACTTTATTTTTGAAAACGTTGTTCTAAAGTAAAAAATGTTATTTAAAAATAATTTTAAATTGATGAAACTGCAAATTTCCCCATTTGCTCTATTTTAGGATCATATTAACGTTTACTGTCGAACATTAAGCGTAATTTATTATGATTAATTTTAAATACACATCATGAAAGCCTCTAAAGTTATATTTAAGTGCGGTTTAATTAAATATCTAATAAAATACCACCCTCAAAGATATCAAATAATGCGGGGAATCTTCTTTGGTCATATCTTAGGACGATATTAACTCGAGTTAATGAATAGTGACAGTAATTTGAAAGTTTGATATATAATATTAACTACTTAATAAATATTTCAAAATAGCCTACCATAGATCGTTTGGATTTTGAATATGGCATACTTTTCTGTCCCTGATTACCCCTAACTGTTAAAAATGTGGAAGAAAGTTGAAAATATTAGATATACTCTAGGGCAGCAGTGACCAATAGGCGGACCGCGATCCGGATTCGGAACACCGACGTATTTTATACGAACCGCCGAAAATAAACCCATACTCTGATTATAAGATTTATTTTAAAATAAAGGCAAGCTCTGACTTTTTGAAAGAATCGCTCTCAACTTTTTTCCTTTTATTTTGTGAAGTTGAAATTGTTTTCATTCGGGAGATTAAGAGTGGTGATTCTCAGCTAATTTTCGTAAAATAATGTTGGCCACATTGCGAAAACGCTGCGTGGGTAGAAAAATACATTAAGTGTGGGTGTGGGTAGAGTTACATAAACTGTACTCTAGCGTTTGCGCCAAACTTTAACTTCTAATCAAAATATATTCGTTTTCTGTCGTTTCGTTCCGGTCAAACTTTATTTTTCGATTACACTAAGTTTTTTTAAGTTCTATAAATCTACCTTAGAACCAAGCCTTTACTAATACAAAAGTAAAAGGATGTCTATTTCATATGTCCCAAACGAACACATTTTGGCTCATATATTTAATTTTGATGCAAAAGCTATAGAACGACAGAAACACCTATGCGAACTAATTGGTGCTCTGCTCTACGGCCTAGGCCTAGCATTTATTAATGTAAACTCTTTTTATACTTTTTACACGAATGCCGGATATTTTGTTTTGTTTTATAACATTTGGCAAGTACTGTATCTTATTGGCCATATATGTATTTAAAATATAAACGAAGCTGAAAATAGTTATTAAGGGTATGATGTAGCCTGTAGGTCAAGTTTAATTAAAAGAAAACCTATTTCATTTATTTAAAATACAATACACAATGTATTTAAAATACTTACACAGTATTCTTACAGTATGTTCTTACAACATGTAGGAAATAATTTATTGAAACTATATATTTATTTTCTATATAAACGGAATTTCTAGTTAAAAAAAGCGAGCAATTTTGTTTTGGGCAACACTGAGTTAGTGTATAGATCAGTTTTCGAGCAGTCTAAACAAGAATATCAGTGGGTGTAAATGTTAAAGTATAGTCAGATAGTTTTCCATTCTCGGACAAACAGAGAGTATCGAAAAGTCTGTACCCTCTCGAAATTATCATACATTAACGTGCTTTGAACAAAGTGGGAAACCGTTTGAACATTTATGGTATGCTTATAGTATTATTTTGGTTCAGAGTATACTTATTATATACTCAACTGTGAAAGAGAATCATCTTCAATTTACTGTATAGATATAAATTATAGGTTTATCCGTTTTCAGTACAGGGAATATGTGCTGATTCTCCTTATGAGATAGGAGACATTCTCTAAAATTCGAATAATATAAGGCACAAAATTTATTTGTACTTGTGTACAGCTGACAACATTGTATAGGGAAAGTGGCAATACTTATATTGGAAAAGATATTATATATATATATATATATATATATATATATATATTGTATATGCCTAGGGTGACCAGATTTTTGCGATCCCAATGCGGGACGGATCCACTAGTACACTAATATACTCGTATGATATCTCGATAACACTCCACAGGTCAACCAATACCTTTTAAAAGCATTTTGCAGCACTCTATAGGCATTTTACTTTATCTTTCAAAGATATATAACGGACAAATAATTGTACTACCAAAAAGTAATTTTATATAGTTTACTTACCTACTTTATTGAAAAACATTTTATTTAATTGTACTTGGCACTGGAATGTATTTTCTTAAGGAGAGGTATTTCTTTGTTCAGATACTCACAAAATTCAAGGCAACTCATCTCGTAATTACATATCGTTAATAACGCTGCTTTTAGAGTATTTATATTTAACCGACTTTTTTCTTCTGTCCAAAAGTTATTCATTATGGAAAATACCCTCTCTGTTGGAGCATTTGATCCAGGTAAACCCAAACAGAATTCTATTACTTGGAAATGTTTTCAAAGGGAATTTTCTGACTCTTGAAATGTGTAAATATTTCTACCCATTGAAAGTGCACTTTCTTTTTGAAGTCATTTTTAAAATGTATGGGTACTCTGACAATTAAATAACACGTCAACACCATTATAATTCAAAATTTTAACTGACGAGCGTCGGCCGTCGAGGTCTGTCGTACTGGAGGTTTCAAAAACGTTTTAAAACGTTTATAAGGGGATGCGCGGATGCCAGATCTACGATAATGAATACAAATTACATTTCATTTGTACGAAAATTGCATAAATACAAGAATGCGGGACATTGCATTGTCCCGCATTGGTCAATGTTTTTTGCGGGACAGAAACTCTAAATGCGGGACAGTCCTGCAAAATGCAGGTCGTCTGGTCACCCTATATAATATGCCTAAAGGAATGGAAAATGTTGAAAAAGAGGACACAGTTTGAAATTTAAGTGAGGAAAGAATTGCAACAAATTTCTCAACAGAATACCAGGAAACGGCAGAGTACGCCGATACGAGAATGGGGTACATAACACTGAGGAAAACGCAGAAAAACACTTGAACGGAGAAATTCCATAAATGCAAGATAGCAACGTCATGAATGAAAACTAAAATACAAAGAAGGATACATAACAAAGGAGTATGGATAGTGAGGAAGAAAAAAATTTAATATGATACATTCTATAAAGTCAGTAAGAATAAAACAACCCAAGCATGAATATTGTAAAACAAGATCGTGCAAATATGGCCTCAGATACGTGTACAACCATTCTAAAAATTATATCCGACCTGGACTCCACATAATTTATCTACTTTTCCATTAAACTCTTTTATTTTCATAATTTATCTGATTTTTTTCATCAAGCTTCATTTATTTTCTATTAATATGCAAATGATAATTTTATTTAAAATTAATATACATATAAAATTGTCAGTGGCGACTGGCGTATAGGAGCGATGGAGCGGTCGCTCCCCCTTGCTTGAAACGATAAATATTAATTTAACAGATAAAAAATATATTAATTTTAAGATATTAAAATAAATATTCTTGAAATATATTTTAAAAATTCATGTGGCATATCATGATTCATGAGGCATTTTGAGTAAGCCTTCATACAGTACATAATATTCTAAACTTATAGCATAGCTTCAAACAGCGTACCCTGTTTGAATACGAAATAATATTGCAGCCGAATGGAGCGATAGATTTTTCGCTCAAGTAAATATAAATTATATTTTACTGTTGTAATGAAAATATAAGTACAATCGCGAATTTTTTTTATAATAACAACTTTATTTTTACTAATAGTTACTTCAGTAATAATGATATAAACCATTTATATGTATTTTATTGAAATTATTACTTATTTGTAATTAACTAAAATTGTACGTCTGGCATAGCCGCATATGTTAATACAAGTACTCTTGTGAGCGGCAGTTGGATTCGCGCTAGCCTATTGTGAGTCCGTGTTGTCGTACAATTTTATGAAATCGCACCCCCATACATTTATACCACGAGTCGCCACTGAAAATTGTGTAAAATAATTCAAAATGCAAAATTCTAAAACTTTGTTCAGAAAATATACAATTAATATAAGGTTTTACAATATTTTCTATATTTTTCTGCACAATTTAGATATCTGATATGACATTCATATAATTAAACTATTCTAATCTGAATATGCAGTTGAAAGCATGGAAGCTTTTTAAACAAAACTAAGTGGATTAATTTTATTTATTACAGAGGGGAAGTGAAATGGCAAGTAGTAGTAGTAGTAGTAGTAATAATAATAATAATAATAATAATAATAATCGTAGTAAACAAAAGGTGAAAATTTACAGAAACAACTGGCAAATTTTACCCAATTTTACAGTCTTAAGTTAAATTAAGTAGAATGTAATAAACCTCAATTATAAAATAAATAAATTAGGAAAATAAAAAATTTAATGAAAAAGTAGAACCATTATGAGGAGTTGAGCTTGGGCATAATTTTCTGAGAGATAGCTAATTAATTATAGAAAAGGACTTAGGGATCACCTGAAGATCCGTCATCCCAGCCTTTTTTAGTTAGCTTTATAAGACTAACTAACGAAAATATCACGACTTAACCTAACCAATCGTCAAGCGCGTACAGTTGACCTAACGATTGGTTAGGTTAAGTCGTGATATTTTCGTTAGTTAGCCTTATAAAGCTAACTTAAAAAGGCTTGGGTGACGGATCTTCAGGTGATCCGGACTTAGTTACTATGGCAATAATAGCGGTAGTGAACGTTTACATCAGTAGAAGCTATTAAATTACTTCGTTATTGATTTCCGAAATACGTTTAATTATGAAGCCTGCCTGATATTTACAGCAATTTTATTCCATACATCCGCTCCTTTGGGAGAGAGAGAGAGAGAGAGAGAGAGAGAGAGAGAGAGAGAGAGAGAGCATTTCCTGCATTTTCCGTTGTATAGTTTGGTTTGTGAATAAAATCTCCGGGGAGTCTTGTGTTACAATGATGACGTATTTGATGCAGGGTGATTGCTCCTTGAATGGGTGATGTCTATTGATTTTTTGATAATTTTGATAGCCATAGTGAATTTGTATACCAGCTATTTCTGTAAATTTTCACATTATTATTATTATTATTATTATTATTATTATTATTATTATTATTTTTCGCTATTTTCAATTCTCTTATGTAATAAATTAACTGATTACCACGAATTTTGCGAAAACGTTTCTCTGCTTCATACCGGCATATTCAGATTAAAATATTTTTAAAATATTAATGTCATATCAGATATAATTATAAACTATACAGAAAAAAATATTAAAAATATTGTAAAAATTATGTAATTTGTGTTCTTTTTCTGAATAAAACTTTTTGAATTTTGAAAAGAAACCACTGCAGATTCTGTACTATTCAAGTTGCGGTGGGACAGGGGACCATGAAAATGAAGATGGAAAATACTAACAGAATACGAGGCCGAAAACTCTTTAAAGTGCTGCCAAAAGAACTGAGAAACCTTCAGCATACCAAATTGAATAATTTAAAGAATCATCTCGACAAATTTCTGCGTGAAGTCCCTGACCAACCATACATAGCTAGCTATGAGTGCAGGATGAGAGTTGAAAGAGACACTCTCTTTCATCAAATCCTTCAAATGATGCGAGATACTGTAAAAGGGACGAACACAGGTCGATTCTGAACAACTGTTCGAAGCCATAAAAAAGTATGAAATTACGCAAGTAGGTATATATATATATATATATATATATATATATATATATATATATATATATATATATATTATACGGCACAAAAATGACACCAGTAATTTGCTCATCATTTTCCTAATATATAAATTTAGAACACTTATCATTCGTGTAAGTTCTTTATTTTCCTTAACACTAATACCAATTTTCCTTTCTCTTCCCCTCTTTCCTGTCGATTTTCCCTTTTCCCCTTACTGGTCTTTCCTCATCATCAGATTTAATAACGGGACCCCCGTCAATGAAACTGTCAATGAACGAGACGCACGACCTAACTCTTCAGAAAGAGATAAAGAGAGAGAGAGAGAGAGAGAGAGAGAGAGAGGAGCAGAATTTTTGGTTTTAGAGATACAGACTATCAAAGATCGATTTTAGGGTAGTCTATATAGGAAAAGTCAATAGTTGTTATAGTGGAAGAGGAGATATTTTGGATTAAAGTAAAAACCCATATAAAGCTTATCTACCAGTAAAACATTCATTTAGAGATAGCACAAAAAAAGATAAAGTTAGGGCAGGTTATTCTCTCTCTCTCTCTCTCTCGCTCGCCCGATACTGATGACAGAAAAGAGTTTTGAGAAAAGAAGTATTGGAAAGTTAGAAAAAGAACTCAGGAAAAATGCTTTTTAGAATTATTAACACCATGCGTGTACATATTTCGTATACAGGGTTACTCACAACACTTAAAGAAGTCTAAAGAAAAGATGAAACGACATTTGAAATGCACATAATTAACTTACACTGAAAAATATAACTCGCTTGATTTGATCTTAACTATCCAGCTCATTGCCAATAATAATTATAAATTCAATTACAAATAGAGCTCATCACCAATATTATCTTACTTGAGTCAGTGCTGTCATTCAACTTAGGTAGAATCGTTTAGATGTACGGTAATAATTGCTACGTTATTGACAAAGAAATAATGTTTTAGAATGAAATTGATGCTATGACACATTAGATGTAGTTTGCCAAAAATATTTTATTTTTTGGTCAATTTGGGATTGAATGAATTTGCATCATCACATCGGGTTTTATAACTATATATATAATTAATTAATTGAATAATAATAATAATAATAATTAATATATAATCAAAAAATTAAAAACCACTTATTACGAAGTTACCGCTCAAAGAGAATTTTCTTTGAAAAATATATTTTAATACATATTAAATGTTTTACAATAATAAACAACTCGTTCAATTAGTATTTCGTGTTATAGAAACTAAATGTGGGATCAAGTAAAGATAAACACCCCCAGCCTTCTTTAATTAGCCTTATAAGGCTAACTAACGAAAATATCACGACCTAACCTAACCAATCGTCAAAGGCGTACAGTTAACCTAACGATTGGTTAGGTTAGGTCGTGATATTTTCGTCAGTTAGCCTTATAAGCCTAATTAAAGAAGGCTGGGGGTGCTTATCTTTACTTGATCCTAAATGTGTAATAAATACTGAAATAAACAAATAAATACATATTTTTAAAGTAAATAAATAAATAAACCAGCATTATACGAGTAGATGCTTGAAAAACCTTATTCGTACTTTAATTCGAATTGGCTGTATATAAATTAGTTACCCCTCATCAAAGAAAAATAGGATCACCTAAAGATCAGGGCCCCCCGGAACTTCTTTAGTTAGCTTTCTTTATAAAGCTAACTAACGTAAATATCACGACCTAACCTCACCAATCGTCAAGGACGTACAGATGACCTAACGATTGGTTAGGTTAGGTCGTGATATTTTTGTCAGTTAGCCTTATAAGGCTAATTAAAGAAGGCTGGGGGGCCCTGATCTTCAGGTGATCCGAAAAATATATTGTGTCTCGAATTTTAATATTTGCCTTCAATTTCTTCTTCAAAATAATTATTAACATAAAAAGAAAAGCGTTTTAAGTTATTATGTTTAGTGTTTGTATTTTTACTCTAGCAACCTATAACCTAAATGTACAGAAGACTGATTGACAATTGATTGGTAATCATGTAACCTCATTGGAAATAAGAAAATTTCTGTGATCACCTGAAGATCAGGGCCCCCAGCCTCAATTACGAAATGATATCTTCGTTAAAATTAACGAAAATATCACGACTTAACCTAACCAATCGTCAAGGGCGTACAGTTGACCTAACCGGCATTCAATTTAATTTATTATTATATTTGGTACTGTAAAGCAAAAACCAAGAATATATGGGGGCCCTGATCTTCAAGTGATCCAATTTCTGCGTGAAGATGATGATATATTCTATGATACGAACAACCGATTACACCCGATACATTCTATGATACTGACTGCATATTAATTCGTATAGATCGAACTATTGAATCAACTTGACTGCATTCATATTAATGTCGCATTCATACAAAAACTATTTCCCAAGAACTACATTACACCCAAAAGAATTTTAAGGTCAGGTAGATATAATTTTTTAATCAGTTATATGAAAATTAAGTCATACTGACTTTATTATTTGAGGTTGTCATGATTTCATTTTAGTTTCACTTTAACTTAAAATATTTCTCACGATGAACACTACTGTATGTGGCCTCATTTTTTTTATATCAAATGGACACACTATGTTTTTCAAAGTAAGGCATATATTTAAAACTTACTTTTGTAATGTTTTGTTCTTCAATATTCGAACATCCTTTAATCCTCAATTCGTCACTTCGTGCACCACGCATTATCCTTCTCTTTCTTTAAACTGCTTGGTTGTATACATTATGTTATACAACCCTTCGCAAAAGTAGCAGAAAAATGATGCTTTTTATCTTTTTGAGTCTATTTTTAGACATATTACAGAGGTTCTCCATACAATCCCCGCGGGGAAAATAACCTTGTTAGAGAAAAAAGGTTTTTCTTCAAGTATTTCATATTTTTGCTTCTAATTTTATAGCCACTGCTATTTCCTGTAATATATATATATATATGTAATCACTTCCAAATTTCTGGAATGTGTTTTTTGCTTCATAATTTTACGTTCAGTATGGTTTAACCTTTTCACGACTGATATCCCTCCGGATATAATAATATAAATTGTTCTACAATACAACATTTCCATAAATGCTCCTACATGTTTATATAGGTGTCGTTTACTTGTCGGAAAAGGAACCCAAAATGTGCGTAATACCCTTCGTTCAAAGGTTAAAGTTAGGAAATAACAGTTCTTACGAAATTTTATATGTACACTCTAAAAACGGTTTTTAAAGTAGGTTCTATAATCACCTTTCTAAACATTTTCTCTCTCACCGCACTCTTCCCATACTGTCAAAACTCAAAACATGTTTAAAATCTATACGGTGCTTACCTTGGGGACAGTTTAATAGGTAAAGACGGCGTTCCACCTCTAAAAACTTTTCTAAACATCTGAACCACATTTTTTTTTTAACACCGCCAAAAATCTAACCATGTTTAAAATCTTGTATGTTTACCTTAAAGACATGTTTAGGTCATATAATCCTTTCATTTAAGGTTGCTGTGGAATAAATAGGAAAAATATTTTATATCATATTTCCGTTTTACAGGAAAATTTTCGAGTTACTTAAAACAAATTATAACAGTAAATTCTCTAAACGTGTCCTTAAATAGTATTTAAAAGAGGGATGAAAATAATACCTCATAAATTTCAATCCTTTATTTCCGTTTATATACACGTTTTTACAGTCCTTTAGAACAGAAATATAAAAGAGAAGCTCTGAAGGAGTATTGTATAAATTACAGGTCCTCTTCATCATATGACTTTATAGATGTTACGAAGAAAGCTAAACAACCACAATCATCATTATTATTAGTAGTCTTAAATATAGATTCATTATTCCGAACAAAAGCTTCTTAATGTAGAACTTGTAACTTCTTTTTGAGGGTGCATTCTAGGGGAAGTTTTTCCTTCTTTTGGGTATCGAAACTTCTTGTCAGATGACAGAATAACTTCTTTTAATGATACATACCTTCTTAGGTAAAAGAAATGATCTTAAAAACTTATTTTTTGAGTTATTTGAGACAACAGAAGATAATATTTCTATTTATAGAAGGTTGCGGGAAGTATTTGTTTCCTAACGTATATTACGGCAAACGTACAGTATATTCCTCAGTAACCAAACATAAACATGTGCTTATCACTTTACACTTAATATATATTGCTCTATTAAAATTTTTCATATAAAGCTTGCAGCACTTTGTAGTAATAAATAACCAATTATATAATAAGCCGTAATGGACTACTTTAAATTAACTGCTACGAAGCCACTTTTTCCGCGATTTTCCATTTAAACTACGAAATTCAACTAACAAACAGGACTAATGCAAATACGCAAACAGAGAAATAACTGTGTATATATATAAACATATCAAATTTATAAATGGCCGTATGTGAGATTTCCGACCATTCCTGAAATACAAACAGGTCTTTTTTCTAAACGGCGTTTAAAATGAGAGAAACAGCTTCAGTGCATTAATATTTAAACTAGTGATGTGCCGATTCCAAAATTTAGCCGATGAGTTACAGATGCCGATTCCAAAATTTAGCCGATGAGTTACAGATTCCATGAAAAACTGCCGCTGCCGATCCGATGGCAATGCCGATTCTTTGCTATACAGGGCGTCCCAAAAACATGTATACACACTTTAACAGCTGATAGCTCAATTGATGTTTCTTTCTTTCCAAGTTAAACCCATTAGAATTAATAATGGCAGTCAGACTAAGCTTTGAACAAAGGAAATTCATTCTAAAATGCTACTGGAAGTGTGAAAACGCAGTTGAAGTGCAAAGACAGTTTAGGAGGGAGTTTCAAACAGATCCACCAACGCGACTTACCATCACTCGAATTAGAGATAAGTTTGAAGCCGATGGAACTGTTCAGAATGTCCACAAGAAGCGTTCCGGAAGACCACGGACATCGACAAGCCCCACAAAGCAAGAAAGAGTACTGGAAACGTATCACCAAAGTCCAAGAAAATCTGTGCGGCAAGCGAGTCGTGAGGTAGGAATTTCAGAATCGTCTGTCCAACGCATTTTGAAGCGCTGTCAATGGAAAAGTTACATTCCAAGATTAGTCCATGCTATTAATGAAGATGATGATCCGGACCGAAGAGTGGAGTATTGCGAGTGGTACTTGGCACGATGTGGATGTGGATTGGACGAAGGGGTTTCGTAGAATACCCTCCGCGTTCACCAGACCTCACACCACTAGATTTTTTTATGGGGATACTTAAAAGACAAAGTCTACGCTATAAAACCTGCAACAGTCGCTGAATTGAGAGCAGCCATTGAACGAGAATGCACACAAATACCAAACGAAATGTTTCGTGATGTTTGCGATTCCATTGCTTCGCGTTATCAGCAGTGCCTGGACCAGAACGGACGTCAGTTTGAAAACAGGCGTTGACAAAACAATTAAATAATGTCTGTACATTCTATTACATTTTGAAAATGAAATGTATTTTAATAAACACTGCCTTTATAAGTATTTAAAGTGTGTATACATTTTTTTGGGACGCCCTGTATTTTAAAACCAATTCCCTCTATAAATTTTACTAATATAATGTGAAAACTTTCAATTTTCATATTTTTTACATTTCAAATTTGTTCAAATGTTTTTTCTTAGTTCACTTAACAATATATGGTACCAGAATTTGTCACTCATATGCCGTACCTAAAATGATGTTAGATAAAGAGTTCTATTACTCAGTAAAATTATAAAATAATTTTAGTTTAGTTTCATAAGTTGAATACCAATATTTAAAGTAATTGGTTTTCCGAATATTGAAAGTATTTTCTCTCTTCAACAATGTAAACAACAACAAAATTTTTCGCTAAAATTTCAAGTCTCTGGTGGCCAATTTGAATAAAAATAATGGATATACAATTTTGGTTTACAAAATTATTAAAATACTTAAAATAAAGTCAACATAATAAAATGGTTTAATATATAAATTATAAAGTACGACTTAATATAGAATTATTATTAATATAGAGTAGGAAATTACAATAGTTTATAATATTTAGAGATTAGCTAGTTAGAGAAAATGTAAATTTACGGTCAACTTACTTATTAAGCTTTGTTATTTTTGTGAAAGGAAAATATTTTTATATAATTACACTTTCAAATGAGTATAAATTATCATAAATAGTGTTTCATGTATGCTCATTTTTCTATAAACCTAGATTTTGTTTTGTAATGAAAATTTAAAAAATTTAAAGAATCGGTAAGAGAATCGGCTAAACTTGGTTGATGCCGATGCCCCAAAAATGTCCGATTCTGCTGATGCAGATGTCGACTGATTGGTACACCACTAATTTAAACACTTGAACAATGTTTACAAACATGTGTTTAGAGTTTAGATAATTATGGTTAGTGTTTGAATGATGGTGTTTAGGAGAATGTTACCTCAAATATATTGTATTTTAGAGTAACACAAATGTGTTTTAACTTTACCCGTGTTGAGATTGTTTTACCGGTTTTTACAGTGTTAGAATTCAACCGTTTTATAATATTATCTATTATACTGAATTCGCTTATTTATTAATTTTATATATACTTTTTCAAAATATAAAATTCTAAAGCAAATACGCTCTTAAATTTATTATAGTTCAGACAGATGCATTCACAATTTGCAAACTGATATTAAAAAATGGTCCTTTAATTTTTTATCCGTAATCCAGAACTTCCAAAATTGGCTCTCGACAGACAATGAAAGGGCGGTTTTAATAATCATATATATAATACTCGTAATAATGGAACATAAAAAAAAACCCGCAAAGAAAGTTAAAAGTTAAAAACGGCAAAGCTTTTCTGTGGTTTAGTCACGCTTTTCAGGCTAAATTAAATTTCTAATCTAGCTTTTGACCTGAAAAGAGTGACTAAGTCACAGAAAAGTTTTGCTTTTTAACTTTTAATTCTCTTTGGAAGTTTTTGGTATATATATATATATATATATATATATATATATGTGTGTGTGTGTATATATACTGCATACATATATATACTGTACACTGTATGTCAAGAAATTATGCAACAATGTTTTTTTAAGATAACTTTCTAATGAATGATGCCATTGAATTGTAATTTTTACCTATCATTTGTATGCATTATATATAATAATCTGTGACATTTTCAAGTCAATTGACCAAACCGTTGTTGAATTACGAGATGAAATTAATAATTCAGGTGTGTCAATCAATTATGCAAGGGATATTTATGATAATACAGAAGTTCATTTGCCTATTGATGTTGATTTTTTTTTTTTGCATTTCGGAGTGATGTTCTTGTAAACCATGGGAAAAAAAAGGATTTAAAAGGATTTTCTTGTACAAGGAAAGTTAAGAGTTCTTTGTCAGTTCGCGTTTTGCTGCAGCTTTTCATTCTTATCTATGCTTTTAATCAATTTGAATTTATTTAATTTCCTGAAATGTTATTTTTACATATATGAAGTGAAATCTCTGCTGAATAAATCTTGTAACAACGCCTACAACTTTTTATAATATGGCGTTCACACTAAGTACAGTATGCATTTTTTTTGTGAATTTCTGTTCCAGATGTCGTGTTTTTTTTTAATTCCGTTGACAATGTGAATACATTTGGAACGAACATTTCTCTTTCTTGGTGTTTTTTGAGGAATTCCATGTTCCATTTTCGACTGAATGTACAAGGAACAAATTTCGGAACATTTACAAAGATATTGGTAACAAGCAGGCAAATAATTCCATTTCTGAAAGAACAGGAATTCCACAAACGGAGTTCTTGGAACTTTTGTTCCATGTTCCAAATAAAGTACATTTATAATAAGGCCTTCTAAATTTAGAACTTATAACTTCTTTTTGAGGATGCATTCTACGGGTAGTTTTTCCTTCTTTTGGATATCAAATGATATAATAACTTCTTTTAATGACACATAACTTCTTTAGGTAGACAAAAATGGTCTTCACGACTTCTTTTTTGAGTGATCTGGGGTAATAGAAATATATATATATATATATATGTATAGAAGGTTGTGGGAAGTCTTTGTTTCTGTATGTGAACAGGGCTATAAATGCATTTACTTTCACTTCCTTTTGGTTTTAGTTTTGCACTTTAAAATATTTTAATTCTTTTTCTTAACCCTTTATCGCCTTTCAGGTCTTTTCCGAGACTGAATAAAATCGTCTGGCGTCAGTCAGAACAAAATCATTAAAGTAACATTATGCACTAAAGGGTTATAAATTAAATTATCGTATACAAATTCTGATATTCAGAATTTTCCTGTTCATACTTTTTGTAAGTTTGTTTTCCCCTTTATTTCCCTCATTTCCTTATTTTCCTATTTAGTTTCCTCATTTACACCCACACTCTTCATTGTTTTCCTACATTAGATACACAGTTTCTATCAGCTGCTACTATTTAGGTGTTAAAATCATTCTACGCGTTATCAATATTATCCTATACCCCAAATAATTCATCCCAGCTTCTTTGGATCTATACCCATTTGGTCGAAAGGACAGTCTATCGACATTTTAATAAAGTAATTTAATCTAACTTAACTTACCCCAATTAAGCTTAATCTAACCTAACTTAATCTAACCCAAAATAATTTGTCGATTGAACGTTACGTCGAGAAAATGACGTGAGCGAAGTTCATTCGCTGTAAATAATTTTCAAAAGCAGGAAGTTCATCTCCTCAAGTCCAATCATTTAAGATAATTTAAAATAGACTATATGTACATTTCTTCGACGGAAAATTTTATCGACATTATGATAACGTAAATTAACCTAACCTAACTTAGCCTAACCTAACCTAACCTATGCTAACTTAATTTAATCTCGAGGGAATGTGATCAGCCCAATTTTAACTTCAAATAAACTTTATTAAGTGAAAAAATAATCTTCTACAATCCATTACTTAAAACCTTTTTCTTCTGAACAACCAACTAAATTATCATTCGCGGTCACAACACAGTTTGATATATTGTCGCCATGCGCACGCTGCAATACGTTTCCTGAAGAAAAATCACCTGAAAAATAGGTCAAACGTTTCCTATATCAGCAAATTTTTAGAAAGGAAATTGGGAAATGAGAAGGAATTATGAGAGAGAGAGAGAGAGAGAGAGAGAGAGAGAGAGAGGAAAAGAAAATATGTGAAAAGTAAAACAAAGTATATATATATATATATATATACAGACCTGGGCATTTGCGGCATATTTTGCGGTACTGCGGTACTGCTGTACTACCGCAAACCGCAAACCGGAACCGCATAACGCAGTACCGCAAAGGATCGCTGAAAGTACCGCAGTACCGCTACAGCATTCAAATTTCCGCGTACCGGTTTGGTAGTGCGGTAGTACCGCAGTACCGCAATATGCCGCAAGTGCCCAGCTCTGTATATATATATATATATATATCAGAGCTGGGCACTTGCGGCATATTTTGCGGTACTGCGGTACTGCGGTACTACCGCAAACCGCAAACCGGTACCGCATAACGCAGTACCGCAAAGGATCGCTGAAAGTACCGCAGTACCGCTACCGCATTCAAATTTCCGCGTACCGGTTTGGTACCGGTTTGGTAGTGCGGTAGTACCGCAGTACCACAGTACCGCAAAATATGCCGCAAGTGCCCAGCTCTGAATTATATATATATATATATATATATTATATATAATATATATAATATATTGTTTTTTACGTAGAAAATTAGAATACATTTTTGAATATGCCACTCAAGGTACTCTTATTAATATTAGCTTTACATTATCAATATTAATTTTCAGTATTTTCATTTGCTTTAATTAATTTAACGGACATTATGTAATTAAATTAACTGGCGAAATGACACGTTTAACGTTAAAAATCCGGTGATATGCCGTTAGTAATTTTAATTTAAAAGTATAATATGACGGAAATGACTGAAATGGCCATCGTATATCGTTCATGATATTAATTCCTATCTTTGTCAAGGTCTTTGGAGTCGGAGAAGATGAACTAAGTTGTTACATGAAGTATGTGTAACGCCTTTATTAAATATTAAATATCTTCATAGTAGTGACATGTACAGTCGACTACAAATGTCCTGCGGCACTTAAACCTTCTACCAATAATTATATAATTAGTCGTACAAGAAAAATAGTTTTACGACAGGTTTTTTGAACCGACCGAATATATATATATATATATATGCACCTCGGTGGTGAGTGGATAGCATCGCTGATTACGAATCCACCTGCTCCGGGTTCGATTTCCGCCGAAAGCAGATGGCGCGCAGCTTACCCAGCTGTTCATCTTTCCAGAAAAAATAGGTTGGTAGACGTTAGTGGTTAAGATGCTGGACTGTTGACTGGAAGGTCGTGAAATCGAGTACGGGCAAGAACTTTGTAATTTCTGACCACCCGTTGTGGGTCGTGCTTCGGATTCCACGTTAAGCTGTAGGTCCAAGGTGGAGGAACAACCTTGACCTTCGTCAGAATGAACAATTCGGGCTGAAGTAAAACCATGGTTAACAAAGATACACACACACACACACACACACACACACACACACACACACACACAGTGATGTTCATAAGTATTCGTACAGAGAAATATTTAATTTATATTGGTCCTTTTCTTTTGTACCATGCATAGGATACTTACGAAATGTTTACCATTCGTTTGGAAAAATTTAACAAATAAAAAAAATATTAGTTTAACTCCGGCATATAGCGTAAAACATCAAAAAATTTGAGAAAAATAAAATCAGTGAAAGTGCAAAAGTTTTCGTACATTTACTTACAAAATTATTTAATACTTTGTCTGTCCAACTTTAAATTGAATGACTTCAATGATTTGTTTTGGGTATTTTTTTGCAAGGTTTCAACCTCTCTCAGTAGAAATTTTAATTTATTCTTCTAAAGAAAATTTTGCAATTCATTCAGATTCGAAAGGCTTCTCTTGGGGACAGCTTTTTTCAAATCAAACCACAAAATCTTGATTAAATTGAGATTTGGGCTTTGACGCAACCACTCGAGAAGCTTGAAATTCCTTTGTTAAAACCATTTTATGGTGCTCCTACTTTTATGTTGTGGACCATTATCTTGTTGCAGTAGCCAATTGCTATCTATTCGCAACTCCGGAACTGAAGGCAATACATTTTCTTCTAAAATTTCCTGATATTTCTTCGAATTCAAGATTCCATTGATGACAACAAGCTTTCCTGGACCAGAAGTACTAAATCATCCCCGAAGAAGCAAACCACCACTACCATATTTAACCGTAGGAAGAATGCAGTATTTAATTTTCACCAAACACCGTTGCTCGGTATTCCCGAATAATTCGATTTTGGTCTTGTCTGTTCAGAGAACTTTCTTCCAGAGTGCAAATCCATCATTTTGATGATCCTTGACGTAACGTAAACGAGCTTCTTTGCGCGCTTTTCGTAGCAGAGGTTTTCCTCGTACAGCTATTCCATGCAAACCATTCTTTCTCAGTGTACGACGTATAGTAGAGGGATAGACATCGATCTTAGACAGTCTTAATGTACCAATAAATATCATCAGCAGTCACTCGTGGATTCGCAGCAGCTATTCTTTCATTCCGCCTGGCTGTACGTTTTGAAATCTTGCAAGGTTGTCCACACCTTGGTAGAGTTTGATTGTGCCAAAAACTTTCTATTTCTTTATAACTGCAGCAACCGTCGTAAATGGAATTCGAAGTTCTCCTGTATAACTAACTCTTTCCAGACTCGTGTGCAGCAATAACAGATCTCTTAACATGTCTAGACAGCGCTTTACCACGACGATAAATTGCTTACTAATAGCTCGTACAACCATCAGTCTTCCATGAAGATTCACAGAGAAAATTCTAGAATTCAGAATTGTCAACGGCCTCTTATCAATAAACAGCTAATAGTGAATTTTTTTTAAAATTCTTCGAGCTTAAGGTGGATACAAAGTATTAAGTAATTTTGTAAGTAAATGTACAAAAAATTTTGCATTTTAACTTTTTTATATATTTTCCTCAAATTCTTTGATGTTTTACATTATACGTTAGAATTGAACTAATTTTTTATTTTTTTTCAAACGAACAGTAAACTTTTCATAACTATCCTATGCATGATACAAAAGATAAGGACGAATATAACTGAAATATTTCACTGTACGAATATTTCTGAGTACCACTCTATATAATATATATATATATATATATATATGGCTACTTCATGGCCGATGTCGTAACACCGCTTCCCGAAGATCAGCGAAGTTAAGCGACATTGGGTCTGGGTAGTAGTTGGATGGGAGACTGTCCTCTGTGCCCAGATTATGTAGCGACCCGTGGTTCGGATCCCACGTAAAGCTGTAGGTTCCCTCCGTCATATGACCTTAGATGTTGCGAAGAAGGTTAAACAACCCCACTTAAAAAAAAATATATATATATATATATATCTGTAGGGTGTCCATAAAAGAATATACCAAATATAAAGCTGAATAACTGTTTTGTTATTTAAGATAGCAACATAAATTGAAGATAAATACAGTACATGCAGCAGGCCTGTAAGAATTAGGTTATGTAATTTTGTTAAGGTATCATTTAAATTGGTTTGATTAATTAATGAACTTCTACATGTCGTCCATCATTCGCTATAATCAATCTAATTCTGCGTTCAAATTCTAAGAAAACATTTTCCAACGCAGCTGTAGAGATGTTTCATTTCTTCAATGTCCCTTGGCTTGTTATGGTAGACTAGTTTTCCAGAAACCCCAGGGATAAAAAAAATCTAAAGGTGTTAAATCAGGCGAACGAGTGGGCCATTTCAGACGTCCTCCCCGACCAATCCAACGCTCTGGAAAAATTTGGTTTAAAAACACCTCAACAATTCGAGCAAAGTGGGGTGGTGCTCCATCCTGTTGGAAGAAAGCTCTTTGTAACAAGCCTGGATTTTCTTGGAGTTTTGGAATAAAAATCTCTCATAGCATGTTGAGGTACGAATTGCTGGTGACAGTTCGTTCAACAAAAAAATACGGTCCATAGATACGGGAACGTGACAGAGCACACCAGACGTTTCCTTTAGGGATATCCCTTTCGTGTTCATACAATTCATGAGGCTTTTCATCACCTCATATCCTGCAATTATAACGATTAACTTTGTCTGATACGTGAAATGTAGCCTCATCACTAAAAAGGAAGTTTGATAGTGTTCATCTGATTCTACCCTTTCAATTAATTCTTGACAAACATTTACTCTGGTCATAATTCTCTTCTAAAGTTGATGAACTACCTGCATTTTATAGCATTTGAACCTCGATTCTTTATGAAGGATATCATGGCCAGAGCTTCTCGGGATGCTTTCCTAATTGACTTTTTAGGGCTTCTGGCAAATGCTTCCCTAATTGCATTCGCCCTTGCCTGAGACTTCCTTGGCCTTCGGGTAGATTTCCCCTTCAGTACAGATCCACTAGCCTCAAATTGGACTACCCATCTTCGTATGCTGTGTCTTTCAGGCGTTGATTTGTTCATCTCACATCGGAAACGCTTTGGGTTTTAATAATTGAATCACTTTCATGTAAAACTCTCACAATTTTTGCCTTCTCTTGAGGAGTTGTCATTTTATTAAAAACTGGGGTTTCTTCAGAAACAAAAAGAAAACAAAAATTAATATATACAACAAAGCAAAATATAAGTGTACTGCATGTATTTATCTTCAATTTATATTGCTATCTCAAATAACAAAAAGTTATTCATTTTTATGTTTGGTATATTCATTTTCGGACACCCTGTATATATTACATATTGGTTAAAAATAAGTCACTTAGAACAGAAATTAATATTCTCGCAGTCGAAACGATATGTATAATGTCGTACTTCAACATTAAAACTATTTGAAATAGTCTAAGAATAATTACTCAGAAAGAGCAGAAACTGGCACAGCGCTCAGGCCACACTAATGCGACCCATTATACAGGGTGTCTCAAAAGTCACTATCTATTTTGAAAAATAATGGGAATTACGAAAAACTGGTTTAAGACATGAAAAATATATTTATTTCAAAGTAAGTGCCACAAAGAATTAGTGCTATTTATTTATCTGTCTCCACATGGCGACCATCAGTGTCTCTACAGAGCTCAAAGCGATAAGTTGTTTCCCGGAACACACTTTCCAGCATTTGAGGTGTTATTTTCTGAACTGCATCGGTAATACGATTTCGAAGTTCGGCTACATCACTAATTCTTCTACCAGTGTACACCTTAGACTTAATGAAACCCCAGGCGAAAAAATCTAATGGTGTTAAATCGGGTGAACGTGCTGCCCATGGTTGTGTTCCTCCACGACCAATCCAGCGACCGGGGAAGCGTCTGTCAAGATAATCACGTACAATTATTGCATAATGGCACGGTGCTCCATCCTGCTGAAAAACTACTGTGTCAAGAATGCCATCTGTAAGAAGTTGAGGTTCGAGGAATTGTTCAAGCATGTCAAGATAATAAACCAATTAACTTTTTTTAAATACACAAATTTGCACCAGAAGTACATAGCTTTATGCCAGCATAGCATTTTTAAAAAAAACATCTAATGTGACCGAAATAGATAGTGACTTTTGAGACACCCTGTATTATCTCTCTATTATTATTATTATTATTATTATTATCAACAGCACCACCGTGATTCGAACCCCTAGCATCAGTGTCTTTACTTCGCTTATAAGGAAACGATGTTACTTATTGAGTTACGAACGCTGGCGTTGGTATGAGTGTAATACGAAGTCCTGTATCAATTGTCTATTCATTTTAGATATACAATGTGAATCAAACCTCCTGCCTCAAAAGTATTTATTGTATAGTTATTTTTTGAGGCAGGACTTTTAATTCACCCTGTATATTTTTACAGGTTCATGAACAACTTTTTGATGAAACAACAGTTTTTGCCTCCATTTTACAGATGTACTCGTCTTTACGCAAAAACTCAAAGTCGAAATAGACGTAGAAACTTATGTTACAGTATAACCTTCAATCAATTCTCGTTTTTTATATTTTTCGTTTCTATGCTAACAGCTTTCATTTAGAAGTGTAAAATGGAGACTTCATTAACGACTCTGTTTATTAAAAGTATATAAAAGCGCTTCCGAATTAGTTTGACAGGGATTGTTACAAGGTCATCAGAGCACGTGAAACTCGTGTTAAATTAAATTTAACACGAGGGCCACTCGATATATTTTGCCCCATCTTTTTTTTTTCTTTCCAAGTTTCCTTGAAAGTTCCAGAAATTTTGTACACAAGTAGTTACATACCTTTTTTACAAGTTTTTATTTTTGCACATAGTCTTCATCCTTTTCTATGGCTTTCCTCCACCTCGAAACAAGGGTTTTTATTCCTTGAAGGTAAAAGTCCGTTGGGTTTCGCTCGAGCCACCGCTTAACCTCCTCAACAACCTCATCATCACTCTCAAACTTTCTTCCACGAATAGCATCTTCATTGGCCCAAACAAATGGAAGTCTGAAGGTGCCAGATCCGGGCTGTATGGAGGGTGGGGTAACAGAGTCAAGCGCACTTTTGTGATGGCCTCTCTTGTTTGCAAACTGTTGTGTGGTCTTGCGTTATCGTGCAAAAGAAGGACGTCTTCCAGTTTTCTCTCCGGTCGAACTCGCTTTATACGTCTCTGGAGTCTCTGTAGGGTAGCAATATATGCCTCTGAGTTGATTGTTTGTCCTTTCTTTATAATGTCCACCAGAATCACCCCTTTCATGTCCCAGAAGATGGTGGCCATACCTTTCCTGCAGAGGGAGCCATTTTGAACTTTTTCTTGCGTGGCGAGTCTGCGTGATGCCACTCCATGAATTGGCGTTTTGTTTCAGGTTCAAAGTGGTGTACCCAAGTCTCATCCCCAGTCACAATTCGTGAAAGGAAGTCATCCCCTTCTGTTTCGTATCGAACCAACGACTCAGAAGCAATTTCTTTACTTTGGGCTTTGTGATCTTGAGTCAGTTGGCGAGGAACAAACCGTGAACACACTTTTGCGTATCCCAGTTGCTGAATTATCGTATTCACACTTCCTTCACTAATTCCTAGCTCTAGTGATAGCTCCTTGTATGTGACGCGCCGATTTGATCGAATGCTGTCAGCACGATGCACAGTGTGAGATGTCACAACCGATGCCGGGCGACCGCTGGGTGGCTCATCATCGAGACTGGCTCTCCTCTCTCCGATGATCTCACAAGTTTAGACCAGCGTCCAACTGTGCTTCGATCAACAACAGTATCTCCCTAAACGTTTTGTAGACGTTTGTGAATATTTCCAACTGTTTCCTTCTCTGTGGTTAAGAACTCGATAACAGCTCTCTGTTTACGACGCACATCACTGTCAGACGCCATTTTCAAAACTGCGTTAACCATTGATTTTATATAAGGGCTTTTAAAAGCGGTCTTATACAAGGAGGGGAGGTTCAAACTGGAAAAATCCGGTTATGTGAAGCGCAGAAAGTTCAAACTTACGGGCCAAAAGACATTTCAGCCCCATGGCCTATTATTTAGCTAAGAAAAAAGGATGGGGCAAAATATATTGAGTGCCCCTAGTATATTTAAAAGTTGCACTTGAGTTTTCTCCATGATAACCATCGGACACTCGCATTAAAGCTCATAATTTACAAAAAGCATTGAAAAGAATAAAGATATTTTCGTCCTCTTTTCACTTCTTCATTTGTGCAACAGTTATTAAGTGATAAAAGTTTGAGTGGAGTAAAGTTGAAAGTATTCCAGCAAAACTTGACAGAGAAAAATGGTCTCATTGAAAGCCTTCCTGAAGTTAACATAAAGTTCACATGTGTACGATCGATTGATGTAGTCGGAATACATTAAACCATAAGGTAAGTGTCGACTAGTGTATCTCGACTATTGGAACCGATACAGTTAAAGCTTACTTATATATGTCGAGCTGATATTTAACATTTGATAAATCTACAGTATATTCATAATAACAAGAATACTGTTTAGGAGTGTTCACCGTAAAAATAATATTATGGAAACTGAATCTTTTTGTTATTATGTTTTAATCATTATATATATATATATATATATATATATATATATATATATATATATATATAGAGAGAGAGAGAGAGAGAGAGAGAGAGAGAGAGAGAGAGAGAGAGAGAGATCCTAAAATCATTTTCCGCAGAATTAAGAACATAATTTATACATAAACTTATATTGACATAAGTTTATATATTATGTATATTATATATGTGATGCAAACCCACAGGGGGAAAAGAAAAATGATTCCAAGGCCTTTCGTGTAGTCAGAAGTACACCTCGTCAGGGAATGAAGGGAGAAGGTGAGATGACGAAAATATATACATATGTACAACGGGACAGAAAAATAAAAAGATTATTACATGATTAACAAGATTTGATTAAAGGAAAAAGGTATTTTAATAGGATATTGTCAATTTTATACATTCCCGCACTGTTATTGAAATTATTTTTGAAATGGATAAATGCACGTTCTAGAACAGCGTTTCTTAACCTTTTTCGACATCAGCACCCCCTGTAGTTAGGTCTAGGCAGTCCAGCACCCTCTTCACCTGGTTAGTAGCAAAAAGTTAGCAAAAGTTAGTAGCAAAAAGCACCACGCAAATACAAAACAAATAAGAATATGAGTACAATTTATAGTTGACCAATAATATTTTGAATAAAAAGATATCGAGTTAAAACAAAGTGAACATACATTTAAAAGCAGTACATTTAGAGTAAAAAATAAACGAGGAAAATTTTAAAACGATATTAAGACAAGACACACAAAGAATTACATTTACAAATTCAAACCTAAATACTTTCTTGAATATAACAATATAATAAAATTCTTGTTCTTGAATATAACAATAGATCAAGCTGCCAAAAGAAATGTTCAGAATAACAATCAAGGAGAATTACTTACCCCCTAATCTTGGGGTCAAAATCATGCAAAAAAAGTAAATTTCTCGTGACACAGAGTCAACGTCTTCCTTCTTAATGTTAATGGTGATAATGTAAACGTGCAATAAATCTTTCGTAATTAAATATATATTCAAATTCTCATACAGTAATATCTGTTAATAAAATAGAAAAGATTAGGAGTTTGTGAAGGAGTTTGGTTAACGGACCTAACGTATCCATACTGCACATGACAGAAGCCCTTTTCCAGCACCCCCTAAAATCGATTTCAGGACCCCCTGGGGGTGCTAGCACCCCAGGTTAAGAAACGCTGTTCTAGAATATTCCTTTCAATTATATCTGTGTTTTTAACAAGCGCTTTAGAACTATCCTACTTGATACTATGGTTACATCTGTGCATATGGTTAAACAATGCACTAGAATTATTTGCTGTTCTACACGCATATTTATGCTGTTTTACCCTGATATCAAACGTTTTTCCCGTTGACCTACAGTATATATGTTGGGGTAAATGTGATAAATTGGTAATTATGCATAATTACCGGTAATTATGCATAATTGAAAATACCATGACTTAACCTAACCAATTGTCAAGGGCGTACAGTTGACCTAACCGGGCATTCAATTGACCTAACCTGGCATTCAATTCAATTGACCTAACAGGGCATTCAAGGTTAGGCCAATTGAATGCCCGGTTAGGTCAACTGTACGCCCTTGACAATTGGTTAGGTTAAGTTATGATATTTTCAATTATGCATAATTACCGGTAATTATGCATAATTACCAATTTATCACATTTACCCCAACATATATACTAAGTTACAATGTGTTCATCCGATCGAATACACAGCCAACCGCATTATCCGGGCTATTCTTTATTAGGCGTGCTTTAACAGTATTATTATATTATTATTATTATTATTATTATTATTATTACAGTATTATATTATATTATTATTAGAAATAACAAACATCACAATAAAATTGGAAACCTTTATTTAACTAACTAAATCTGCTAAAACATACATACATCCACAGGTCTCTTGAAATAAATGAGAAACACTCTTCAAATACACATTTGAACACATTTGAATTTGAATTTTCAATATAGAGGTTTTCAAATACTAACCGGGCCTTCACTGTTATTCCGAGGTCTGCCATTGAAGGCCCGGTTAGGTCAACTGTATGCCCTTGACAATTGGTTAGGTTAAGTTGTGTTATTTTCGTTAAAACTAACGAAAATAACACAACTTAACCTAACCAATTGTCAAGGGCATACAGTTGACCTAACCGGGCATACACTTGACCTAACTGGGCAAATGATCTTGGACGAAATGACTAAGGTGGAATTTCAGCCATTTCGCGTAATGGCTGAAGATTTTAGTCATTTCGCGAAATGACCAAGTGAAACAACCATTTCGCGAAATTACTAAAAGTTTCAACCATTACGCGAAATGGCTGGTTACACGCTTTGACTGTAACATATATATATATATATATATATATATATATATATATATATATATATATATACTGTATATAGTATATAAAATGAAGTGCATTCGAAATTTGAGTTTTTCTCTGCCTCATCATTTTCTCCGAAACTACTCCTGAAATTTCAGGTGTCGATTAAGGAACAATGACAAAATTAACGAAATGAGAAAGTTACGAAAACATGTCAGCACTTAAATGCTGATTTACCGACTCGTATGCAAATTTTTCAATTATTTCACAATATACTGTATATATAACGTTGGTTAACTTTGGTTCTACTTCCACCCGAATTGTTCATTCTGACGAAGGTCAAGCTTTTCACTCCACCTTAGACCTACAGTTTAACGTGGAATCCGAACCACGCCCCGCCAGTAGCACAGCGTCTTAACCACTAGGCTACACAGGGTACCCATTTATCTATCAACCAAATTTTTTATTGTGTGGAAGGATGAACAACTGGGTTTTGCTGCGCGCCGCCGCCTGCCGTCACCGGGTCTCAATGCCTGGGCCGATGGATTCGTAGTCAGCGACGCTAGCCACTACACCACCAAGGCGCATGTACCGGGGTGTCAGGAAATGATTGCCCCCCCCCCTGTAGAGCGAAAACCATTATATTCTATTCCTGTGATTTTAATTCTTACCATTTTTTTCCCCACAGAAACCATGGCATCATCTATTTTGAACGATTCAGAGAAAAAGCGAGTTCTTGACCGCATTCGAGCTGTCACATTTCGTGAAGCAAAGGAAGCTGGTGCAACTTTCATAACTCGACACTGGGTGGCTGAGAGATTAAAAAGATCAGAAGACTTTGTCAAAAGGAATTGGAATAAGAATCCTGAAGATTGTGAAACAGAATTTCAAGGAGGAAGACCGGAGAAATTATCTCAAGAATCGAAAGACATTGTGCTTGCTGCATCACGGCGCCGAAAGAAGAGCTGCTCTGAGATAGCGAGAGAGATACTTATCCGTCGTGGTAAGATAGTCAATCGGCAACTTGTGCATCAATTTCGAGTTCGCCAAGGCTTGAGTGCTTGGCATGAAATAGCTAAGCCACGGAAGTGTGATCTTAATATTGAAGATCGGCTATGGTTTTGTGATTATCTTGAGGAATGGACGGAAGATGATTTCCTTCACTTGGTTGTCAGCGATGAATTCTTCGTTTATGTCTCCAGAAAACCAAATTTTCAGAATGATCGGGTTTGGGCAACAACTCCTGATGAAGTCCCAGACGACCAGAAGTATCGAGAAATAGTAAAAAATCCAGCATGTGTGGGTGTTTTCATTATGTTCTCTATTCGGAAGCTCATCTGGGTTATCAAACCAAAAGGAACCAGTTGGGATGGGCCTTATTTTCGAAATGTAATTTTAGCCCAACATGTAATTCCGTTTTTGAAAGACCCCGAGTGTGTTTTGGATGTTGAACAGGCAACCTTTCTTCACGACAAAGCCCCCTGTATGAAAGCACTTGCGACTCAACAACTGCTTAAGGACAATAACATTGATTTTTTTGGAAATAATGAATGGCCTGGCAATTCTCCCGATCTTAATGTCTGTGAACATGTCGGATCCATCATGAAGGATCGGGTGGAGTCCTTAATGCTGGAACAACCCATTCAGAATCGGTATTCAACAGAAATTATGACTGCAAAGATCAACGAAGTCCTTGAAGAAATGAGTCATGATACCGATCTCTTTGAGACACTTCTGGGATCATACCCCCGTCGATTAATGGCCGTCAGAGCTGCAAATGGGGCAACACCCGATATTAAAACAAGTGTTTTTTTCAAAATTAAACGCTCTTTCGCGTGGTTTTGTCTGTTTTTTTCTATTCCTTTCAGTTACTTCTGTACAGGGGGGGCCAATCATTTCCTGACACCCTATATACCTCGTTAACCTCGTTGCTGTTCCGTGCGTTGGTCTCTCTTCACATGAAGGTGAAGCTGGTGGCCTCGCCTCTAGGTCTGGCTTGGTGGAGGAGCGAGTTGCTTTCTTGCGCTCTCCACCGTACATAGCCAGGTACACCCGGCTCATCTGGTACCGTCCTGAGCCAGGCATCTAGTCTTCTCTTGAAGACTTCAACTTTAGCCCTGTAATGTTTTCTAAGGTCCTTTGGAAGCTGGTTGAAAATTCTTGGCTCCCTGACAACCAAGCTATTTTCCTTCAGAGTTGAGGAGGTCCCCTGTCGGGGCCTTTAATTTGGGAACACTACACATTCTGCCTTTCCTATTTTCCAGTGTTGTTTGAATGGTAATTGGGTTTAGTTTGAGGTTTGGTACCAGTTTTTCGATCCGCCTAATATATATATATTACTTTATGTTACTTTATGTGAGTTTGAACGACGGTTCAGGAACGACTTGGAATCAACCCTCTGCAGCATCCCGCCTCATTTCGGAATTTGGTGAAGGAGGGAATTGCCGTCTCATTTCCTCCTTCCCTCGTAGCCAGCCACACATTATATATATATATATATATATATATATATATTTTTTTAGTTCGGGAAGAACCGATTCGCCTCTATTTAAAGGGCATATCTCAGCGGAAAAACAAAGAAAAAGTGAGAGGAAAGACAGAGGAAAAAGAAAGGGTGGAGGGGACAGTCGAAGTGGAAAAAGACCAAGGATGACAAGGACTGCAGGGTCGAGCCCCATCATCCTTGGGTGCTAGGGCCGGGAGGGCGCACGTGAAACCTCCAGGAACAAGCACGTACAAACGAGCACAAAGAGCACTCAAGAGCACGAGCTTAGAACCCCCTTGCGGGGATATATATATATATATATTAGGGTGGTCCATAAAATTTAAGTTTTGATTTTTTGTTATTGCTGGGAGGTAACTTGTGAGGATGAATGAGAAAACACCTCTGGCCAATGTTTTCCCAAATCAATCACTTTTTAGGGGTAGCACACAGTACTTCATTTTTGCACTTTTGCACTACCTAGTAGATTTACTTGTATATTATGTTCCAGTTCCAGTAATACATCTTTTCCTTGACAGATTATTGGTGTAGTGTTCATTGGTTGTGTTTAGTGGTTGGATATATGATGACTCAAGTTCGAAGCTCTTGCTTTTATCTCCTTGAAGGAGATAAAGTGAAGGACAAGCTTCTTGGAAGCAAATTACCATCACGTGGAGAAGTATTGTCATGCTTCCTTCATCACCACACTAATCTCAAGAAGGAGTTGAAGGAAAGTGCTCAAGTAGTGTGGGGTCAACTTGAAATATTTTGGAACAAAGCTCGAATCCCGACAAGGGAAAAATACAAAGGAATCCAAAAGATCTTGGACCTTCACCAAGATTGGATCAAAATAAAAAAAGGACGAATGAGGAGCCAGAAGCAGGTGAGTTGGATGATCAATGATAAATAAAAT
The DNA here is from genome assembly GCA_023014485.1 of Bathynomus jamesi. Taxonomy (NCBI): domain Eukaryota; kingdom Metazoa; phylum Arthropoda; class Malacostraca; order Isopoda; family Cirolanidae; genus Bathynomus; species Bathynomus jamesi. The sequence continues at coordinate 1,462,018 of JAJOZX010000175.1, forward strand.
AGTTTCTCGAGAGTATGACATATTATACTGTACAATAGTCAATACATTTATCATATATATATTATATACATTTATTATTTATATTTAGGTGTACAACGAAGAGGGATTCAAGGAGACACTTCGGAACCTATTTGATATGGCACATGCTGATGCCTTGTCTCTAATCAAAAAACCCAGAAGACAAGGCCTTCTTGCTGGCCCAGCGAGAGCCTGGAAGACGGGGATGCATGGTGGGAGTAGACAGAAAAACAGCAGAAAAAGAAAAACAAGCTGCCCACAGGAAGATGGAGGAGGAGATGCGAAAGAGAAAGGTGAGATTGTTCTTCAAATTCCTACTTTCATTTGATTGCAATGATTAGGTTGTTCGTTAACACTAATTGTCCATTTTCTTCGATTGTATTGCAGGCAGTCAATGAAGGTGCATCAACGTCGGGTACAGCAGTATTGGTGTCCTCAACAGAATCCTCAGTCCCTGACGAGTCATCCTCCACCGAAGATGAATGGGCAAAAGGTGGAAAGCGACCTCCAAAACAGGTGAAAAGAGTCAAGAATGTGATAACATCAAATCTAGCTGCTGCCCTAGATCGGACACACACTACGGACAGGATGGCAACCTACATAATAGCAGAGACTGCATTGAGCCTTGGCCACAGCCCAATGAATTTTAACATCACCCGGACCTCCATCAAACGGCAAAGAGAACGACATCGGATCATGATCTGCAGTAGCCTAAAAGCTTCCTTTCAGTCCGGTCCTGCAATCATCCACTGGGATGGAAAACTTATTCCAGACCTCCTCAACACCAGAGACCATGCGCATGTGGATCGGCTGCCTGTGCTCATTTCCTCCTTTTCGGGTCAATCTCAGCTCCTTGGAGTCCCCAAAATACCAACTGGATCAGGAGAACACCAAGCCAGCGCAGTTTTTGAATTATTGACTGAATGGGGCCTCGAAGAATCTGTCGTGGGGATGTGTTTCGACACCACTGCCTCCAATGCTGGTCGTTTGAATGGAGCGTGTGTGTTGTTGGAGCAGAAGTTGAAGAAAGACCTCCATTTTGCCTGCCGTCATCACATCATGGAAGTGATGATCGGTGGAGTTTTCACTGCTTGCTATGGCCCAACGAGTGGACCTGATGTTCCATTGTTCAGCAGGTTTCAGAGCAAATGGACCTTCATCGACACAGGAACATACGGCACCGGATGGGATGATGAAGAGGTGCATCGACTCTTGGCCCCCATTAGAGATTGGATTCTCCGCTTTACTGAGGAAAAACACTCCTCAAAATCCTTTCGAGATGACTATCAGGAATTCCTCGATCTGTCCATCATTTTCTTGGGAGGGAGCATTGACAACTACACCTTCAAGCAACCTGGCCCCATGCACCAAGCCAGATGGTTATCTAAGGTGATCTATTCATTGAAGATGTGGCTGTTCAGGGGACAAATCCCAGCCCTCACTCCACGAGAGCAAAAGTGTCTTAAGGATGTCAGTGTCTTCGCTGTTTCCATCTACCTGCAGGCATGGATGACAGCGCCAATAGCTGCTGCTGCGCCTCGCAGCGACCTCAGTCTTCTGCAGAGTCTTCGGGAATACCATGACCCCAAAATTTCGGAAGTGGCATTAAAAAAATTCAGCGGTCATCTTTGGTATCTTTCGGAGGAGATGGTGGGCCTCGCGATTTTCGATCCTGAGGTGTCTGAAGAGACTAAAACAGCAATGGTGAAGGCGATGGAGGAAGTTGAAGGAAAGCCTGATTGCCAGAAGAGAAGGAAAGGTGTTGCTGAGGGGGCTTAGTAGTATAGCCGCAAAAGGGGAGAGTGCAAGAATGTTGCAAGTTATTATGTAATGTTGCAAAGGGGTGGGGTTGTTGCAAAGGGGGGAGGGGTTGCAAAAAAATAAAAAATAAAAAAATAAAAAAAGAAAAAAAAGAAAAAAAAGGAAAAAAAGAAAAAAAATCCCCCCAAAGGGGGGATGCTGCAGGTGCAACAAGGAAAACTTGGAGGCGGCGTTATCCCCCAAGAGAAAGGAGAGAAAGGAGGAGGAGAGGTGTTCACCTGGCAGGAGCCAAGTGCATATTAAGACTTCAGCCGAGTAGGCGTTGTTTTATAGGCTCCTAATCAGCCAGTTGGCTGTAAATGGCTTGAGTTGTCAGATAGCGCCATGTATTCATTTAATTCTAATCGAAGACTGAGTTGCCAGATACCACTTTTTAGCATTATTATTGTATACACTATTATAGACTCCTAATCAGCCAGTTGGCTGTAAAGGCTTGAGTTGCCAGATAGCGCCATGTATTCATTTAATTCTAATCGAAGACTGAGTTGCCAGATACCATTGTATACACTATTATAGACTCCTAATCAGCCAGTTGGCTTAGAAGGCTTAAATATTGCCAGATACCACTTTTAGCGATACCGTTGTATGCATTATTATATTTCTTAAAAGAATACCGGTAGTAGGTTTAGAAGGCGTAACATGATATAATTAAGTAAAACAACATTGCATCATTCTGTTTATTATAAATATATAGAAAATAAATATACATTTCAATTGAGGAATATGCATATAACAGTACAGGAAATATATACACACAATTATGGAGATATATATAAAATAAAATATACATTTCAAATAGAAATAAATATACATTTCAATAATAATAGAAATATGCATATAATCGTACAGGGGAAATATCACGCAAATATATATAAATACAATTCAATAGAAATATGTACATAATCGTACAGGAGAAATATCAAGCAAAATATATATAAATACATTTCACTTTTTTTTCAAAATACTAAACTCGGTCTTAATCGAGTATATAAAATAAATATACATTTCAAATAGAAATAAATATACATTTCAATAATAATAGAAATATGCATATAATCGTACAGGGGAAATATCACGCAAAATATATAAATACATTTCACTTTTTTTTCAAAATACTAAACTCGGTCTTAATCGAGTTTACAATTACATCATTATTGCTCTGCATTACGCAGTATATGCGGCTTAATAATATTTCACCGCTTAAAGTATAGGGAAACCTGTATTCGATATGAAGGGCTTTCATATCGTTCAGTACTATTTTTGTTCCCACTTTACAACCGGTTGGTAAGTCTAGAATACAATCAAAAGCACGCACAAAGAGTTCATCGTTAGCTACATTATTAAACACAAGTTTATAAACACGCTTTTCCAATCGAGGGTTTATTTCTACCGACTCGAGCTTTTCAATCGTGAACTCACTCAACATAGCGGCAATTGAAATAATCTTCTAAATCGTTACGACAACTGCGCGTTATATAAAGAAATAGTTCTTCAGGGTGAACGGTGTAGGTGAGCTCAGCCTTGTACCGATCAATTGCTTTGTACCAAAGTTCATGGTATTTCAAAGAGTCTAAACTTTTTAAATAAACGTCCAGCTCTAGACCATTCTCACCAGCCCTACACTCGGTAAACCCATCGAGCAGAGCGGTGTAGGCGTATTCAAGTACTGTATCAAAATAAAGCATGTCCGTAACACGCGCGTCTAATATAGGTTTCAGCTTACGGAATCCGACGATTTCAAACATTCTGTCGAGGATGAAACGGTTTCGCGTAGGAACAAGAGCGTTATTATCAGAAGCATTCTTCCACATCAGCCGTATATCAATGCACGGCCGATCGTTATTTATACACAACGTACATACAACGGCGTATGAGGGTGCGTCACTAATCTGCTCTCTTCTTGTACCTACGTTAGCAGGTATTTTATAACGATCTTCACTCCACTTCTCAACTATCACGAAGATTCTATTCATCTCCTCGATACTTAAATAAACCCGTTTGTTTGTCGGTCTACATTCCGTTTCCAGTACATAGCTAATGGTACCGGAATTACGCCTGAACACGCGCAACGATTTCGTCACGGACACATCGTACGAGGCGTTGAGAATGCTGCTCAAAGGAAGTTCCATCGTATTCGAGGAGCGCACGTCCACTCGGTTCAAGCTCTGAGATAACTATGAGCCGTGTGAGGCACGCAGGTAAGGAATGGTTCGACGGGCGGCTGACTCGATGATACGTGAATGGGCTTGTTCGTATGACCGCGAGTCGAATTGCTGTACATATTTCGGTACAAGAATTAATTTCATCACTACCAGCCTACGCACCAGACATTTGGATAAGAACTAGGAACATTTTATGTTTTACTAAACATCTCCACACTCCGGCGCACTATTTGAGAGGAACATATGTTCATATTTTTCCTTTCTGCCCATCAAACGATACTCGTCTCTAAACTCTGTTAAAAATTCACGCAGGGCACTAGCCACAACCTCACTACGAACCTCATCATGATATACGTTAATATAGTGATAAAAATACTTAAGATTGTCCATGATCACGAGATTCACATTTTCAGTCGTAGGGTATGAGTAATCGACATGGTGTAGCATGACGTAATACCGCTTGTCACACACCCATCAGCAAGACTCATTATCCATACCTGCTGCTTCTCTTCTGCACGCGTTGTTTCTTTTACTTCACGGTGTATGTGAGACTTTATAAAGTTTAGCTCTGCAGTATACTTCAGCACATCGTCTGTGCAACGAAAGCCTTCAACGGTCTCACCAGAACATCCGTAGAGTATTTGTACATCTTGGAACTTCGCACAATCCAATGTGTTTTTAAAAGAGGCATAGGAGGGAGGAATAGGAAGTTTTTCGGTATCCACCACATCCTGGCACTTTACTGAATACCATTTCGTAAACGTTGTGCAAGCAATATTAAAGGTAGCCATTTGAATACACGTCTGATCTGAATACACGTCTGATCTCTCGGGCTTACTGCGGTCGACTGACCACGCAGGGACTCCCAGATAGTAGCATGACTCACGGTCTTACAGTGGGCGGAGCTTAGAACTTTCACCTGCACACACACACACACACACACACACACACACACAGGAGAAAGTGAAACGCTATTTGAAACATGATTTATTTAACAAACGAGATATTCAAGTTATATATATTTACAAATACGATTTAATAAACGAGATATTCAAGTTATATATATATATTTACAAATACGTGTAATAAATCAATTTTACAAATACGATTTAATGAACGAGATATTCAAGTTATATATATATATTTACAAATACGTGTAATAAATCAATAGATACGATTATATACAAGACGTGTGAGTTAACAATAGAAGCATCATTGGTATCCAAAGGGTACGGTATCATAGGTACCAGGTAACTGGTAACGTTTCCTATAGGTGTTACGGCACACCTTCGTACCCCTAAGTTCCTTCACGCCCCCCAGCTTCTGCGCCCGAAAATTGTGGGTGCCTACAATTAGTTGGGGAGGTTGTTCATCATCGTCCAAACATACTAGATCCTTCAACGACTCAAAGTTAACAACCTCCCGATTCGCATGGTTGAGCGTAATACCCTTTGCCTTCACGATATATTTCATTTCCTCCCCCACCCTGACCCGTACCCCATAAGTCTTAGGTCCTGTTGAGGCAAAAGAGTCGGCGTATGCGTTGTCCCCATACTCATCCTTGATCTCATCAGTGAGCTCGCCGAGGAACTCCCCAATAGTGGGCATGTATTCACCCTCCCTCTCTGTGAATATCACGCTATCTGTATCGGCATACAATACTCTCCGCCCAAGAGAATGCAATAGACCCCAAAGTTTTATACGGGCGTAGGCTGTTGTGAAGCTGGCCACAGGTATGTTTGTAACCCTTGAGGTATCTGTGGCAAATTCAGTGTTGTTGTACTTTATTACGTAAGTATTACCTACATTTACGATCTCCATGACCTCTTTATCGGGGGCATTGGCATAATCCCAGACATCGCTATAACTTTGTGCCAAATGAATGCTCCCTCTGCCGGTATTCTGCGCAAATTTTCCCCATAGACTGTTTAGACACAACTTTGCACTAAAGCGCTTGCCAGGATTCTTTACAATTTGGACACGATCAAGTTGTATACCTTCGCGGTCGCGGTAACGTTGAATATAGGCAGACTTTTCATCTTCGGTATCAACTCCTCGCGGATACCCTGATGCCTCAACCTTATCCTTCAAAAAGGTGTTTATATATGGTGTGAAAAGGTTGGGTAGCTTCTGAAACCTCCACACCTCATGTATCTTCAGTATTCTATAACCATGGCGTACGGCTAGGGCCAACTCAGGACTTGTATATACGCCTCTGATCTTACGCTGGTGGGGTATATGGTTACATTCGCCGTTATCCTCTTCCGCGCACTTCACGCACAGGGGAAACATGAGCTTGTCGTCGATAACGACAGGTAAGATCGGCATCCATAAATTGCGTGGGGGGAGTACGTCTACGAAAGAGAGCCCAAAGTAACGATCATTCAAATTTTTTGAAAATTCATTGATGGAGGGTAGGCTAGGTCCCACCAGTTTCTCAGGAGCGCCCACGGGGTACGGATTGCTCTTCATCACGTATGGGTATAAAGAACAGAAATCGTAGTAATGGAGCTTCACGCCCTCCGTAGGTGGGAAGTATAGTCTGAAAGGATTTGTACGTCCTCCAAACAAGCTATCACCACATTTGAGAGGATCCAGCACCATTGAACGCTTAATCGTTTTTATTTCCTCACGGTACACCTCGTCTGTCTCCATCCGTACATCATATTCATGCTCCCACAAGACTTTGTGAGTGAACTGTGATCCTATAAGTTGATCGCGGGTGCGGGTTGATGCAAGACAGTCGGCGGGAGACCTACCGTGGATATCTCCGGTGATTCCGCACTCAGGACAGGGGCATCCATGCCACCAGCAACCGTTAAAGGAGTACACAGTCTTCACACCAGTGACACAGTTTTCACTTAACCCATCAACCCAAAAAACACGTCCATTAATCTTAATGGGTACTTCACCCGTGTTGCGGGCGTGCTTTATGTATACACCTGTCTGTTGCTGTAGGTGTATGAGCCAGTAAATAGCCTTGTGCCCGTAACTGCGGGATTTGTTTCGGTGAATAATGGCTAAGGTGTCTTTAGGCATGAAGTTATTCTTGAACACCGTAAAACATAATGATGCGATGGTGGGCCTACGTAGTTTAAAGTCTCGCTGGTGAGGAAAGTGTAAGGGAAGTATCCTTTGGAAACTTCAGCTGCTACTCCCATCACCTTGGGTAGCTTTGCTAATTTACAAGGTGTGAATAATAAAGTATCTTTAAATTCGTGACCGGACAGCTCATACCAGGACAATACATACTCGGACAACTCAGACCCGGACAACTCAGACCCGGACAACTCATACCTAGGACAACTCATACCTAGGACAACTCATACTCTCTTCAACAATTACCACCCCAATGTTGATCTTTTCATCTATATCCACCCCGAAAGTTTAAACTCTGCAAATTAACCAAAATAAGATAAGAAAACAATAACAACAAATTTATTATTTATTGCAAACATATAATAAATAGAGAACCATTATTTACATAAGATAAAATTTGAATGCCGGTTAGGTCAACTGTACGCCCTTGACGATTGGTTAGGTTTAGTCGTGATGATTTCGTTAGTTTTAACGAAAAGATCACGACTAAACCTAACCAATCGTCAAGGGCGTACAGTTGACCTAACTGGGCATTCAATGAACCCAACCGGGTTTTCAGTTGACCTAACCGGGCATTCGATGAACCTAACTGGGCATATATATATATGTATATATATATATATATATATATATATATATAACTTGCATGAATTTTAAATGTTTAAATTTAATTTTTAATTTTACAAAATAAATGTTTTCATTTCAAAATGTTTTCATTAATAACTTGCATGAATTCTAAATGTTTTAATTTAATTTTTAATTTTACAAAATAAATGTTTTCATTAATTTTTCATTTTTTTTTCTGGTCCTATGTATGAGTTCTCCTAGGTATGAGTTGTCCTAGGTATGAGTTGTCCGGGTATGAGTTGCCTGGGTATAAGCTGTCCTGGTATGAGCTGTCCTGGTATGAACTGTCCTAGAACCCTTTAAATTGTACATTGCCTCTTATCTGCATCTGTATTAATTTGTTGCCTCTTTTCAATGGATCACCTGTAAATATCTCAGAGGATTCGTGTTCAAGCAACTCCTTATAAAGGAACTGCGTGTCAAACTTTGCCCCGTTATGGGCGAGAATATACACAGTCATTTTTTTGAACTTGTCGGCTAAATTGACAATATAGGACACAAATAGTTTCACAGGACTATCGCGGACATTCGTTTTAAAAACGTTTGTCCGTTTACCACATTTGGGGCACTCGTCACATTCGATACCCATACACTCATCACAGATGGTCTGGCTCACATGTAAATGTGGAATTGCCTCTGGTTTCAGCGTTCGTATATGTTTCTATATCGTAGTATACAGTTATACAAGGGTTATTTTTAGGCTTAGCATCTTTCATATAACATACATGCTTTACTCCATCCGCCTTATATTCCTCCTGGCATGTAGGACAGTGAATTACGTCACACTTGTGCTTAAATTTCCCCCAATTATCCATTGTGTGAAACATACCACATTCACAGATTCTCATTTTCCTGCACGTGCCAATTGATTTATGGAAATCAAAACAGATATTATTGAAAAATGCGCGTCTACACACATCACAGTCTCTCTTCTCAGCTTCAACTACACGGCTTTCACATTTGGTGCTTTTACACTGCTCACATACCATGTGACATTCTTTACAATATCTCACTATATCATCCGCAAACTCGAGGCACCCCTTACACAAATCATGATGTCTCCCATATTTTCGACTTTTGTCATAACTCGCGTAAAGCCCCCTTATATTACGGATGGGGAGATACGTTGTCCCTGACAATCCTAAAATAAGTAGGGGTCTTGTACGATCTCTCACACAGCTTTTAAAAACATACACAGTCCTACGACCGGTCTACAACACCCATTGGGTAAGTTGTGAGAATTTCGAATAGGCAGCATCCTACATCACATTGCTACGGGAATTAATTCAACCGGTAGATTCCGTGAGAGGGTAGGGACTAAAACTCACATTCTCACCCCTTAGCATGATGTTACCTCCCTGTTGAAACTCACAAGATTTGGGCGCCTTTAGAGCCCAATCTGCGACCTTCCATCTTCTACTTATTGCTGATCGCTAGCCCTATGGGTCGCCATAGGCACCGGGGAGACAGTTGCTCCGACGAGCCGAGGCATTGGGCGCGCGATTGATGGAAAATTTTGGCCCAAGACATAGGCCCTATGACGCGCTACTTATAAGTCAACGAAGGGGTTTATAGAGGGGTCTGCTGCCGGGCTAGGATCACCCCGGCCCTACCTTTTCATAGGTGCTTTCGGCCACGGTCAAACTTCGATAGGTACCCGGGGGACGTGGACCGAGAATTAATTGAACGGCTACAGAGGCTACGATGCGCGGCTTCTAGCTCCATCCTCAAAATTCTCCAGGTTTTTCCCGGTACACGCTTAGACTCATCGGCGATCCCTTGACTCCGGGAACCCAATACGAGGCCTATCCATTAGGCCTATGGCTCTGGGGGGAGAAGATTAGATAAGATGTCCCCCCGCTTCCTCCTAGCCTTACAAATTCATGGAATCATAGGCTAACCGACGTGGTGCAAGGTACGGTTTTCGCGTGTTGTCGTACCGTCCGAAAGACTTATCGGGTCCCCTTGACTCCGGGAACCCAATACAGCCTATCCATAGGCTTATGGCCCTGGGGGGAAGAAGATTCCCCCCTACTCAAGCCCTATAAATGGAATCATCGGCTAATCGCCGCAGTGCAGTCGTCAATCACCTGACCAAAAAGAAATCTATCTACCATTTCATAGGTCCTTTCAGCCACGATCAAACTTCGATAGGTACCCGTGAGACGTGGACCGAGAATTAGCTGAACGGCTACAGAGGCTACTTTGCGCGGCCTCTAGCTCCATTCGCAAAATTCTCCAGGTTGTTCCCGGTACACGCTTAGACTCATCGGCGATCCCTTGACTCCGGGAACCCAATACGAGGCCTATCCATTAGGCCTATGGCTGTGGGGGAGAAGTTTTAATTTGAGATTTCCCCCTCATCCGTGCCTTACAAATACACGGAATCATAGGCTAACCGACGTGGTGCAAGGTACGGTTTTCACGTGTTGTCGCACCCCCGAAAGACGACCTATCGGGTCCCCTTGACTCCGGGAACCCAGTACAGCCTATCATTAGGCTTATGGCATGGGAGGAGAAGATTCCCCGTCGACTCGACTCCTAGCCCTAGAAATGGAATGATCAGCTAATCGACGCAGTGCACTGGGTCAACCACGTGACCGAAAAGAACACCTCCCAACATCGTAGGGGATGGGGGAACTCCTGAGCCCCGGACCCCTTCGTAAATTCCTTGGAAACCTATGCTTAGGGGGAGAAACCGGTCGTTCCCCGATACGGACATAGGACCTATACCGTGGGTAACTCACGACCCGCCATTCTTACTCCCACGACGATCATCCAACCCAAACACAACTATGCGGACATTCACTTCCTGTTCTACCCTTCTCAGCTCTTCAGGACCCATATTACAGTCAAATTCAAGTTCACAGTCTACAGCTAGTTTACGGGCACGCTCCACGACTGTAGGCAACCAAATTTTTTGAGTTCGTGTATTTTGTACAGTAAACATACGTGCTAAGAGTACTGCTATAAAGCCGCAACCACGATCGACGTTTATATGCTTTCGGTAAATAGTCGGAGAATTGAAGTTAAGAGTATACGGTATGGCACTATGACCCGCAACACGGTATACATGGTCAATATTTACCGTGAAGTTGTCCATATTGAAGGCTATACTACTTTGGGCGGCTTGCATTATACGTCCTAATATATATTCTACATCTTCAGCCGCCAAACGTCTAAATGGCACTATCACCCAATAATCGTCTACATCACTGTCATCTGACCCGAATCCAAAGGACAGACTCGTCCTGACTTCACGCTCGTCACGATTCTGAAGAGCAAACTCTATAATATGCTGTACAACACGGCGTAACCCGCGCTCAATTCCATTGCTATACATGACTCTAGGGTCGACCCTGACTCTATACCGATTTCTAGTCAAGGCTGGGGTGGGGGCTGCGGATCGCACCAATTCGAGCGTTATACCATCCTCAACAGAACGGGGGGCGGCAGATGAATTAGGGGGTATATAGCGGAAGGTGCTGCTGGGGGGTCTGTTGCGTAGGAGGTTGAGGGTTGGGGCTCTATTATTGTAGACTTAACAGAACGGGGGGCGGCGGATGAATAAGGGGATATATTAGCGGGAGGTGCTGCTGGGGGGCTTGTTGCATAAGAGGTTAAGGGTTGGGGATCTATTACCGCTGCAACAGGCGCGTATTTCGTGCGCTTTATACCTGACGTGGGGTTCTCATACCTCCGCTTTGGACGTGCTACCGGTATCGCTGGTGAGGGTTCGTTGGCAGGGGAGGAGATCACAACTACACTGTCGTCGAGGTCATCCGTAATGATGGGCTGCTCTACCTCATCGTCATTCACGGTTCTGTGGGAGAAGAAATATAAGGAACAGCACTCAAAATTTGTAATATTTTGTAAATGACCCACTTAGGAGTGTGACGTGTTAGAAATGGACTCTGTAGAAAAATTCAGATTCACGAGCCCATCCACATGTATATCTGGACCTACAGGATGTGGTAAAACTGTGTTTATGCTTAAAATCATTAAAGAAAAGGGAAAGATGTTCTCGAAATTTGTGCGTAAAGTTATATGGTGCTATTCGACGTATCAATCAGTGTTCAACGAGTACCAAGACGATATTTTGTTCCACAAAGGCGTATATGACGTTAATTCGTTAAAGGGAAATGAACATACAATCATTGTAATTGACGATCTCATGTTGGAGATGGATAAAACCTTTGCCGAGACATTTACAGTATTCTCCCACCATCTTAACATAAGCATGTTCTTCATCAATCAGAATCTATTTTTCAAAAATAGATACATGCGCGATGTGTCGTTAAATACGCAATATCTAGTCTTATTCGCGCAACGTAGAGATGTATCACAAATTGGGGTATTAGCCAACCAAATGTTCCCGAATCAGCGTAAGGAGTTTTTGGAAGTTTATAAAGAAGCTACAAGCACGCGTTACGGATATTTACTTTGCGACCTTCATCCGCGAAACACGTTTAGAGTGCTTCTGCGAACGAATATATTTCCAAACGAGCCTGAAACGGTGTATATTCCAGAATGACAAAGAGACTAAAGAAATACCGTGAATTAATAAAAATCTATCATCGACTGCCCCGGGCATTGCAGCAGATGTTTATTAAAAATATCGATGCCGACTTTTAAATGCATCTGTGAAATCTGTCTTAACGTTATAAATTGCAATGTATCAATGAAATCCCATCAGAAGGCTCGCCTACACCGCTACAAGAACATAATACGTGCACTCGCTCGTAAAAGCCAAACTGTAGCGAAGAAAAAACGAATTATTGTACAAACAGGAGGGTCATTTCTCCCCATCTTATTTCAGTTTTGGGTCCTTTACTGACTAGATTAATATAATGAAGAAAGTGGTAGTGATTCCCCACGAGGTGTACGCTTCACTGCAAAGGAATCCAGACACGTATCTAGATCCCCGTAAAAGCAGACTTAAAAGAATGGAAAGCGAATTGTTAGCCCTATTAAACAGTGAAAAAACACCTGATGAGAAAAGAATCTTATACCAAGAAGCTCTGCAGAAATTTCTTCACGAGTACGAAAATTATAAGAGCACTACAGAGATTCCTGTGGTTATTAGGCACAGCACGGGGGACGATGGACATGGCGACATAGGATCTGAGTCCGACGATACAGCTGACCAACCAAAAAGATTAGCCACACAACATATCGAACATGTATTAAAAAATACCCTCCCACTTACATTGAGGAGTAAAGGCTTAAGTCTTTATAATCTATTGAATGAGGATCCCGCCATACAATGGACCGATACAGGGGAGATCATTGTGGAAGGATCAAAGGTACAGGGATCGAATATCGTAGACATTGTCCATGATCTGGTGAGAAAGTGGGATAGGCCATTACCATCAGGATGGAAGCATATTAAGGGAAGCCTACAACAAATAAATGTTCCTAAAACGTTGATAGGAAATCTGAACAGGTTAAAAGACTTGGAGCATGCAACGCCTGTGACACAATTGAAGGCGCCGTCACTCCCGGCGGTAACACCTTTGAAGAGGAGCAAGAAGAGGTTAAACCAACCCTACCCACGTGCCTCTAAAATACGCAAATGGCTAACGTATTAATTAAATGCTATTATGACATTTCTACCCCATCCTCTTACGGCGGCGTAGATAGACTGTACAGAAGTGTTTACGGAGTAGGAAAAAAAGATGCTGAAAGATTTTTGAGGGAGCAGGACGCTTATACGCTTCATAAGCCTGTGAGAAAAAGGTTTAAAACAGCCAAGACAACGGCTTCCTCGATTGATTCTATTTGGCAAGCAGATTTAACAGATATGCAAAGATATTCTGTGTATAACGATGGTTACCGCTACATTCTATTCATAATAGACGTATTCTCTAGATATATGTGGCTAGTTCCTCTGAAAAATAAATCGCCTGAAACAGTTGCTAAAGCCACCAAAACGCTAATGTTAAAAGAAAACAGGGTTCCTGGCTATTTTTGTACGGATATGGGGAAGGAATTTATAGACCGTGCTTTTCAGAACATGTTGACAGAGTTTAACATCAGCTATTACACAACCAATTCTATACATAAGGCTTCTTTAGCTGAAAGAGTTCAGCGCACCATAAAGGAACGCATGCACCGTTATTTTACACATAAAAACACATACAGATTTCTAGACATTCTGGAATCATTGGCATCATCCTACAACCGCTCACACCATCGCACGATTGGGACAACACCTAACGAAGATTTAGAAAGAGGTACGCTCCCGAGAAGAGATGGATCATCACCACCACCACCACCACACTCTGCGCGCTTCAAAATCAATGATTATGTAAGGCTGTCGCGTTCGGGGAATAAATTCGCAGAGGGTTTTGAGCAAGGATGGACACGCGAGATTTTTAAAGTTAGGGCTGTGAGACCTAAAGGTGAGATAATGATGTATTACATTGAAGATTTGAATGGGGAAGAAATCTCAGGAGGCTTTTACCGCGAGGAATTGCAGAAAGTTGCGTTTAATTTAAGAAAAAATGTGTTTAAAATTGAGAAAATTTTAGGAAGCAAAGGTTCAGGAAAGAGAAAAATGTACCTGGTGAAATGGCTAGGGTACCCAGAAAGCTTCAACACCTATATAAAAGCTGATGCAATAATGAAGCTTAAATAGTATGCAACATGGCTCCTAACCATTTCTACGTCACACTCCCGTCCTCCTCGTCCCTGTCTGTACACCCTAACAACACACTAGCCAACTTTGTAACAGAACTCCATGGGCACATTGAATTGGGTCGTGATTCGTATGAGGTGGGGATATGCGAAATTCAGCTGGACACCGTCTTTTTAAATATTGAACATAAAGAAACCGTTTTTACGATTCTTAGAGACATTGACGAGTATGGAAAAGCTGGGGTAGCTATGGATGAAACTATGCGCATCGCTCGGACTAAGATTGCACGGTATTACAGTACAGAAGTAAGACTACGGCCGGGTCAATATGGTTCGGCTGAGGATGTTGTGAGAGGCTTGAACGTAAGTTTATGAAACTCAAACCTTACGAATGATTTAGTATACGAAATCGTAAACAACTCTGCACATACACTAATCCTAAAATCAAAGACTAACAGACGTATTAAAGACCATAGAAAGTTCCAAATTCTAGCCAACGGCCGCTATAGCGCAGTCTTCCAAAGAGACACATTTCACGAGACACAGCATGACTTGTCCAGATTAATGTATCAATTGAAGATGGAGAAATTGGCTGAAAGGCCCCCAGACATGTGCTATATTTACAGTAATATAGTGGAGCACCAGTTTGTTGGGGATACCCAGGCACGCCTGCTGCGCATTGCTCACATCCCCAACCATAGAGGAAGGAGTTTGAGTATTACATATGACAGACCCCATTATGTGAATGTCGCAACTAATTTAATAACCAATATCACAATATATATAAGAACGATTGAGGGTGAAAACTTCCCATTCGGTAACGGGAACTTAACAGTGAAGCTACACTTTCGACGCACTGAGTTATAATGGATAGAAAGCCTTTCACCGTCTATTGAGGGATGCGATACCAGCGCGGTAGTGGACTTGGATCCATTTTTTCATCCATACTACGTACGGCTGTTCCTTTGCTGAAGAGGGGTGCCAGATACCTTGGAAGGAAAGCGCTACAATCAGGTATTAACACTGCAGAAGAGATATTGGCCGGGGCTAAACCTAAAGAGGCTATAAAAAAACATTTAAAGCGTACACGGGACGAAATCATCAAAGATGCAAAGAGAAAAATGCGTGGTGGCGGGAAGAAGAAGCGGGCTGCCCGGAAGAAGGGGTCACGTGGTATTAAACGTAAAAGCCTACCAAAAAAGAAGTACTGTAAGCGAATGAAACCTATGGTTGACCACTTTTTTGACTGATATAAGCTAAGGACATTGATCTCATGAATCATAGTTTGTTTACCACTTGTCGAGAGAGGAGTCACTATTTCGCCATGGCACGCTTCATCCACCCATGTAGTTCACAATGCTGTAAATCGGAGCTGTCCCTTTTTGAGCTACCTCCAACCCAAGTTTCTATTGAGCACAGTGACTTTATTACAATTAACCCTTTAAACACAATTAGTTCCCCGAGTGCACCTATAGAATTCGTGATACCCAGCTCAGGCCCTTACTTTTTTGATCCAAGCTGTGTGCACATGTACGCTAAGCTACGTATAGCCCATTCTGATGGAACGGTCTGCGATGACAAATATGCTGTATACCCTGAACAAACTTTCTGCACTCCATATTCAACCAGTGTGACGTATATTTAAATCAGACCAACATATCGGCAGGCACGGGGTACTATCATCTACGAGTCTATCTGAAAATGTCCTCAACTTTTCCAAAGAAGCGAAGGCTACCTTTTTAAGTGCCGAGGGATATTATCAAACTAAAGATGAAATAGTATAAAGGACAAATTTAAAAATTCTAAAAGAAAATATACGAGTGTTTTGGACGGTTGCACACAGATTTCACTTTCCAGGAGAAGTTGCTTGTGAACGGGGTGGATATGAAAATAAAGCTCACCCGCACGAGTCCTGAGATCTGCTTAAATCTGGCTGCGGATCAGAGGAGGGTGCAAAGCCCGTTGTGGTTCACATTATGGACACATACCTCCGCGTACGGCGAGTGAAATTAAGTTCACCAAAACAACTAGAAATTGAGAAAAATTTACTAACGCTACAGTGAAATATCCTATTAACAGAGTGCAGATCAAACTATATACGGTTCCGGTTCCTGCAGGTTGGCATCGAAGCAGATAGAAAACATTGCCCTGGGAAATCTTCCTAAAAGGGTATTAATCGGCATGCAGGACCACGCTTCGGTGAATGGAAAATATAAAAAGAGTGCCTTTAAATTCGAGAATTTCGGACTTAAAAATATAACTCTATACGTTAATGGCACTGCTTTGGGTGGAACAATGGGTACGGACTATTCATCAGACGCTGTGTTACCTCTTTGTGCCAGAGCCTATAGTAATCTGACCCATATTGCAGGTGATTGTGATGAGCTTGGTAATGGGGTAACGCAGGAAGAATTCGTTGATCAATTTAACCTTTATCCGTTTGACATTACACCTGACTTATCTGCTAGCGTAAATACCCATTTAACCCACAGCAGAGCGGAAACATCTCAGTGCGGCTGGAATTCGCCAAGCCTATAGACGCTCCTATTAGTGTACTAGTATATCTCGAATCGCAAGCCCTAATAGAAGTAGATAGATTTAGGAGCGTTATCACTGACTTTTAAAATGGATGCTAATACACTTCAGAAAGTAATGGAACGATCACACGTTCCAAATTTTTCGGCGTGTTTGCGAAGAATGAAACATTGAGTTTGCCAAGTACGCGAGAATGCGGTAGTCTTATTGTGAACACAGACATCATCGGTAATGAAGGGATTCACTGGATCGCTGTCTATTTTAAAAATAGACAGCGCCTGTACTATTTTGATTCACTCGGTACTCAACCCTGGAGTAACCCTATTATTGTAAATTTCTCGCTCAGTTTACATATTCCCGAAGTTGTATGGAACCCATTTCGCATGCAAGGATATTTTACTAATGTTTGCGGAATGTACTGCGTCTCATTTCTGATGCATATGTCAAATGATAAAGAATTTATAAATTTTTTAAATTTATTTGACCCGTGTCACACTCGCCGAAACGATGAAATGGTATGCAGACAGATAAAAAACCGTTTTCCAATTGTACGTACTCGTTGTATATTATAATGTTTTTGTTCGTATATTTGTAACGATATATTCTGTAGTTGTTTATTGTACTGATTTCTTTCATTTTTAAATTTATGAAAATATATTGTGTCTTCTTAACCCAAAAAGATCGAAAAACATTACATTATTTCGGTGTGACATGTTGACTGATCAGTATATCATCCGTATTCCGAGATTCTTCAAAAGATTGTATAACACGTGTCAAATCTCATCGGACCTTAAAGGAATAATGTTAATTCTTTTAATACATATACAGATTATACAGACAGATCCCCATTATGTGAAAATATCTTTGGTTCGAGGAATAACATTGATTGCCATAAAAAATTTCGATTTTAGCATAATGGGGATAACCAAATAACATTGATGCCATAAAAAATTTTTGGCGAGTATCTATTTGACGAGATACTACAACTCTCCACATATATAAAACGAATTATAGACACTTACATTTCTATGGTAGTCCCTTGCGTCGGGTTGTAAGGAGCGTCACTGCAAATATCTTCAATGGTTTGCGTTGGAAATAATTCGCCACGGTCAATCGCATTGAAAAGAACTAATTGCGCTTAATGCTGCAGTATCACTTTCTTCATCAATTCCGGGGAGAACGTACAGGTCCATGGTGGAGGATGTGTGACATTGCTGGCTGTTCAGTATATCACCCGTATTCCGAGATTCTTCAAAAGATTGTATAACACGTGTCAAATCCTCATCGGACCTTAAAGGAATAATGTTCATTCTTTTAAACATATACAGAGTATACAGACAGATCCCCATTATGTGAAGATATCTTTGGTTCGAGGAATAACATTGATTGCCATAAAAAAATTTCGATTTTAGCATAATGGGGGTAACAAATAACATTGATTGATATAAACATTTTTTGGCGAGTATCTATTTGACGAGATACTACACCCCATCCATATATATAATATATATATAAATTCTAATTATAGACACTTACATTTCTATGGTTGTCCCTTGCGTCGGATTGTAAGGAGCGTCACTGCAAATATCTTCTAACGGTTTGCGTTGAAAATAAATCGTCACGGTCATCGCGTTGAAAAGATTAATTGCGGTTAATGCTGCAGTATCACTTTCTTCATACAATCTGGGGAGACGTACAGGTCCATGGTGGAGGGAATGATAATCACTGACGCGAAAATAGCTACTGTTACTCCCAACTGAAAAATATCCCTTTTATATGCACAATCGCCAAGTTCGCCCAAAGACCAGATATGTTCGTAGTGATTGGCTGCCGATGTAGCTGGGTGGAGCTATGACGTGTACCAATCCGCTATAACGGGACCGGATGAGTAACATATATAAAAATCGTGTTTCTTGAATTATAGGCACTTACATTTCTATGGTAGTCCCTTATATTATATTTTTACTTACAAGTTAATAGTATTGTTTTCTTGTGTTAACATAATTGCTAACTTATTTTATAATAAAGAAATTATATCCTAATTATATTTTTAAAATAGCATTCGGTTTCCACATTAAACTGTGGGCCTAAGGTGACGTGAAAACTTTATCCGTTGTCACTCTTCGAGCTAGTTGTTATTATTACTAAAGAGAAAATCATGCATGCTTTTCGGTCATACTACTGACTCGTTTCAAATGATGCATTAACATGCTTTTCGGTCATACTACTGACTCGTCAAATGATGCATTAACATGCTTTTCGGTCATACTACTGACTCGGGGTCAAATGATGCATTAACATGCTTTTCGGTCATACTACTGACTCGTCAAATGATGCATTAACATGCTTTTCGGTCATACTACTGACTCGGGGTCAAATGATGCATTAACATGCTTTTCGGTCATACTACTGACTCGTCAAATGATGCATTAACATGCTTTTCGGTCATACTACTGACTCGGGGTCAAATGATGCATTAACATGCTTTTCGGTCATACTACTGACTCGTCAAATGATGCATTAACATGCTTTTCGGTCATACTACTGACTCGTCAAATGATGCATTAACACGTTTTTCGGGCATACTACTGCCTCGGGTCAAATGATCCTGTTATTTTAAATCCGGTTCAATAATCCTGTTATGTTGAAATGTGGAAGAGTAAGCAACGATCCCCATCGACGAGATGTATTTCTGAATCCATGTTAAACTGGAGGTCTAAGGTCGGGTGAAAAGCTTACCAATTCGGCGAGAAAGAGTTAATTATTATTATTGCTACATAGAAAAATCGTGCATTACGATGTTTTTCGGGCATACTACTGCCTCGGGTCAAATGATCCTGTTATTTTAAATCCGGTTCAATAATCCTGTTATGTTGAAATGTGGAAGAGTAAGCAACGGCTCCCTGACGAGATGTATTTCGTAGGTTAGGTTAGGTTAGGTCTCTTACATATAAAAACCCATTCACTAAGAGCATTGGCTTTATTAGTACATTCAGGTATGCCTACCTTATTTCTTTCGCTGATTGCTATTTAATATAATTGTGTGTATTTCTAAGAGTCGGAGTGAGGTGAGGTTTTGATCGATTTGACTGGTAGAAAGGTAAATTATGGTCAATCAAGTTGGGCAGATTCTCGGAATTCCTTTCCTCTAGCGGATTGTGTTTTGGTTAATTTCAACTTTTAAATGAATTTTCGCAAAATTCTCGTATTTTTTCAATTTTTTTCGCATGGAATGAGGCTCGTGTGTTTCATAAATTTTCATCTCGTATGGAGTGAAGGGATACTTATCAGGGATTGGGGGGAACCCCATTGACCACGACGAAACCCTATTTATGAGATAAGATGAAATAGTGATTTGAGAATAATCTTTGTGCAGTTTAAGTAAATACATTTATTCAAGTAGAGGTTGCAACCTCTCCTTCCTTCATGCGAATACTGTAATGTTCTACGTAATGATACAACTTAGATATTATATATATATATATATATATATATATATATATATATATATATATATATATATACGGGTTTGGGGAATGACGATCGTCTGTTTTGAATTGTTTCATAAATTTTCATCTCCGTTCGTTTTTCCCCACTGATATTCGAATATTTATAATGAAATTGAGTGTGTAAAATTATTTATTTGATAAACAGAATTTAATTGGGTTCATCCCAACGTCAGACCATTACTTTCGTCTTATATAATTATTTTAGGAGAATTTAATAAACATATATTAAAGTACATTTCTTTCTCATTAAAATGTTCAGGGTCACGCGGCCTGATTTGCTTTTTTTTTGTTTCACTACAGATTTGTTTGTGGGTACTTCTTTTATTTATTTCTTGTAGCACTTGTGTTACCTTATTTCTATACAATAATGTCTTGAAGTGAGTGATACTGACATCGTGTGTAATGATTCATTGAGGCAGTGAAACTCATTTTCTTTCAGATATGCAAGTTACCCATAAAATTTGAAGCTAAAGTAAGCAAAGAAAACTAATTTTGATGGGAGACTTGTCTTGCTAAGAAGCCTCCAAGACTAAACTTCTCTCTACTTTTTTTTTTTTTCCAACGTCAGACCATTACTTTGGTCTTATATAATTATTTTAGGAGAATTTAATAAACATAATATTAAAGTACATTTCTTTCTCATTAAAATGTTCAGGGTCACGCGGCCTGATTTGCTTTTTTTTGTTTCACTACAGATTTGTTTGTGGGTACTTCTTTTATTTATTTCTTGTAGCACTTGTGTTACCTTATTTCTATACAATAATGTCTTGAAGTGAGTGATACTGACATCGTGTGTAATGATTCATTGAGGCAGTGAAACTCATTTTCTTTTCAGATATGCAAGTTACCCATAAAATTTGAAGCTAAAGTAAGCAAAGAAAACTAATTTTGATGGAGACTTGTCTTGCTAAGAAGCCTCCAAGACTAAACTTCTCTCTACTTTTTTTTTTTCCAACGTCAGACCATTACTTTGGTCTTATATAATTATTTTAGGAGAATTTAATAAACATAATATTAAAGTACATTTCTTTCTCATTAAAATGATGCATAATAATATATATCTAGCAAGAACAATCCGATCATTGCAAAAAAAAAAACTGGAAAGGTATGCAATTCCAGGTTTAATAATAATAAAGATTGAGTGTGTAAAAATTATTTATTTAATAAACAGAATTTAATTGGATTAACTACCGTCATATAAATATATATTGTGGTACACAATGGATGATTAATATATGGTTTTCTGGGACACATGGCGCTATCTGGCAACTGAATACATTGCGCTATCTGGCAACTCAGCCAGAATAGAGGTTTATAAAAGACCGAGAAGCTGATGAAAGAATCATTCAAGCTCGGCTCCCAGCCGAGCAAGGACCTCTGGTCCTTCTCTTTCAGGCCCTTTGGGAAAACCCCTTAGAGGCCTCTTAGGTTAGGTAAACGAAAATAACTTGGGGGAGAACTCCTCTCTCTCCTTCAGGTGTCTCTCTCTCTCCTTCAGGTGTCTCTCTCTCTCTCCTTCAGGTGTCTCTCTCTCCTTCAGGTGTACCCCTACCCCTTGGCTCAGCCAACTGGCTGATTCTGGCTGATTAGGAGCCTATAAAATAACGCCTACTCGGCTGAAGTCTTAATATGCACTTGGCTCCTGCCAGGTGAACACCTCTCCTCCTTTCTCTCCTCCTTTCTCTCTGGCCCTTTGGGGGGAATAGCTTGGGGGAGAACTCCGCCCCCAAGTTGCATGCCCCTTGCAACCCCGGTTGGCAACAAGGCCAGTACTCTTTTTTTTTCTTTTTTTCTTTCTTTTTTCTTTTTTTCCTTTTTTTAATTTTTTTATTTATTTTTTTTTTTTTTGCAACCCCTCCCCCCTTTGCAACAACCCCCACACCCCTTTGCAACAACCCCACATCCCCTTTGCAACATTACGTCATCACTTGCAACATTCTTGCACTCTCCCCTTTTTCGGCTATACTACTGGGCTTCAATCGAGTCACTAGCAACAGCAAACTCAAAAAGACTGCTGTTGTCTCTGGGGTCAGGTGTGGGATACCTGAGGAAGGAGGTGCGGGATTGGGACAGTGATCCTGATCACCAAATAGCGAAGAAATCAGTGGCAAACCTCTCTGTCGTGAACGATCATGCAGAGAGGGGGGTTGCTCTCATTAATGAATACAACGGCTGCCACACCAGGAATGAGGAACAACTGCAGTATCTCCTGCAAGTTGTTGCTAACTACAGGAAGCAGTTTCCTCAACCACTGAAGTCAGCCTGGCAACTGGGCGAGAAAACAAAGATCAAATGAGGTGCAGAGGGAATTGTTAGTCAATTCATTTCGGAATTGTTAGTTACCCTAATAGTCATGTACTGTCACCAAGATTAACTTTGCTGTGATTTTCAGATTATACCAAAACTTCAAGTGTCATGTGCTACCCCTACAAATTAACTGATTCAAATAAACTTTCCCAGAGGTGTTTTCTCATCCACCCTCATAAGTTACAATCCAGCAATAAAACAATCACAAAAAAAATTCCACCCCTATAAGAGTGGACCACCCTAATATATATATATATATAATATATATATATATATATTATATATATATATATATATATATTCAACGGATGTTCGACGAAAACATGGCCGTTAAATTCATGGAAACAAAGTGTCACCTTTCATAAATAAATTTAAAAACTTTCGCTCTTTTTCTTCCATCGATAGTTTCAATTAATTTTGCTGCCTTCATTTTCTTCTAATAAAGTTGTTCAGTTGTTCTTTCCTTTGTCCATTATTCCATTCTTTCCTTTTTTAGGCTGTCCATTACGTGGCCCACGAATCTCTCTTGACTTTTCTTTAATCGTCCTTTAAAAATCTTGTCCTTTTTCTGGTTTCTTTAAAAAGTTCTTTGATCATCTTGTCCTTTACTGCGTTCATTACTCCTTCTTGCTCTCTTTCTAATGGCCGTTTACAACGTTCTTTATTCACTTTGTCCTTCGTATCGTCCGTTAATCATTCTTCCGTCCTTTCAACATCACTTCTTCAATTAGGGTTTTTATCGTTATTTTCATCTAATTCAACAACTTTGTTTTCTTTCTGGGTCAATATCCTACTTGTCCTACTTGTTCCGGCCTTCCAACCGCCCCCCCCCCTTCTCTCCCTCTCTCTCTCTCTCTCTCTCTCTCTCTCTCTCTCTCTCTCTAGCTTGGCACTAGTGAAAATAATTTAGAGATTTTTGAGCGTCGTTGAAAATAGAGTTGAAAAGGGATTTTTTCCTCGCCTGTTTATTCCAAATTTCAATTGGAAATGAAGCTATAAATTTTTATACTAAAGTCGAATTTAAGCTACGGCTTTTGTATTTAATTTTAAAAGCGGAAGATATATATATACATATATACATATATACTATTCGTGTAAAAATAGAAAATTATATTTTTCCATTTTATGGTAATGTACCACTGAAGTAATAAAATAATTTGACTCTTATACAATTCGTTTTTCGAATTGCTTGGTTTGTTTCTTATTTATAATTTAATTTACACACACACACACACACCCACACACACACACACACCACACACATATATATATATATATATATATATATATATTATATATATATATATATATACACACACACTGTATATCATTAATCCTTACGAGGACTTTGAATTTATTTCATCTCGTTCTTCAAATAAAACGAGTTGAAAATGAATTCTAAGACCACAGAAAGGAATGTTTTCTTTTTCTTTGTGAATTAAAATGATATTTAGTGAAAAGCAACGTTTTTTCCCAACATTTCTTACAAATCAACGATCAAATGGGGATGAAGCAAAGAAGTAATATAAAATATGAATCGTTCTTTCGAAATGCTTTCGTAAAAAAAATTAAAATAATCAGCCATGAAGTCAAAAATTTTTATCTAACGCTGATGATGACTATTCGAATTGTTGAATTGCGAGCAATTGCTTTAACATTCCAAAATGATTACGACAACCTATATTTTATTAACTTTTAATTTTATTTTTTACTTGTTAACCTTATTGGTCCCTTCTATGTACATTATTCGAGGAGTCTAGAACTGAAAATAGGGTCTGACGGGGTTCCTTAACGTGCTGCTTATTTGATTTTTCAAAAAAACGTTTACATTTTCTTAAGAAATGGCTTTGACTATGTAATATTCTCTTCTATATTATTATCCAATTACACACCCACACACACATATACTGTATATATTGATTTGTAAAAGTTGTATACCTAATATATTTCGTTAAGAAATTCAATTCTGGACACATATTTTTCTGATTATTTGCCAACACTTTCTCCAAAAACTATCTAAAATGGTTCCTCAGTGACACCCATCTTTATTCCAAAAGAATTTTTCGCTCTGCGAGAAATATAAAACCTTTCCCGCCGTCGCTGACGAAGGGTGTTCCAACCGATGTCAGAACTAATGATCCGCTCTCTGCCGTCCATTTAGGCCTAAGTGAAATCCCCCTCCTTATCAAAAGCTTTTATCGCCTTGTCTTGAAAGGTGTTTAGAATCGTTAGCTTCTTTTCCGTGAAATATTTAGGAGATATCAAGATATTTAAATATAAGAAATATCAGAATTTATGAAAATAGGAAAATAATATTTATAAAGCTGAATAACATTGAAATACCATATAATATAACCACAATACAATAGAGACAGTATATATATATATATATATATATTATATATATATATTATATATATATATATATATATATATATATCAGTGGCGATTTCTTAATGAATGCAACGCATGCAATGAATGCATGTGTTAAATATGTTCTCTTTTCAGATCTAAGTAAGGATTATAATTGACAAAATAATTTTCAGAAACTAAAAATAGGCTAAGGCTTCAATCACGCATGTACTGGCTATTGGGCGGTGTAACAAAATTATGTCTTATTTCATTAGACAATTAAGAACATTTTTCTGTACACAGATCGAAATACTTGTAGCTAAAGCATTCACTAATTCAGTCTGGGTACAGAAAATGTTCTTAATTGTCTAGTGAAATAAGACATGATTTTGTTTACACCGCCTTGCCTTGGGCAATTTTTTAAGGAGACTTCTCACTATCCATAAGATATTTTTTTTGAGCCTCATAGCTAAATTCAAAAGGCAATATGTTTTAAAATATGCTTAGAAAATTTACTTAATATTTTTCTAAAAATAATTAAAAAGCTTTGTTCTGATTTTTTTTAATTAATGAAAATAATACGGCATGCATTCAGTTTTATAGGTGCATTCACCAAAAAGTAACATCTGGAAATTCTGACAAGGCTTCTTTCCAGTACCACAGCCGCAGCTTCACTTGTGTTCGGTGTTCCCTTAAATAAATTATAGCATTGTAGTGCCCATAAACTGACGATGTTTTAATCAATTGAAGACTAGAAGATTTTACTCACTCTCTTTTGATGAGAAAAAGCGCATATTGAATAATGGCAGACCGATTCCACATTTGAATTTAAGCAAAGAAAATAAAGGCTTCACTAGGAAATTTAATCCTAAGCTGTATGATGATGTTCCCTGGTTATGTGGAAATATTTCAAATAACAAATTGTACTGTTGGTCGTGTTTTCCTATTTTCAAGAGATAACTCTGTGTGGAATTCTGTTAGTCGTGGATACGACGATTTAAACAATTTACATACTGCAATTTCTCGCCACGAAAAATCTCTTGCTCACATAAATGCATTTGTTGATCTTAAAACATTTGGAAAGTCAGAAAGAATTGATTTAATACTCGACAAGCAGAAATCAGTTGCCATTTTCAGACATAACGAAGAAGTTAATAAGAATCGAGAAATTTTGAAACGTTTGATTAGGATAACATGTTTTTTAGGTATGCAAGAATTAGCATTTCGTGATCACAATGAAGAAGAAAACGCTGACAATAGGGGTAACTATATTGAATTGGTATTTTGTATGGGAGAATTCGATGAAAAGCTTCAAAACCATTTAAAAACTGCGATTGTTTTTAAGGGAACATCATCTGCTATTCAGAATGACATAATTCAATCTATTAGTGCAGTTATGTTAGAACAAATAAAACGTGAGCTTATCGACTGCATGTATGTGGCGATTTTATTAGATGAAACATCTGATGTCAGCTGTTTTTCTCAACTCTCTACTGTTGTTCGTTATGTTAATAAACATGGAGAGATTTGTGAACGATTTATAAAATTCAATGACGTCAGCAATGATAGAAGTGCAGGAGCGATTTCTGATTTATCTATAAGGCAACTAGGTGAACTGGGCTGTTTGAAAAAAATTAGTTGCTCAAACCTACGACGGTGCTGCTGTTATGGGGAGCGATCTTAATGGAGTACAAACAAAGATTAGAGAAACTGTACCAGAGGCTATTTTTCTTCACTGCTACGCCCATAAACTTACCTTGTTTATCCCAAGCTGTCGCTGAAATTTCCGAATGTAATAATTTTTTTCAGTATTAGGAGTTTTCATCATTTTTCAGCAGTTCAACTAAGCGAACTTCAATGCTTGACAAAGTTGTTGGAAAGCGTTTCCCTAAACTGGCTCCAACGCGGTGGAACTATTCATCTCGTCTAGTTGAAAGAGTTAAGGAAAATAAAGAAGATATATAGATCTTTTAAAAAGCATTCTTGAAAACCCAAAGAAATTTGATGAAAAAACAAAAAATAGTGCACGCGGATTGCTTGCTGGTATCGATACTTTCGATTTTAATTTTTTTATTAGAAGTATTTTCTTCAATTTTTCCTTTTACTGAATATCTATTTATGTGCTGCAAACAAAATCTATGGATATTGTGTATAGCTCAATCACCGTTGAAAGCACTATGAAAAAAATCAAACAAATAAGGGATACAAAATTTGCAGATATGTGGGACTTGATAACAGAAAGATGTGGTGA
The DNA here is from genome assembly GCA_023014485.1 of Bathynomus jamesi. Taxonomy (NCBI): domain Eukaryota; kingdom Metazoa; phylum Arthropoda; class Malacostraca; order Isopoda; family Cirolanidae; genus Bathynomus; species Bathynomus jamesi. The sequence goes on from JAJOZX010000175.1 coordinate 1,489,338, forward strand.
ACCTGTATGTAAAAGGAACAGAGTCTTTCTCCACAAGAGAAGTATAGTCAACTATTTCATGAAATATTCGATAATATACTTCTTCAAATGAAAGAGCGTTTCAGTTCAATGGAAAAATTGGAATTCATTGAGCTTTTAGATTGCAAACAATTTGAGTTCTATGATGTTACTTTCCCAGAGAGAGCTTTTGAATCTTTGAAAAGAAGCTACAATTCATTTTTTGAGTTTCCTCGTCTCCGTTCTGAATTGTGTGTTTTATATTCGCACAAATCTTTTGCCAAAAGAATGTTGCTGAGCTCCTAAAATATCTACTGGAAAGCGAAATGCACAAAGGTCTTAAGGAAATATATAAATTGACGAATTTGATTCTAACTATACCAATTCGACAGCAAGTGTTGAGCGATCATTTTCTGCGCTTAAAAGAATTAAAAGTTATTTACGGAGTTCCCAGAGTGAAGAAAGGCTATCTAATCTTGCCTTAATTTCAATTGAAAAAAATTTCATCAAGAAGCTTATGGAGAATCGAGAGTACTTTTACAATTTGGTCATCGAAGAATTTTGCAGGAAAACTAGGAGAGCAGAATTTCAATTCAAATAATGCTTCACAATTATTTAAGGTAAATTTTAAATTTGTATCTTTTTCTTTAGATCAATTCGGTAACTACTATATATAAATATGTCTAATTTTTGTTCGCATATTTAAGCCTAACATTAAATGAACTTTCCTTCAAAGAGGTCCCCAAAAGTTTGTAAACACCTTTAACTTGCTAAGTTCTATGTAAACAATATGCAAAGTTTGGGCAAGAGGGTTAGGCGGATGTTTTTCTTCCATTCCATAACATTGCATGCCTGAACAAAATGTCACGAGTCGCCACTGATATATATATATATATGTATGTGTGTGTGTGTGTGTGTGTGTGTGTGTGTGTGTGTTAATCAAAATAAACACTGTTGACTGTACTTGCAAATATAGTTAGTTAAATTCTATCTATTGTTTTAGGGGAAATATGTTATTTAAGTTGCCAGATTGCTTTCTGCTCCACCATCCCAGTTCATGGACGTCAAACTCTGAATACGTGCAAGCTCGGGTGTGGTCTCCAAACTTGCAGTGGTGAACGACAGAGCAGAACGGGCCGTGGCTCTGGTGAAGGAGCTGAACGGAAAGTTGACAGTGAAAGAAGAACAGCTCCAGTTCCTCGTTCAAGTTGTCACTGACCACAGAAAGCAACACCCAGCCCGAAAACAAATCAGCATTAGTGAGGACGCGAAAGAACTAATCACTGATCAGTGTATGAGCACCAATTATTCTGCTACTGTATATGTATTTTATTTCTCAAAGTTTTGCTTTTGTTGCTTCTCCATTTTGTACCATTATTCGCCAAATTATGTCTTCTATTTGATTATATAATAAACTGTTTGTATTCTTTGCGTTTTAAGTGTCTTACTTTCGTTATTTCACCAAATTGCCTTGTTTTTAATTATCTGGTTCGGCCCAAGCTGTGAACACTGAACAGCTTGTTGACGTCAACAAATGGGTCTTGTTTTCAGTGACGAGGGCGACCTTTAAATAATGACCAATCAGGACCAAATTTCTCTTCCGTATGTTTTACACCAAATGGAACAATTTCAGGGGGTGTCATAGGAAAATATCCATCGTTTAATTTTCCCCCTATTACCTAGTGACACCCTAATATATATTATATATATATATATATATATATATATATATATATATATATATATATATAGTGCCTTCTGTGGTGTAACCTTCCTTAACCCTTTCACTGTGTAATTCTGGTATATCCGAACAGTTCTGTTCGGATATATCCAAATGACGCAGCGAAAGGGATAAGGAAGGTTGTATGTAGGACAAAAGCCCTCTAGGACAAAAGCCCCTAGAACAAAAGCCCCTAGGAAAATAATAATAAGAATTTTTTTAATCATTATTTTTATTCTTTATTATTTACAGTTCATAAACTTCTCTGACATGTAAAATTACATTTATTATATCATAAGACTGCATAAGGAAGGCATTATAAGTATTATACAGTAGCACACATTAACGCTAATATTTACACAACCATAAAAAATTACATTATAAAAGGATCATCATGCCTTATCTAGGCAAAGTCAGCTTATAAGTATTATACAGTAGCACACATTAACTTGCATTATAAATTTGTAGCTCACTATTTTACAGGAGCACAAAATTATTTACACAGCCATAAAATGAACATTATAAAAGGAACATCATACCATATCAAGGAAAAATCAAACAAATAAAGCACATATTAAAAAGTTCATTAAGTGTTAAGGTTCATTTAAAGTTCATTTTACTTCCACCTAATGCTGTGACCTACACCATTCAGAAATTCCTCCAAGGTCTTCCTCTCATTCATATAGTCCAGACATAGGTTCTTCAAACGCTGCTGATGCTCCTTTGTGGCACGTTCTTAACCTAACCTAACCTAACCTAACCATTCAGGTAGACAAACAGTGATCAACTAGAGTGAATCACATAGACAAAGATTATAATATTTGTTTAGGATTACTTCATAGCACACGAACAATATAAAAAATGGAGGCTTTTGTCCTACTTTGCACTTTAGCTGAGGGTTTTTTTCCTATTTTTCACTTTAACTGAGGGCTTTTGTCCTACTTTGCACTTTAACTGAGGGGCTTTTGTCCAGGGGGCTTTTGTCCTAGGGGCTTTTGTCGGGACCCCAGTCAATATATATATATATATATATATATATGTTCTAAAAAAAATTAAAAAGAAACCTTAAACCATTAAAAACACAATCTTAGTATTTCCTGACCTGTCGAAAACTTTCATACGCTCTTTGTGTTTGCTAGGATGTTGAATTCGACTAAGAATTTGATTTACTTATTTTAAACAAATTATTCAAATACTCGTACTTTTACTTAAGGCTGGTAATATAGTGGTACTTGTAGTTATCTCCCCCCCCCCACCAATTTTGACAGAATATTTTCGTTAAAACAACAAAAATATCACGACTTAACCTAACCAATTATCAAGGGCGTACAGTTGATCTATTATTAATTATAACATTGTTTGTTTCTGGGATAGTATTTACTATTTACTAATAGATCAACTGTACGCCCTTGATAATTAGTTTAGGTTAAGTCGTGATATTTCGTTAGTTTTAACGAAAATATTCTGTCAGAAATGGTGGGGAGAGATAACCTACAAGTACCATATAGTGATTGGCCGGTAATTAAAAATTTTTAAAAATGGTTTTGAATTAGAACTGATGCGATTACATTGTAAAAATTAAAGAGGTTTTCCTATACCACTAAATTACGGTATAGTTATTTCTTTGACATCATATGAAAATATTACACTTCTGATGGAGTAAATTAAAGTTTATTTTTAAGGAAAAAGGGAAATGAATGATGTGTCAATTTCCTTTTTCCTTGAAAATGAAATTTAAATTAACGCTATTAGAAGTGTAATATTTTTACTAATATGAAAAAAAATAACTACACCGTAATTTGTGGCAGTTGAGATGCTACCTAACTATTACGGAAGTTCTCCTTTATTTTTTACGGCGTACTCATATAAACAGTAAATTAATTGTAAAATAAATTAAACCTGTACCTATCGTTTAAGTAGAAGTAAGTATTACATAAATTCATTTACCCAGCACAGTAGATGATGGTTTGGTTCTCTGTTCAAATTCCATTTTGACATTTAGCAAACTCTTAACAAATACATTATGACCCAAACACTTCTTTTACAAACTAACTTCTTTTTTATATGTTTGCGAAAAGGTTCACAAAAATTCTTTTGGAGGAAAAGAAAAACCGAAATAAATTCCTCTTAGAAGATTGGTGGAAGTTTATTTTTTGATTGATATTCTATCGTGGTTTAAAAACGGCAGAAAATAAAACGCTATTTTACTATTAGATCAATAATTCTTGAGAATGATTTCTGTATACTACTACTACTACTACTACTACTACTACTAATATAATAATAATAATAATAATAATACTAATAATTTGGCAAAAATTATTTTTACACATCAATTTGTAATCTTACGCGCAATCTCCAACACTTTACAACTAAATTTATAACCCGAACTATTTCCACAATATATTTATTGTTTGACGTATGCGAATTTATGAAAACTTAAATAGTTTCAATTATTAAAATGAAACCCATGATTCTCTATTATATCCATTCCTTCCTTCAATTCATCACATTTCCATTTAGGAAATATTTCAGAGTTTATTCTAATTTCCAAACAATAATTTCTAAAATGTGTGCTTTTGTTTCTCTCCATTGTGTATGATGATAACGTCATTTCTCAAAGTAAATTGTGAAAACGTACATTTGTCGTTTTCAAATTCAAATTCTCATAAAAGGCGAATACTTCAAAATCGATACGACTGTTCTCTGGTGGCTGATGCTGAGATTAAAATTTTAGTCGATGCGAGGAAGATGGTGAGTGGAGGAAAACTAATTAATCACTGTGATGTTATTAACACGATTTCGAAAAATATGAGTGTTTTTGAGTGTTTTTGACAACTTCCACGAAACCAAATTCAATTAAGCGAGGCTGAAACAAAAATAAAATACTAAAGTTACACTGATGTATCAATGCTGAAGTTCATGTACAGTAATTTTAATTTACTTTCAGCTTGTCTACTGATCAAAGGTGATATAACTGAAGTGAAATCAAAAATGAAATTAGGGGCATTTGAAATGTAAAAAGAAATTTGAGATTCGACATCAAATAAAGAAATAAAGACGTTGTCAGTATATTGTGCCAAATGAATAACATAGATTAGAACAAAATTTATCCTTACCTAACTTATATTCTAAGTGGGTCTAACCTAACCAAACACAAAATAAATCTAAGTTATTTTGTTCCGCTTTGTGTACAGTTAATCACCGGTTCATCGCGCATTTTTGGATCGCGTTTCAACCGATCGCGTAATGAAAATATAGGAACAATAAGTAAATGGTTCATGTAGAATTCAATCAATCGTGTGCAGAGTGGAGAGTGCTTAGCCAATCCCAGAGTAGCGCCTCTAGGCCAATCACAGAGGTCTTCTACCTTCCATCTCAAGTTAAATCCTGCGTCAGTTGCAGTGCATGTGTTTTGCTTAAGTGCTTTGTTTACTCTATGATATTCGAATATTCACAGTGTGTATTTTTATTAATAAGTGATAATAGTGGCAAGATGTCTATTAAAGGCTACCCTGCTTTAGTTAAGCAAGATATTGTTAGCATTGCCTCTAACATCACTGGTAAAGGTTTCACTGATATACGACGCCGGACCAATTATGTCATCAATCTTAAACTGCTGACCAACAAAGAGACTAAACGAAATATAAAATTTTGTGTTTTTTAAAGCTTTACATTTAGTTTCGCAATTAACAAATTACTTTGGTAGTTAATGTCCTTATCTTATGTTAATTAATGTATAATTTTAATAATTACTTAAGTTTAAATGTACCAACACGCCCCGAACTGTAAGGTGGTTTTAGCGTTTTAAAAATTCTTAGTTTTCGCCTTTTTCTACCTAAACTGCTTATTTTTTTTTAAGTCCTATAATATATGTTTTTCCTCATTAAATTTCCTGTCGTTTGATACCAATTACGACTTTCTACGTAAATTTCTTCCAATTATAGGCTTTGTCAAATCTGGTCCTACGATAGGTTAGGCTCTCCAAAGTTAATTTCTCACAAATAAGTTAGGCCTCCATATTCAGCAAATGCTTTTTTGCTGAATACGGATTGGAAGGAAATAAGACTGTTCGACATCGTGTTGATCCTGTTTTCATTCATTTATCCCATTTAATATTGAAGACTCTGCATCGGGTACCGCTTGATGACGTGATAGAGTGGAACGCACCCGCACGATCGACTGGTGGTTGGCTATCTGAGCGTTCCAGTATATATATAAATATATATATATATATGATAGAAAACCACAATAACCGCGGTTGATCTAATACTGCACGCTTTACTTCAGTCTTCAAAAAAAATATATAGTGTGTATATACACACAGTATATACATATATACATACATACTAAAATTATTCCTGGTTCGAATGATTTTATTGTTCCCTGAAAGGGAATCTAAAGATATTTCCAATTTATGGTGATTTCTTGGTAGACCGAGGATAGGACAAGTTTATATGAACGTGAGTAGAACTTGGGCTCACTATAAAGCAGCCATAAGATTCTGTTCGAGCCTTAAAAGCCTGTGAGGCTAACTTAAATAATAATAAAAAATGTATGGAATTTTGTTGAGAAGGGGACGGTTGCCAAGAATTCTCTCTCGTCAACAATCGATGAGATGTTTGAGGAAACAGAAACTGGAAATTTGCGGAAAATTCTATTCAGATAGACTCAATAACGTGAGTGGGTATGGTTAACCTTAATGGAAGTTATAAAAGAACGTCCTTGTGGAACAAGGCAATTAAATTTTTTTGGGTTTCAGTACCTAAAATTAATAGTTTGATTAAAGAGTTTAAGAAAAAATCTCCAGGTATAGATGACATATCAAATGAGCACTTAAAATGGGCTAATGATGTGGTTTAAGCTCCATATCTCATTGTTTTCCTTAGCCATGCATGCTAACTAGTTACATTATCTTGTCTTTTATCAAAAATAGATATGAAGGTTTTCTATACAGCAATAATTACGGACTTGAAACTGTGGCTTCCAGCTTCTCAAAATAATTTGAAAAATGATGCTGCCTAATAATTGTTTATGGGCATCAATCAGTTTGGTTTTGAAGGATCCCATTCAACAGATTTATGTATTCCTATATTAAAAGATTTTGTATTTAAATGCACTGATAGTAATTCAACTATTTACAACTGTTTCTTGGATATAAGCGAGTCATATGCCAGAGTGAATCGCAATATTTTATTTTAAAAATTAGAAGAAAGGAATGTTCCATTGTATATATTAAATATAGTGAAAGTTTGGCACACTCACCAAACTTTTACAGTTAGATGTGGCGGAATTAGAAAAGGTTCCTTACGCTCTCCTCTGTTCTTTAATGCTTATATTGATGGCTTAATTACTTCACTTAATGAGGCCAAAACAAGACGTTGTATAGATAAATAACTTAGGCTATGCCGATGATAGGGTCCCGACAATATTCCCCTAGGACAAAAGCCCTCTGGACAAAAGCCCCTCAGTTAAAGTGCAAAGTAGGACAAAAGCCCTCTGGACAAAAGCCCCTCAGTTAAAGTGCAATGTAGGACAAAAGCCCCTCAGTTAAAGTGAAAAATAGGACAAAACCCCCTCAGTTAAAGTGCAAAGTAGGACAAAAGCCTCCATTTTTTATATTATTGTTCGTGTGTTATGAAGTAATCCCAAACAAATATTATAATCTTTGTCTATGTTGATTCACTCTAGTTGATCACTGTTTTTTCTACCTGAATGGTTAGGTTAGGTTAGGTTAGGTTAGGAACGTGCCACAAAGGAGCATCAACAGCGTTTGAAGAACCTATGTCTGGACTATATGAATGAGAGGAAGACTTTGGAGGAATTTCTGAATGGTGTAGGTCACAGCATTAGGTGGAAGCAAAATGAACTTTAAATGAACCTTAACACTTAATGAACTTTTTAATATTGTGCTTTATTGGTTTGATTTTCCCTAAATATGGTATGATGTTCCTTTCATAATGTTCATTTTTATGGTTGTGTAAATAATTTTGTGCTCCTGTAAAATAGTGAGCTATAAATTTATAATGCAAGTGTTATTGTGTGATACTGTATAATACTTATAAAGCTGACTTTGCCTAGATAAGGCATGATGATCCTTTCATAATGTAAATTTTTATGGTTGTGTAAATATTAGCGTTAATGTGTGCTACTGTATAATACTTATAATGCTTTCCTTATTGCAGTCTTATGATATAATAAATGTAATATTTTACATGTCAGAGAAGTGTTCATAAACTGTAAATAATAAAGAATAAAAATAATGATTAAAAAAGTTCTTATTATTTTTGTCCTAGGGGGCTTTTGTCCCAGGGGGCTTTTGTCCTAGGGGGCTTTTGTCTCAGGGGGCTTTTGTCCTAGGGGGCTTTTGTCCTACATACGCCGATGATATGGTGTGTGTGTGTAAGCCCTTCAGTTAAACCATTAAAAGTCTGAGTTTTCTTCTAAACAAGGGCGAAATATATTCGCAGAACCATGATATTGAGTTTAATGTTAATAAAACTAAGGTTATGCGTTTCTATACCCAAAAGCTCAAATTAGTTGGGTAATATATTCTTAAACTAAAATGTGAACCAATATAACAAGTACACATTATCACCTCCTCCTTGATCGAGACTGTCTTCGAGCCTGTCTGTCCGTCTGTATCCTGTTCAGGTCCAAACAAACGGCTGGACCGATTTTTTTATGAAACTTGGTGACAACACCCTATGGAATCCCTGGAGTGATTTTAGCAACTTTTTTCGGATCCGGTGTCCCCAAACATATTCATCCCAATTTATCCGCCACCCAACCAAAAATTTATATGCAAAAACACGAAGCACTTAAATTTTAAGACTTTGGCCCATTGGTCTTAAGATGTGAAACTCAAAATTTTCGTGAGCTTCAAGTAAAATCTGTGAAGTTACATTTAAAATTTAAGTGACTCGTGAACTAATTGTAAATATTAAACTCTAACTTGTTTAAATTTTCTTAAAATTATTATTACATATTAGTACCATGACTATACATTATGTATTGCCCGAAAGGTAATAACAGCCTTCCGCAAGAACTAGAAAAACTATCCCCCCCGTAGGACTGGTATTTTTGCTAGTATATACAGTATAATAATGAGTCTGAAGGCGTGCAAGTTGGATTGCTTCTTGACCCCACCTTGGCCACTGCGTTTCTTTGCCAAGTGGCTTAGTGATTGTCTGTCTAGTTCCAAACCCGTTTTTACAGAAGATATACTGACGAAAACGTTCCTTTAATTTAAATCCCGGATCATTTCTCCTGTTTCCTAACTATCTTAACTCCAAACATTCTAACATTGAATTCACATTCAAAATCGAATCTCAGAATTCTCCGTTCTCTTTGGACATTAAGGCCATCAAAACCGACTCTTCTTTGGAAATCTCCGTATATCGCAAACCCACATTTACTGAACGTACCACCAATTTCTTTTCTTTTATTCCTTTGAACTTTAAAAGTAATTTGATTGCCACTTTTGACGTACAGAGCGTTTAACATTTGTTCAGATTATTTTAAGATACACAAAGAATTAGAATTTCTTAAACTCTTTCTTGTAAAGAATAATTTTCCCTCTAGATTTGTAGAAACCATAACAAGTCGGGCCTTAAACAGAATAATTAACCCTCCTACTAGAAATACGACTATAGACACAGTTCCAAATAATATCTTTCATTTTACTTTTAATTTTTTTACCCCTCGTAGAGGGCTTGCACAAAGATATTCTGTCTGGAAATAATAATGAAAAAAAATAACTATATTAATGAGGATAAAAATAATGATGATAATAACAATAATGATAAAAATAATAATAATAATAATAATATTAATAATTATGATGGTAACGGTAATAACACGAATTGTGGTGGGGAAAAACTCAAGGATACTTGCAGGAATAAGAACGGGAAAACTAAACTGGATTATGAGAAGGTATACTAGAGAAATATTGAAATCGTAACTACAAATCAAGGAAAAAAGGTAAGGTGTTAAAGGTTTTCCGAATGTTATTCTGGTTTTTTTGGGGAAAGTTATTCTACCTTCAGACCTAATCTTCTTTGAGTTTACAAATAGTGTTTTACCGTGTTGAGTCTACAGATATATAAAAAATAGGTCAATATTCGGGAGATGCACGGCCTCCGAATTCAGATTTTTTATTCATACCAGTCGTTAGTACATATGATTTAATGAATTTAAAAAAACTAGACTTTGTGCTTTTAAAAAATAAGGGATTTTTTTCACTTTAACGATTTTTTGACATTTTTTGAGAAACTGGTTTTGAGAGCTGGTAACCAAAAAAAAAACAAAGACCACAAGACTATCCTGCATTATTTTTTGCGAGAAATCACGAAACTTTATCCACCGCTACAATAAAAGGTTGGTTATTTTTCCGTCGATTTCTAATCTCCAACGGAGCTATTTTACAATTTGTGTTGTTTGTGGTAAAATATAATAAGTAATTTTGAACATTTAGTCAGACCATTCTTGTAGAAAATTTTCTACTCTTTTGCGAAATCGAGGAAAAGCAAGTCAGTCTATACATTTACAAAAATACCACAGCCATATAAAAATTTTGAGTTTCGCATCTAAAGCCAGTGAGACAAAATTTGTGAAACTGCACTCAAAATGTAAGTGGCTCGTGAGCTTAAAGTACATGTTAAGTTGTAACTATTAACTTATGTTCAAAAGGTAGGATGAGCGCTAATTTTGTGCAAAATTTGTGTTTAAAATAAAATGAGTTGTCTACAAAAATCATGAACTAGTCTGAAAAATGTGTCTTGTAAAATGGCAAATCTTTGTGTGTGCATAATAATAAACTATATAAAGAACAGGACAATAATAATAAAAGGAATAAACTTATAAATGTAATTTTTGGCGTTAAAAATTCAAAGTTAAAAAGACTAAAAGATTTAGCGACAGTTCTTCCAAGAAAAAAAATGTATGTATATAGATACAGAAACAGTCTGCATATTAAAATATACATACTGAAAGCAATGAGAAAAGTATATATATATAAAAATCTTTCAGTATATGTTAATGTCTCATGGTCGAGTGGGTAATGTGGCGGCTCGAAAAATTTGAATTTTCAGAGCCATTGGTTCGAATCTCACCGAGATAATAAATTTATTTCTAATGCATTACTAGCTATAAATAAAAAACTGCGTAGAGTTCAGCGGAGTAACGAATATCTCTTTCGCTCAGTCGCCTGATATGATTGGCTGGCTCAGTAAAGTTGGTGAGGTTAATGTCTCTCGCTCGGTCGCCCGTTAGGGTCTGATCTATTAAGATGAGCGGCATTAAAATGTTTACAAATCCAACGGAATGAATGAAATATTTACAGATATTTTTGGCTTTATGTGAAAAGTAAAGGTTATGAACAAAATTCCATGAGTAAAAGTTTATTATCGTCATTAAAGAAAGAACATGCAGCGTCGTACGCCAGGCATCTATGAGACAAGTCTGATGACTCACATAAAGTGGGTGGAGCTAAGAGTAAAACGGGCGGAGCTAAGAACGATTCTAAGAACTACTTTATGGCAGTAGGTCACGAAGTGATCACAAGCCCAACCCGTAGGGTAGTAGGCGAGCGGCCAGACCACGATTTAAAAAAATTTAATCCCTCCCCCCCTTGTACAGAAAGTTATAATATTTTTTTATTAGTCCTTAGTGTTCAGTGAACACATTTTAAGTGTTGTCCTCAGTTTTTGATGTGCGGTTGCTATGGAAACGCCAATATAAACAAACACCTAGAAACTACCTGAAACTTTATCCAGATGATAATTTGTTTTAGTTTCGAACTGAAATACTTTTAAGTAATCAACCTATACTGTTTATTATAAGTGTTTACTATCTAGATACACAATTGAATTATCACATTATAGTAAAACGTAATATAGTCATGTATTGTTATAGGTTAGGCCCAGTTTTAAATTTACTTCCTCCTTTTATTATCACAATATTAGAATAAGACAAATGTGTACTGTGACAAATATTGTGCAAATGTGTGGTATTGTTGAAAACCACAGTTTAATTATTGTTATTTTTATTTCAGACGATCATTTATATCAAGCATGGCAGAACCTGACTCAAGTCCATTAAAATTTGTACAGGCGAAGATACAGAGGCTGTCAACAAATTGGGAGAAATGCGTTATTTGTCAGCAGAGTCGCAAAGAAAAACTGGTTGTACCGAGAAAAGTAGGTACTGAAACATTATTGTCAACATCATTGTTACGGCAGGATGACCGTTTACAAAGACTTGAATCTGAGTTTGATGACCTTACAAAATTACATAGTATGTCTGTTACATATCATCGTAGCTGTTATCAATCATTTACAAGTAAGAAAAACACTTCTCATGTTAGTACAAAATGTAGTATGCATGATTCTGCATCACATGGTACTGAAGAACAACGTGTTCGCACACGAGTTCAAACATCCAAGCTCACATATTTTTCAATGTGTTTAATATGCAACGCGCGAAAGAGGGACATCATACATAAGGTACAAACAACTACGTGTCAGAGTAATCTCTATCAAGCAGCACAAGCTCGGAAGGACATTTCTATGCTTGCCAAAATTGAAGGAGAAGACCTCATCGAATAAAGCAGCATTGACTGACTTCTTGTGCAACTACATAACTGAACATGCACCAAGAACACCGGAACTTGCTGCACACCATGAACATAAGGTCTACCTTGCAGGTGGGTTCAGTGATGGAGAAAAAGCGGTCTGTATTTCTAGCCAACGCATGACACCAGTGGAAGATCCGTTTTGCTCACATGAAGAGGCAGATACAAGGATGCTTTTCCATGCTATGAAGGCAGATGGAGAATTTTCTGCTGCCAATATCCAAAGAAGCATTGTTGTCAAGTCACCTGACACAGATGTCCTCGTGCTAGTTGTGCATTATTTTCCTCAGATGCAAAGTACATCATCTTTCTGGGTAGAAACAGGAAAGGTGACCGCTACTGCTGATCTCCATCGTCATATTCCTGTTCACAGCATATGCAGTGAATTAAATCCTGTGGTTTGTAGTCTACTTCCTGCCATTCATGCTTTGACAGGATGTGATAGCGTCTCGTCATTCTGTGGCATAGGAAAAAAGAAAATGTATAAAACCATGGAGTCACTAGAGAAGAAAGGTTCGATTGCACTCCTTGGTAGTTTGGGTATGAAAACACAGTTGAGGCCGAACACGCAGCCTGACAGTTTGTTGCTGCTCTATACGATCCAAATGATGTATATAAAGAAGGACATAATGACTTGAATCTTCTGAGAGTACGCTTTGCTGACAAGAATGTACCATTATACAAACTACCCCCATCAGAACCTAGCTTTTTTCAACACTTTAAGAGAGCATCATTTCAGACCCGCATTTGGATGTTGGCTGACGTTGCTAAACCAGAATGTCTTCACCAGATGGAAATGGGTGGCAAAGAGAGGGTGATGAATACTGCAGAAGTATTAGATGAGCTTCTGTGCTCATGCCGTGGACGCAGACAATGGAATAAGAACTGCAGTTGTGCAACAAATGATATGGTATATACAGAGGAATGCGTCTGCAAGGCTACTGAGGAATGTTGTTGTTGTTGGTTAGCCGATCAGCCCACCCTGATCGAGCAAGCCGGCGGCAAGCAGGTAACCGATCGCCCCCTCCGGAGTGGACCAGAGGTTCAGCGCACTAGTGATGTTGTGTTGCGTTCTATGTTGTGCTAGAGCGGTACAGTCTGTCATAATGTGTTCAATTGTTTGTGGTGTGTCCTGGCACAGGTGGCAGGTGTCGTCTGTGGAGTTGTCTAGTCTGTGTTTATATGTCTGTAAGGTGGGGGTGATGTCCACATCGGAATCGTGCTAAGTTAACTCGATCCGATCTGCTCAGGCTGGTCTCTAACCTGTCAATGGGTGGCGGCTTCGCACCTAGGCCCTCATTCGGACCGAGTCGTGTCAGTGCTTTGTGGGTTAGGTGTGTGTTGTATGTGTTTTCTGTACTGTGATGTCTGTGGGGCGTGGTATGGAATGGAGTATTAGGTTTAATGTCTCTCTGGTGTTACTTTAATGGTACGAGTTGTTGTGCATGATTGTACATGTAGTGGCAAGGGTGTTGTGAGTTAGTTGTCGCTACTGCCGTGAATGTCTAAATGTTCCCTAATTTTCAGTATTTTTGTTTCTATGTGCAGGTGTTCTGTTGGTGTTGTTTGAGTACATCCTGTAATGATACGAAGTGCGTTGTTTTGTATTGTCTGTAAGGTGTTTATGTGTGTGTTTGAGATAATGGGTGCCCAGCATGGGCTAGCATAGTCCATAACTGAGCGAATATATTGTTTGTATATGAGTGATGTTGTTTCGTGCTGGTGTCCAAAGTTTGTGCCTGTTAGTACCCTAAGCGTGTTAAGTCTTGACGTACATTTGTTTTTAATGTTCTGAATGTGGTTTGCAAAAGATAATGATATATTGTATGTGACCCCAAGTATTTTGGTCCTGTGAGTATGTGGAATGTTGGTGTTGTTTAATGTAAGCTGTGGAGTTATCTGGTGTTCTTTTGTGTTGCTTGTTAGCAAGGTGATGGTTGATTTTGTGGGCGCTACTTTGAGTCTATTGTGTGTGAGCCAGTCTTGTACTATACTGTTTATGTATGTTTGTAGGTTATTTGTAGCGGTGTCGATGTTGTTGTGGGTGGATGTTAGAGTGATGTCATTTGCGTATGATGATAAGGTAAGCTTGTTATCTATGGGTGTTGGAATGTCATGCACGTATAAGTTGAACAGTGTTGGTGAGAGAACAGAGCGTTGAGGGACCCCGTTCGGAAAAAGCTTGTTTTTCGATGACTTGCCATTAAATGTGACATGTGAATATCTTCCTGAAAGATAGTTGCTCAGCCACCTTTTGGTGGTATTGTGCATGTTTGTGTTGAGTATTTTGTTTATGAGATGGAAGCGTGGGATAGCGTTAATGCCATCCATGATGTGCCGCGTGAGGTTAGTGAGTAATGTCGTGGTTGAGTGGTGAGGTCTGAATCCATGTTGAGTAGGCGATAGTGGTATGTGTGGGTTGGTGATTTGCAAGATTAGTCTTTCTGTTATTTTGGAAGGTGTGCATAATAAAGTAATGGGTCTATAGGATGCTGGTTTTGTTGAATTTTTGTTTGGTTTGAGTAGTGTAATAATTTTACTTTGTTTCCATATGTCAGGAATAATACAGTGTTGGTATGAATATATGCTGATGTTTGTGAGAGCTAGTATTCCTTGTGGGCCCAAGTGTTTAAGGTGTATGCCTTCGAATTCTTAATGTTTTTGATGATCTTGGTGGTCTGATCTGTATTGAAGGGTGTAATGGTAGTGTCAAGTCTGTAGGTTTTCTTGTGTCTGGCTGTTTGTCTGTCTGCGTGTTTTTGGTTGTTGTCTCTGTTTAGGTGACTTATCTTTGCGTAATGATTAACTAGAATGTTAGCTTGTTGTGTATATGATGGGATATTATTTTGGCTTCGACAGAGAGCCGCGTGTGAGGTGTGAATGCCGCTGTTAGAGTGGGTAGTGCTGTTTATAGTCTTGTATAGCCTGGATGTATCTGTGGGGTGGTTTAGTGTGGTTACGAATTCCCTAAATATTTCTGTTTGTTTTTCTTCAAGTTTGTTGTTTATTTCTGTGTTGAGCTGTTGTATCTGCTGTTTTATGGCTTCTGTGTGTGGTGTTTGTGTGTTATGTTTCAGGTTGTTACGTTGCCTTATGAGGTGGGCTATTTCTCTAGTGTAATTTGGGTTGTATTCCCTAATGTTGTCCTTGAGTATGTATTTGTTTGCATTATTGATGATCTGATTGAATGTCTTGAGTGTTGTATTGATGTTTATGATGGGTGTGCTGTTTAATGTGGTGAATTGTTCTTCAGACTGTATTTTGAACTGTTCCCAATCAGCTTTCCTGTAATTTCTATAAGTGTGCCTAAGGCTGTTGGGGCAGAGTGTAGAACGTGTTGTAACGATGATGGGCAGGTGGTCTAATGACAGTTGTTTTTCTGTTCTCCAGTATGTATGTGTTGCTAGTGAGGGGGAACAGAACGTTATGTCTTGGGAGGAGTTTGAGTATCCTGCTTGATGTGGTATATGTGTATGTTCTTCTGTGTTGTTAAGAATGAAGAGGCTGTTTAGTTGTGTGGCTATGTTGGCGTCTCTGGTGTTGTTTTGGTTGTGCAGGTACCAACTATTGTCTTTAGCGTTGAGGTCTCCTTCTAAGATGACATTAGTGAGAGAGGCCAGATTGTGTAACTGTTGATTTTAATTGGCTGGCACCTGAGGTGAACTATCTGGTGGGCTGTAAATGTTGATGAGTGTGGTGTTGTATTTTGCGCATGTTTTAATGTTCACTGCCTGTATTTCTATCGTGTTATCTGCTTGGATTGTGTTTGTAATGTTTTGGGTGGCATCAGTGTAGCTAATGCTTTTACATATGTAAGTGATGAGTCCACCCCCTTGACCCCCAGTACGATCTTGACGGGTCGCCGTGAAGTCAGGGATAATTGGTGTTTTGTGTGTGCGTTTTAGTTTTGTTTCTTGTATAAGTGCTATGTGAATATTTTGTTTATGTACGAATTCCCAAAGCTGCATGATTTTGTTTGTGAGGCCATCTACGTTGTGCTGTAATATGTTAATATTATGCTTCTGTATGTGTCTCATGGTCCTATTGTGTCTATCTTTGTGTATAGTGACATGTGTAAGTTGTATTGAGGCCTGGATTAGTCTTAATGTCGCTGGAGAGTGAGAGTAGTCCAGGGAGCACGTCTGGCACGCAAATGCTCCCCATAAATGAAAAAATAGCACGCTGGTATAGGTCCGGCCGCGGGAGCCGATCGGCACTCTGACCGTGCCACACAACAGGCCGTCGACTGCTGGCCAACCGTAGACTGCCTGCTGCACGGAGATTTGAGGAGGTTTGGCCACCAGTGCTTTGATGCTCCGGTTTGACGCCGCCTCTTCTTCGCGTTGACGTTCCACGTTTTTTCGTTGAAGTTAACGCGCTGATCAGGATACAGCCACTGCTAGAAGATTCTTCGTCATCTGATAACTTTTGGTTTTAATACTGTGTGGAGATTCAGTTATTACAGTGAATCTATTAAAAGAGCATTCTCTGTTATTTTGTGCTGATCCTTCGTCTGCAATTTTGTGTTGCTCTCTTTGTTGGAGTTCTGAAAATGTATTGCCCGCCTGTCTGCTAAATTTCTCTAATATGGACTCTGTTTCAGAAAGGCAATTGAAATGATGAGCTGTAAATCTATTTCATCGAAAGAGCAAGTTTGAAGTATTTGCTTATTACTGCTTATTCGAGCAACTCGTATTGTTAAGCCGCATCTTCTGAAATGGACGTTGTGGAGCAGCCTGTATCTAAAATAGCTCTCACTTGATGACTGACCATTTACGCGAAACGATCTCCTTTTTTCACGATGTTCTAGCTAACTGTTCAGAGTTTTTTAGAAATAAATCTCAGTTTTCTGCTCAAAACGGCCCTTTCTAATTTTAAAATTGATTGTTCAAGGAAGGAAGATGTTATTAGTGTGTTTCATATATGCTGTTACAACGTGAGTTATTCCCCTATGGGTGGACTACTAATAACGCATTGGATTGATATTGCAGGAGTCACCGAATACAGTATGCACTGACTTACATGCAGTTTTGTAATTGAAAAAAAGTTGGGACTTTTAGTAGAAAGATTCCAATTTGAAGTAATAAAATTGATATGCATGTAATTAAACTTGGTTAATGAAACTAAACTTAAATGATATTTAATTGACATTTTCTCCAATAGATGGCGCCACCCACTTCGATTAAATTATTTTTAAGGAATCAGTTCTCGATAAGTATTTCATCAAGCATCGAAATTTGATGAAAATACTGTCATCACATGAGGGCACTTGTCAGATGAAAGAATTCCCCACATCTTGATGAAATTCTAGTCTCAATTGTCTTTGTGTAATATTTTTGTGTAATATATTAATATTTGTAAGGTTTATTATCATGCACACAAAAAAAAAACTGCTGCTTTCTTGCAAGACGCATTTTTTCGAACCAATATAAACAGAGTGAGAGTCAGGAGTTGAATAGCGACGGTGCCTTCTAAAAGTCTCCTCTCTGTTTTGAGTAGAATTAGAACAAAAAAAGTTAAACCAAAGTATTTTTGCATTAGTAGAAGGAAAAAATATGGAATGTAAGCCTCCATGCAAGACATAATTACCTCCGTGATATGCTCAGTGCACTCGGAGGGGCCAAGACCATGGAAGCAGTAATTATTCTATTGGAAATCAAAAAACTACTGCCAAAGAGCCAAAGTGACAAAGTGACAAAGTGTCAAAGCACCAAAGGGCCAAAGTGTCAAAAAGCTAAAGTGCCAAAGTGCCAAAGGGGCCTCCTCTTGGGAGGATCCAAAGGCCGAACTGGAGAGATAAGACAGGAAACAGATATAAGTTTGTGGTCGGAAGAGCTCAACGGAGAAAAACGTTTGACGGAGTAAGATGAGAAGAATCAGCAGTTAGAAATAAATCCAGAATGTTGGACCTATCTCCAAGGCATATATATATATATATATATACATATATACAGGGTGGTGCAAACGTCGCGCATCATAGGAATTTTCAGTGTTGATTATAATATATATATTTTTTTCTTTTAGCTAGGCCGCAGTGATGGCGAACTTTTTTATCCAAGTGTGTCACTTGCATACATGCATTTTAAATTTAACTACAAAATCATAGATAGGTGACTTATTAATCGAAAGTACTAGGGCGTAGACGATTTATTGCAGTTTTTCATCAGAATACCAAACATTTTCAACATCCATCGCGTGTCACTGCTGACACGCGTGTCATAGGTTCGCCATCACTGAGCTAGGGGATGGCTGCGAAATTAACAATAGACGAGAGGGTGAGCTTGGTTTTAATGTATGGAATACCAGGTACAATAAATCGATGAATCAGTACAGAATTTAAATTCTGTACCGATTCATCAATTTGTTGTACCTGATATTCCATACATTAAAAACCAAGCTCACCCTCTCGTCTAGTGTTAATTTCGCAGCCATCTCCTACCTTAAAGAAACTGAGCAGCAGAAAAATCGGGCCACTTGCAATATCGCGGAAAGCAAAAAAGTGGGGAAGCTTCTGTTTATAAAAGTTTTAAAATTCGAAAATATAGTCTATGAGGCAACCAAATAACGAGACAAAACAACGTCAGCTGCGAACACACTAGCTGTAACGAATTTTCTATTTCTTTTAAGAATTCGACAGTCTGACATTCAGTTGTTCTTAGACTGTTAGTGCCACTTTTTTCTTCTACTAGTGGGAGTAGGCATTTGCGTTTAGTAACAGATAGACTTCTAATTCTTTTGGGTTTCAGAATTGGACATTAACAAGGGATTTGAGTGCCGTGAACGTCGCAGGAGTCGTCGCCCTAATTGAAGATGGTCGGAGGCAGCGTTACGTCGCTGATGCGCTAGGAATTCTAAGAACAACGGTTCGAGTGTCTACCAACGTTATGTGGATACAGGAGAGTACACCCGAAGACCAGGATCTGGAAGATCACGCTGCACACCTGCCCGTGACGATCGTTTCATCGTCTTGAGTGTTTTGCGAGATCGTCGCTTGACTGCCACAAACGTCCGCAATGAGCTGGAAACGTATCAAGACGTCAGTGTATCGGAGCGAACCGTTAGAAGGAGACTTATGGAAAGTGGCTTACATGCTAGACGTCCAGCAATGGGCCCAGAATTGCTTCCACACCACCGCAAAGCTCGTCTTGCTTTCGCTCGTGAGCATGTTAATTGGACTCCTCCAAAAGCAACCCTCTCCGTAAAAGTTCACGGGGCGAATCTTTCTCCTGTTCTTCTCCACACTATTTCCCGTCCATCGGATGTTCGAAGATTAAATCTTGATTCGTCCGTGAACAATACTCGTCCCCATTGGCCCATAGTCCAATTGACATAATCATGACTCTTGCGATGTTCACGGCACTCAAATCCATTGTAAATGTCCAATTCTGAAACCCAAAAGAATTAGAAGTTTATCTGTTACTAAACGCAAATGCCTACTCCCACTAGTGGAAGAAAAAAGTGGCACTAGCAATCTAAGAGCAACTGAATGTCACACTGTCGAATTCTTAAAAGAAGTCGAAAATTCGTTACAGCTAGTGTGTTCGCAGCTGATGTTGTTTTATCTCGTTATTTGGTTGCCTCATAGACTATATTTTCGAATTTTAAAACTTTTATAAACAGAGGCTTGCCCACTTTTGCTTTTCGCGATATTGCAAGTGGGCCGATTTTTCGGCCGCTCAGTGTATATATAGTGTATATATATATATATATATATATATATATATATATACACACACACACACACATATATATACACCTTCGAATTAATTACAGATATGCAGCGCACGTGAAAACCAGCCTTCCAGAATCAATTAAAGCTATTGGAATGAGATATTCAAGTAGATTCGGAAGCATTAAAAGTAAATTAAGTTTATTGGTACAAAATCCCTAATATTTAAAGAGATCCTGTAGGATTATTGCTTCTCTAATGAACTCTATAACGAAGGAGAGTTTTAAGTCATTAACCTAATTGGAATATGTGTACGATGATGGAAGAATAAAAAAAAAAGTCTCAAGAATTCTTGAAGATTTTTAAATTTTACCCCAAGGATTTTTTTTTTGGTTGTATATCCGAGTATATTTTTTTTAAAAGGAAGTTCAAAAATGACGAAGACCACGAAAAATTATTTAAATATAAAGTAGAAAAAATTTAATGTATGCCATATATAATGACTGTCATGTGTATAACTAATATAAATGTTGTCGTTAGATAATGTTATGTGATATTGAATACATAAATATATTACGTTATCGATACAACAGTCTATTTTTTTATTTTATGCAGGATGACTGGCCAATGGCGAATGCAAGCAAAAACGTTCACCCATAGAAGAAAAACAGCCAAAATCAAGAACCGAAGTTTTCGAGATGTCTCGACACTCTGCGTTTTAAAGATTGAACGTCATAGATGGGGAAAGATGGACTGAGGAAGATTGTTCCAGAGTTCGTTGGTTGAATAGATGAAAGATTGAAAATACCGATTAACCCTTGCGTTAGAGAGTTGGACATAAAAGGATTGAGAATGTGTCGAAAGTCTGGTACTGCGTGCTCTCCTTAAAGGAGGAGGCATGCAGTTCGAGAGTTAAAAAGAGCAGTGCCCATTATAGTAACGATAGTAGTGAGAGAGTGAGGCAAAATTGCGGAGAAGGGAGAGGGCTTGAAGACAATCATTAAGAGGCGGGGAAATGATGAGAGAAAAGCCTTTGATTCCACCCATTCAAGCAGAGCTGTGTAGGTTGAGCCACCCCACACATAAGAAGCGTACTCCATACAGGGGCAAACAAGACCCCTGTAAAGAGATGGCAACTGAGTGGGGGTGAAGAAACTGCGGAGGCGGTGTAGGGCACCTAACTTCTTAGAGTATATGTGATCTCTCCAGGAAGGATCACGAGAAAAAGAAACACCAAGAATGTTAAGAGAAGAGGAAGGATCGAGTTGTGTATTGTTGAAGGTAAGGAGATAGTCTTGTGGGAGATTGTAACGAGTAGACAGATGAAGGAACTGAGTTTTTGAGGTATTGAGAAACGGTAGGTTTTCTCTGCTGCAATCAGAGATAGTAGAAAGAGCAGAGGTCAGGTGAACCATAGCCGTCCCACACGAAGCATTGAGTGTCTGTTGAGAGGGACGCTTTGTGAAACGGATGGAGAAGTGAAGAGTGGAATCATCGGCATAGTAATGGATAGGACAGGAAGTGCGACTTAATAGATTATTGATAAATAAAAGGAAAAGAGTTGGTGACAGTTCAGAGCCTTGAGAAACACCACTATTAAAAGCTTTAGGAGAAGAACAGTGACCATCTACAACCGCAACTACAGATCGGCCAGAAAGGAAATCAGAGATGAAGGCACATATAGAAGCATACTGTAGAAACCGAAGGAAGGCAGTTTGGAAATTAAGAATTTGTGCAAGAGTCTATCAAAGCTTTTGTTATGTCTAGCGGAATTGCAAAGGTTTCACCGAAATTCCGAAAGGAGGATGACCAAAAGGCAGAGAGAAGATCGCCAGTAGAGCGTCCCTTGCTGAACCCATATTGACGATCTGAAAGAAGAGTGTAAGAAGAGAGGTGTTTAAGAATCTTCCTATTAAGAATACATTAAAAAAATTTAGAAAGCCAAGAAATCAAAGCAGCTGGATGATAGTTGGAGGGTTGAGAGCGGTTACCCTTCTTTGGAAGAGGCTGAATGAAAGCGAACTTCCAGCAGGAAGAAAAAGTATCAGATGAGAGACAAAGACGAAAGAGTTTGCCTAGGCAGGGTGTCAGCACAGAAGTACAGTTCTTGAATTCAACAGAAGCAACACCATCAAGACCGTACGCCTTCATAGAGTTGATCCCATATGCGGCAAAAAGAATATCTTTAGAAGAGATTCTAATTTCAGATGTAATAAAGTCAGAGGAGGAAGGAGATGGTGGAACAGCACCGGAATTGTCCAGGGTTGAGTTGGAGGCGAAAATTTGAGTGAAGAGTTCAGCTTTATCAGAAGAGACGGCAACTGAGCCGTCGGAATAGAAAAGAGGAGGGAGAGAAGAAGTAATGTCGTTGAAGAGGTTCTTGGCTAGATGCCAAAGAGAGAGAACAATTAGAATTGGATATGTTTTCACATTTTTGTCTGATGAAGGAATTTTGGACGAGTCGAAGAACAACAAGAATAGAAAATGGAATGAACGCCTCCATGCCCGGGAGAATAATCTCTGTGATGCACTCAGAACACTCGGAGGGGCCCCGGCCCCGGAAGCAGTAATCATTCCATGAGAACTCAGGGAAGTATTTCGTAAGGGCTGAACTGGAGCGATAGGACAGAAAACATATATAAGATTGTGGTCGGAGGAACTGACATATATCGGGTGATTTTTAAATATTTGTCACTTTAAAAGGTTTGGAATTTTTTTTATTAACATGAATAAAAACTAATATTTTTACTGTACTTTTTTTACGCATGAGAAATTAGTCCTCTAGTGCCGAAGATGGTGTATGTGATGTCCTCTCAGTTCATTAACTCTTTGTACATGAACAACAAAATTTTGCAGTACTTTTTTTTTAACATTTAAAAGCTAAAATAAAATACTTTAACGGGTGAAATAAAATAAAATAAAATAAAAACATGAAATTTTTTTTTAAATTGCTACGATATTACAATCGTTTTGCATTGGGTGTTCCCTCGCCTAAGCCATCTTAACATTCAAAATGGCGTCTTATATTTTCGAACAGAAAGTATTCATTTTTAATACATTCTATTCTTGTGGAAACTCCTGCTGGAAGGACATCACATAGAGCATGTTTTGCACAAGGGGACTAATTCCTCATGTATAGAGAAAGTACAGTAAAAATTTCATGTTTTTATTTCAGTTAAAAAATCCAATGCAAGCCTTTTAAAGTTTCGTATGTTTAAAAAGTCACCCGATATAGAAAATGTTTACAGCATATGACGGTTACACCCACGAAGTTTTTAAGGGGTTAAACAATCTCGATATGTGCATCATTTGTAACTGGACGCACATCCAGTCGATATTGTGCCTCTTGCCAGATGTTTTTTTAATGATAAAAAGTTTTTCTCGTACTTGAAGGGTAAAAAACATTAAAAGTTCGTTTTTATGCTATCTTTTAAGTTGTTGAATCCATTGCTTCGAATCTCTTTGTATTTATAATCATAATAATGATTTAGGTGCGTCATTTAGCCGCTGTACCAACAGTCAGACTAGAACAAGGGGTGGGGAGCTCATATTACGGAGGGGGCCTACAGATTCTCGTAGGATCCGAAATATTACTCTAGGAAGAGTGTCTCAAAAGAAGTAAGCACCTTTGTCGTTGATATATGAACTCCAATCGAACCGCCATGATAATCAAACCTCATGACCTTCAGATTAAAGAGCTTGTATCTTTCACCACTATACTGTATAGGTTACCTTGACGGTCTTAAATGTTTATGTTTCAGAAATACTCGATTCATTTCGATTAATAACCCTAAAAGCAGACACTCCATTAACAAAAATAATTAAACTTTCCATTTTTTATTATCATTATTTTTATTGTTTGTACTTTTGGAGAGATTAAATTTTTATGACTTACGATCGGACGTAAAATTAATTAAATCTACTCTTATTACAGAGACAAATAATAAATTTTGAAATACTGGTTAGCCGCATTACCATTTTTCAAATTACAGACTAACCTACATCACGCTAATTAACTAACAAATAAAACAAAACCTAAAGTTTAAATAATTTGGCGCTCGAAAATAAAAGAAAAAAAAAGAAGCGCCATATTGAGTTTATAATTAAATATGGGTTGTAGTTCCCATAGATTTATTGTTAATTAAACCGACTTTGGAAACACCATCTGAAATGCATGTAACCCGTCTCTCTTAATATCATGCTTTAGAACTACAAATTTATATAACGTTAAGTGTGCAGCTAAGTATATATATATATATACATATATATATATATATATATATATATATATATAGTTTAAATAACTTGAACAGAATACTGTATTCTGTATATTAGCTTATATAATAAATTGTAGTTATAACCAGAGCTGGGCACTTGCGGCATATTTTGCGGTACTGCGGTACTGCGGTACTACCAAACTACCAAACCGGGACCGCATAACGCAGTACCGCAAAGGATCGCTGAAAGTACCGCAGTACCGCTACCGCATTCAAATTTCCGCGTACCGATTTGGTACCGGTTTGGTAGTTTGGTAGTACCGCAGTACCGCAGTACCGCAAAATATGCCGCAAGTGCCCAGCTCTGGTTATAACTTATAAGCAGAGCTGGGCACTTGCGGCATATTGCGGTACTGCGGTACTGCTGCACTACCAAACCGGTACCAATCCGGTACGCGGAAATTTGAATGCGGTAGCGGTACTGCGGTACTTTTAGCGATCCTTTGCGGTACTGCGTTATGGGGGCCCGGGGTGGTAGTGCGGTGGTACCGCAAGTACCGTAGTACCGCAAAATATGCCGCAAATGCCCAGCTCTGCTTATAAGTACCATGTATGTATTAATTAAAAAATGCCTATAATATTTATTATTATTATTAAGTATACTAAAATTGTGATTTTGTAGGTTAATTTATACAAATCATTCAATTTCAAATTCAAAATCTTTATTCAGAAAAGAATAAAAATGACAGTGTTACAATTTTTAGATATTTGATAAATTGATAAATTGATACGACCAGAGCTGGGCATTTGCGGCATATTTTGCGGTACTGCGGTACTTGCGGTACCACCGCACCAGAGCTGGGCATTTGCGGCATATTTTGCGGTACTGCGGTACTTGCGGTACCACCGCACTACCACCCCGGGCCCCCATAACGCAGTACCGCAAAGGATCGCTGAAAGTACCGCAGTACCGCTACCGCATTCAAATTTCCGCGTACCGGTTTGGTACCGGTTTGGTAGTGCAGCAGTACCGCAATATGCCGCAAGTGCCCAGCTCTGCACCGCACTACCACCCCGGGCCCCCATAACGCAGTACCGCAAAGGATCGCTGAAAGTACCGCAGTACCGCTACCGCATTCAAATTTCCGCGTACCGGTTTGGTACCGGTTTGGTAGTGCAGCAGTACCGCAGTACCGCAATATGCCGCAAGTGCCCAGCTCTGGATACGACATTAATTAATATAGTCGCATTACTCTTATCTGAATATGCCGTTGGAAGCATTTGGAAGCATTTTGTTTATTTATTACAAATTGAGTACATGTTGAAGTTATAAATAAATACAGTGTTAAATGTATTTGAATTTCAGTTAAGCATGTTGATTAATACAAATACACCAGAGCTGGGCACTTGCGGCACATTTTGCGGTACTGCGGTACTACCGCACTACCAAACCGGCACCGCATAACGCAGTACCGCAAAGGATCGCTGAAAGTACCGCAGTACCGCTACCGCATTCAAATTTCCGCGTACCGGTTTGGTACCGGTTTGGTAGTTTGGTAGTACCGCAGTACCGCAGTACCGTAAAATATGCCGCAAGTACCCAGCTCTGTTTGATACGACATTAATTAATATAGTCGCATTACTCTTATCTGAATATGCCGTTGGAAGCATATTGGAAGCATTTTGTTTATTTATTACAAATTGAGTACATGTTGAAGTTATAAATAAATACAGTGTTAAATGTATTTGAATTTCAGTTAAGCATGTTGATTAATACAAACAGAGCTGGGCATTTGCGGCATATTTTGCGGTACTGCGGTACTTGCGGTACCACCGCACTACCACCCCGGGCCCCCATAACGCAGTACCGCAAAGGATCGCTGAAAGTACCGCAGTACCGCTACCGCATTCAAATTTCCGCGTACCGGTTTGCAGAGCTGGGCATTTGCGGCATATTTTGCGGTACTGCGGTACTTGCGGTACCACCGCACTACCACCCCGGGCCCCCATAACGCAGTACCGCAAAGGATCGCTGAAAGTACGGCAGTACCGCTACCGCATTCAAATTTCCGCGTACCGGTTTGGTACCGGTTTGGTAGTGCAGCAGTACCGCAGTACCGCAATATGCCGCAAGTGCCCAGCTCTGCCGGTTTGGTACCGGTTTGGTAGTGCAGCAGTACCGCAGTACCGCAATATGCCGCAAGTGCCCAGCTCTGATGTATTTGTATTATACAAATACACCAGAGCTGGGCACTTGCGGCACATTTTGCGGTACTGCGGTACTACCGCACTACCAAACCGGCACCGCATAACGCAGTACCGCAAAGGATCGCTGAAAGTACCGCAGTACCGCTACCGCATTCAAATTTCCGCGTACCGGTTTGGTACCGGTTTGGTAGTGCGGTAGTAGTCCAGAGCTGGGCACTTGCGGCATATTGCGGTACTGCGGTACTGCTGCACTACCAAACCGGTACCAAACCGGTACGCGGAAATTTGAATGCGGTAGCGGTACTGCGGTACTTTCAGCGATCCTTTGCGGTACTGCGTTATGGGGGCCCGGGGTGGTAGTGCGCAGAGCTGGGCACTTGCGGCATATTGCGGTACTGCGGTACTGCTGCACTACCAAACGGTACCAAACCGGTACGCGGAAATTTGAATGCGGTAGCGGTACTGCGGTACTTTCAGCGATCCTTTGCGGTACTGCGTTATGGGGGCCCGGGGTGGTAGTGCGGTGGTACCGCAAGTACCGCAGTACCGCAAAATATGCCGCAAATGCCAAGCTCTGGTAGTGCGGTGGTACCGCAAGTACCGCAGTACCGCAAAATATGCCGCAAATGCCCAGCTCTGGACCGTAGTACCGCAGTACTGCAGTACCGCAAAATATGCCGCAAGTGCCCAGCTCTGACACACACACACACACACACATATATATATATATATATATATATATATATATATATATATATACACTTTGCAGTGACACTATCTTAATACATTTACACTATTAATGTTAATTTTTTATTTCTGAAGCTATTAAGCCTATTATGCTTGTACCCCGGAGTACAAACATAGACACACTCTTGCGCGTTTGTGTGTGTACGTGTGTTGTTGGCTACTTACGAAACGCGGCTATAGTCAGGATACACACTGAGCTCTTCGCATCACGAACTTGCTGGTAACGACATTAGCGATGTCACCACTGACTGATTCTATTTTTGGTACTGAAAAAGGTTTAAAATTAAGGTTAGGTTTGGTTTGGTTAGGCTAAATTAATTAAGTTATTTAGATTAGGCTAAATGTCGCTATCCACAACTAAAAATGTAAAAATGTCGGGGGTTCCTTAAAATAGCCAAATATGATTTGGTGTGTGTGTGTGTGTGTGTGTGTGGATATTATAGCCATCATCTTCTTCTAAAAGGAGTAAAAGGTAGCCATTCTTCGGTAATGAGTTGCGTAAACTTTAGTGAAAAGAGGACGTAAACGAATCTCATTGCGAATATGATAAAACATTGAATTCCGTCTAATTTTAATTAAGTCTGTAACAAGTGTTTAAAAGTTTGTTAATTGCGCTTTCAGAACGCAAACGTGTCAGTTAAATCTGATCTCATTAAAGTTAACTTAATTCCATCCGCCTCATTAAGCAAAGCAAACACAGCGATGGTTTTATTTCTTTCGAAACGTCTTCACGAGAAAGAGAAAGAAAGAAAAACGATGTCTTTTTCCTATTTTCGTTTACGTTTTCGGCCGAGTTTCGCGGCGTTGCAGCACCAACAGCAGCAGCAGCAGCACCAGCACCAGCACCAGTACCAGCAGCTATACCGCTCTCCTTCTGCTTCACCCTTTCTTCCATCCTTAATGAAGTCAATCAAACGGAGCTCTGGCGCTACATGCAAAGTAAGCCTTGACTAATAGCAGCAGCGAGGAAGTTCAAAAGGCGAGTGAATTTATGACGGTATTCAAAATAGGGTTGAAAGGAACGAGAGCAAAGGAGAGAAGGGGAAAGATATTTACCTTTTGGAAGCAAACTTCTCTTCCTACAACTGAAAGGAATGTTTGGCTGTGTGTTAAGAGGCTTTTATGCTCCTGTAACTTAATAAAGGCGGTCTTCAGCCTCGTTGAATGTCTTGTTTACTGTATATTAAAACGACACAGTTTTTTTTTCATTTACGCGCTGTAGGACACTTCACTTACGGTTATCACTCTTCAAGAATCGGATCATAAAAACAGTAAACAGTAATATTACAGTCCTCAAAGAGCGGATTATGAATGCCACTAAAAGACAAATTTTAGACTTTTTGAGGCTTTTCAATAAAAAGTACTGTTCCTAATCTTTCCATCAAACACACGTTTGTGTAATTATAAATATTTAAATGAATTAGAAGCGTATGACAAATTTAAATTGATAACGTTTTCTATAATATCTTCTTTTACAAATAGGTAAATTCACTTCTTTTCCCCAAAGGCTTCTTCTATTGCTTTTGATGTCGTTTCGTTCAAACACATCTGAACATTTTCGGAGCTTGTTAGGAATTAATACGTTTAGGAGTGCAACGATGCTTTTGTGGGTTCGAAAGTTTTCTACGCAGACCACCAATCTCCTCTTCAACGAAACAGAAGCGAAACAAATAGAACAAAGGCACGTGGAAAAAAGAAGTAATCTACGTAATTTATTTGAAAGGTAACTTAAGAATTCAACTAATAAGACAGCAACAGGCAATATCGGGAACTCATTTCCTGACAGTGTAGGAGTGGGTGTGCCCGAAGGTCACCTAAGCCCGAGCATTAACAGGGTGAGTACATGGCCCAACCCAACGCAACCCGGTGGCAGCAGCCGGGGTGAACCCAGAGACTTACCGCCAAATCTGACACCGAAACCATTGAGCTACTAAGTCAATTACGTATATATCTTACATTCAATGTTGAAATAACGTACAGAGGGTTGACAAAAGTAAATAGACCCTTTTGTTTTCAACAAAAATTTTTATTTAATTATAAAAGTGACTAATAATAAATTTGATAAGTCAATAAATGCAAAGGAGACAGGAACACGATTTTAAATACAGGGTGTACATAAAGTCAGGATCTATTTTTGTGAAGCACTTGGAAATTATATGGAATTCAATCATAAAATGATAAAGTGGTAACATTTATTAAATAATTAAGAGTAGGATTCGACGTGACGCCCATCAGCATCCCTGCACAGCTCAAATCGTTCCGCAGCATTTCTAAACACATTCTGGAGCATTCGCAGGGTTATGTTATCTGCAGCAGTTCGTATACGTGTACGTAAGTTTTCAAGACTCGTAATCTTCGTCTGATAGACGTGCGATTTGATAAAGCCCCATGCAAAGAAATCTAAAGGGGTTAAATCTGGTGATCTCGCTGGCCAAGGTCTGTTGCTTCCGCGTCCGATCCAGCGATTTGGAAAACGTCCATTTAGATAATCCTGAACAATTTGGCATAGTGACAAGGAGCACCATCATGTTGATAGACGACGGTACTAACAATCCTATCCCCGTCGTCTATCAACATGATGGTGCTCCTTGTCACTATGCCAAAATTGTTCAGGATTATCTAAATGGACGTTTTCCAAATCGCTGGATCAGACGCGGAAGCAACAGACCTTGGCCAGCGAGATCACCAGATTTAACCCCTTTAGATTTCTCTGCATGGGGCTTTATCAAATCGCACGTCTATCAGACGAAGATTACGAGTCTTGAAAACTTACGTACACGTATACGAACTGCTGCAGATAACATAACCACGCAAATGCTCCAGAATGTGTTTAGAAATGCTGCGGAACGATTTGAGCTGTGCAGCGATACTGATGGGCGTCACGTCGAATCCTACTCTTAATTATTTAATAAATGTTACCACTTTATCATTTTATGATTGAATTCCATATAATTTCCAAGTGCTTCACAAAATAGATCCTGACTTTATGTACACCCTGTATATTGATTCAATTAATTTTTATTATTTATTGGTTTCTATAAAATCAAATCAAATTTTTTGGAAAACACAAAGGTGTTTATTTACTTTTGTCAACCCTCTGTACGTTATTTTCAGATTGAGCGATCAATTGTAGGTATAAAATAACAAGGAATGAGGTGTACACACACACACACACACACACACACACACACACACACACATATATATATATATATGTGGGTAGTCTAGTGGTTAAGCCGCTGGGCTGCTGGAGGGGCGGGGTTCAGATTCCATGTAAAACTGTAGGTTTAAGGTGGAGTGACAAGCTTAACCTTCGTCAGAATGAACAATTCGAGTGGAAGCTAAACCAAGGTTATATATATATATATATATATATATATATATATATATATATACAAGGTTGCGCAAAAGTCGCGCATCATCGGAATTTCAGTGTTAACTATATATATTATTTTTTTTCTTTAAGGTAGGGAATGGCTGCGAAATTAACAATAGACAAGAGGGTGAACTTGGTTTCACTGTATGAAATATCAAGTATTACAAATCGATGATCAGTACAGAATTTAAATTCTGTACCGATTCCCTACCATTCCCTACCTTAAAGAAAAAATAATAGTGTAGTTAACACTGAAAATGGTTATGATGCGCAACTTTTGCGCCACCCTGTATATATATATATATATTATATATATATATATATATATACAGTGCTTTTTTGTAAAAAAAGGTGTCGGTACTCATATCTTGATGAATTGTAAAAATTCCTCTCCCACCCCTGCCCTCTTCCTGCGCCCCCTGCCCCTTCTCGTCAGCCAACGAATTGTCATGTGAATTTGTTGTTCCCGCCAAATGAGTCAGCCGAGATGGGAACGTTAATTTATTAGAGCGGACGTGTGTCAACGTCGCTCTGAAAAAAAAGGTGCCGGTACGCCGTACCGGCGCGTACCGTCACAAAAAAAGCCCTGTATATATATATATATATATATATAATATATATATACAGTCAAATTATGGTGTCACAACGGGAAAATGAAACTATGGTGGTATTAGTTAGGTTAGCTGTTCATAATAAAAACAAACTAATAGTGTTTGTAGAATGCAAATTTTTAATGGAAATTACGTTACATTTTTGCTCTATACTACTATAATAACTTGTTACGGCGCTAACGTCATTTCATAAAAAATCCTCCTTTCTGCTTCATCACAGTTTAGCATATTTTGGGCATTCTTTTCAGCAATTTTTCCAAATACTCTCCTATCAAATTATTCCACTCTTCTCGTAGATATTCAGAAAGTTCAGTGGAGTTAGTTCGACCTTGCGATTTTACATTTCTGTCAAGTTCATTCCACATAATCTCAGTTGGATTAAGATCTGAAATTGAGGATACCAATTCATTATTCTTAGTACTCCATCTTCACTTTTTCTGTTCAAATATCTTTGGAACATACTGTAGTGTTGTATGCTTGGGTACATTATCTTGCTGGAAGAGGAAGTTATTCCCAATCAAACGATGACCAGAAGGAATGGCATGACGCTGTACGATATGATGGTACCTCTCTTCGTTGAGGTTTCCTTCAATTTTCACGAGGTCCCCAGTTCTATCACTAGCAAAACAGCTCTATACCTTTGCAATGCCACCTCTATGCTTGACTGTAGACTGTAGCTCTCTTTGAACCTTTTCCAGCTCTTCTTCTCACATATTATCTTCTCTTACTGCCATCTGTCCAGATATTTTTTCCCAGTCTTCTAACGTAAAGTTTTGGTGTTCTCTTGCACATGTTAATTGTTTTTGTTATTGCCATGTCGTAGATAAGGTTTTTTAACAGCTCCATAACCATTCAATCCTGCCTTTCTTATTCGCCTTTGGACAGTTCAACATGAGATGCTGTTTTTTGTTGTTAAATTGTGTTCAGCGGCTAGTTGAGGTGCTGTCAGGTATCTATTTCTCCTTTTGATAAATGTGGGTGATTCTTATGTTCTTTTTTACGCTGATTACGAAAATAAAAGCAGATTGTTTTCCTATCACCCACAGTTTTTGAGGGGATATGCAATTTAAAATATTTGAGATCGAAATGGCATTCTTCAGTTTGCAACATAATACGAGTTATTGTTAGTCATTTATTTTGTATAAAATCTTTGTATTATGCATATATATATATAACGTATATATATATATATATATATATATATATATATATATATATATATATATATATATATATATATATATAATATATTAGGGTGTTTCATAAATTAAAAGTTTGGAAAAATTTTAATCCACATGGATCCCCTTGTTCCATTTGCTGAGGAGACTGATAAACCGAAGTATTAATTCAATAGTTTAAAGTTTACGGGTCCCCAGTTTGATGCTCTGGCAGATCATAAACGGAAAAAATTAAACAAAAATCTGTCAATGAATTTTTATTCAACAAACGAGTACCATTTCAACACATTTTCACAAAGATACAAAAAACATAACCACTTCTTGCGAATCATTTGTCCATGAAATCCTTCTTGGTTTTATTCGGGTATTTCGCCCTATGCTGCATCACAGTTTTGAGCAAATACTGCTTCTGCTCTTCGTTCTTCGTCAGAGAACAGTTGAACTCTTTGGTGAGCGCGATGGCTCTTTCGGCCCGATCGTTGACGACAGAGCTTCTGTTAACAGTTGCCGCTGCTTGCTTGAAGCCCTCTACTTCAGTCCACTCGGCAACTGGCTTTTTCAAGAATTCTGTGTCCAAGTCGAATGCATGGAAGAAAGCCATCGTCTTTCCTGTCACGAACTCCGCCAGGTGTTTCGAGGCAAGATTCCTGACGTTTTTCCCTTGGGGTCGCTTGAGTTCCTTTTTCGATGCGGGCTTACCCAAACTGACGACCATCTGAGCCTTTTCTTCATCTGCCACATCTGCGTCGAAGAACGCCATGGCAATAAGAGTCTCAGAGATGTACCATAGGTGTCGAGACATGGCTTCTTGCGCAGCGTTAACACACGAATATCCCGACATGGCAAAGGCTTCCGCGTCACGCAGAAATTCCAGATCAACTGCGGCAGCCTTGCTTGAGGTTGCAGCACGAGTCCAACCTCGGATGTAGACGAGGGACACGAAGAGACCTACGCTGTCAGAGCTTCCAACTCGTGACTCGACATCTTGAACTGCTTCTTCAGTAGAATTACTTTCAAGGAGTAGATGGCTATCGCCATCCATCGAGCGTGATGGTAAGCGCCAGGGGCTCTGAGAGGGAAATCCACCACTTTTGCTTCTCCCAGGAAGATGAGAACCAACTGTAGCAGTTCCTTGTAGTCATCGCGCTGATGCGACGTGCTCACCATCCCTCTCACCAGCAGGACTGACTTCTCCCTCAGTTCCCTCATAGAGTCATTGACTTGAGCAAAATCGTACGGCCGCACGTCCAACCGGTCGATGAACTTCCATTGTGCCTAAAACCTTGAAAACGGGTATATCGGGGCCACTTGAAGGGCCGTATGCACGCTTGAAGACGGAGCTGAGGATGACTTCATAGATGTGATGCCGACAGGGGAAGTACATGAGTTCTCTGCCAAGACCTTTCTCAATCAGGACGCAGGCCCCGATATGAATCCCGGTGTTCGACGCTGTCGTGTCGAAAGACAGTCCCCGCACGCGCTCTTCCATCCTGTGTTCCTTGACCAAATCCAAGCAAACTCGCGCTATCTTCTCGCCGGTTCCGGACGTCACCTTAGGAACGCCGAGCAACTTCTCCTTGCCGTCGCCAGAGACGAGGACGGCGATCCGGTCAACGCTCTCCTTCCATTGCTCATTGTCAGGTAGGAGCTTACCGTCCCAATGCAAGACAAGAGGCTGACCAGGACAAACTTCGTCGGATTGATAATTTTCAGAGCCACCTTCCTGAGAGCCTTGCGTGTGCGGTACATGGTACTGGCAGAAATGGACAGTTCATCCAAGTCAAAACCTAGTGATTTAGCCGCTGCAGCGTACGACATAGCTGAATCGCGGTACGAAATATTCAGCCGATCGTAGGTAGTCGTCACATCCTGTGAGATCAGATTCCTGCGTCGCTTCTTGGTATTTCCCTTGGAGGAGGATGGAAAAACTTCCACGGTTGGGTCAACGACATCTGAGTCAGTCTCTGACGAAGTTGAAATCACTAAAGCCCCCGTATCTTCTGCAGTTCCTTGTTCCTTCCTGGCCTTCTCCTGTTGTTCCTTAATCTTGTCCAGCCTCTTCCTTTTCCTAATCTCCTTATAGTGAAGCTTCATGTCAACAGGGCCCATGCTGCAGGAATTTGGATCTTCACGCTGCATGTCGAGAAAGTGGCTGTCCTCCTGATTCTTCATCATTTCCTTAGCCTGTGAATGAGCAATGTCCATGATCTCCTTCGCTATTGCCTCCTTGAACATCGCCTCCTTCACTCGGAAGGACTCTGCTTTATGTGACTTGTGCTTCACAAGCCGGTCGTATTCCTTGAGAAGGGATTCCATCTTCCTCAAGGCCGAATCTCGACGCATCATGGGGATTCTCGCTCTCTCCCAAAATATGAGACAGGCATCCAGGCACAGGTTCAGGCATTTAGTACGTCCAAATTTTTGCTCCTTTTGGTGGTAAAAGTACTTTTTGAGTACTTGCAACTGAGTTGGAAGGCCACTTGATGTGATGTTCGCATCCGTCTGGCCAATAAGAAACACTTCTGTTTTCGCTCTGGTAGACACCTGGAAAAGAAAACAAACTAAATAATTCCACAGAAATAATTTCACATCGTAATTAATTTCATTAATTAGATAAAGAAAAGCAGTAACTGGGACTCGAACCAGTGTCATAGCCGTTTGGCGGCATCGCTCAAGTCGGCGTACACAGCACGCTATCCACTACACCATCTAGGGAGTGGATAGCGTGCTGTGTACGCCGACTTGAGCGATGCCGCCAAACGGCTATGACACTGGTTCGAGTCCCAGTTACTGCTTTTCTTTATTTATAAAACTGATACGTGTACACTACGTTCTCTTTGACAATTCATTAATTAAATAAATTTCAATACCGCAGTAAAATTACATTAATTAGTATCATAAATAATTACCAGCTTAGTTGTCCAATATGCAACAGACTAATTAATTTCATGTAATATTAATAATAAATATCACTACCACAGTAAAATGACAGAAATTAAATAATAATAAATTTCAATACCACAGTAAAATGAGATAATTAGTAGCATATATAATTACCTCCATAGTTGTCCAATAGGCTATACAACACGAACCGCTCAAGTGACGAAGAAAACCGTCTTCACTGCAGGCAGGCGAGAAATGAACTGACAAAAAGTCGTCAAAGTTGGGGACCTCTAAATGCAGCGCGATCTGGTTCAAACTTGCACAAACGTGTTTTCTTGTTCTTTAGAATACGGAGAAATGTGTGGATTAAAACTCCAAGCTCATTTTTATTTTACCCTATAGGTATGAAACACCCTAATATATATATATATCAGAGCTGGGCACTTGCGGCATATTGCGGTACTGCGGTACTGCTGCACTACCAAACCGGCAGAGCTGGGCATTTGCGGCATATTTTGCGGTACTGCGGTACTTGCGGTACCACCGCACTACCACCCCTGGCCCCCATAACGCAGTACCGCAAAGGATCGCTGAAAGTACCGCAGTACCGCTACCGCATTCAAATTTCCGCGTACCGGTTTGGTACCGGTTTGGTAGTGCAGCAGTACCGCAGTACCGCAATATGCCGCAAGTGCCCAGCTCTGCAAACCGGTACCAAACCGGTACGCGGAAATTTGAATGCGGTAGCGGTACTGCGGTACTTTCAGCGATCCTTTGCGGTACTGCGTTATGGGGGCCCGGGGTGGTAGTGCGGTGGTACCGCAAGTACCGCAGTACCGCAAAATATGCCGCAAATGCCCAGCTCTGATATATATATATATATATATATATATATATATGGTTCTTTTCAGTTTTATGAACTGTAAACATTTTAAATAAAAATACATTTTTCTACTGTAGTTTTATCCGCTAATTTCAAAAATAACATTCTTGTTTTGGATAAACGAAAAGAAATTATAATAATTTGCGTTCAAAGTACTTGATGATTGGTTAGGTTAAGTCGTGATAATTTCGTTAAACTAACAAAAATGTCACAACTTAACCAAACCAGTCATCAAGGGCGTACAGTTGACTTAACCAGGCATTCAATTAACCTAACCGGGCATTCAATAATTTTCCCGTTGGTTTCGATTAATTTTAAGCAACTTTTACCTAATAATTATATCCTGTTATATGCGCTACAGCAAATTTGGTCGGGAGATAGCATTCCGCCAAACCGAAAAAATCCCCGTAACGGTTTTCAGCGAAAACTTTTCTTTTTCTTCTTCTGACGTCATTATAATGGTATCACAAAATAATTTGGAAAATTTCACAAACTTTAATTAATATTTACGGATTTTATTTTTCATTTGCGCCCATATTGTATTTAATAACATTTCGTTAAAAACATATGAAGAATCTTGTAGTAACTTTGTCGTTTAAACAGTTTGGAGGCTTTTTCTCCAAAAAATGAATAGCACTTTAAAGGCAAATTTTTATAATTTCTCTTCGTTTCTCTAAAAAAAGACTTATTTTTAAATTAGCGGATAAAACTACACTAGCCAAATGTATTTTTATTTAAAATTTTTACAGTTCATAATACTGAAAAGACCTAATATAGCGAAAGAAAGCCAAAAACACATAATTCATCAAATGTAATATTACGCCATTTTATCGAATACATTTTTCTCTTACACTTTGGATTTTTATAAAAATATAACTGATGTAATGAGGGGCGTCACCGTGTCTTGGGCATTTGTGGGCGGAACAAATTTGGCTATGGTGACAAACTAATTGGTGATTGGTAGATAAATAGTACGAGTCAGTTGAGTCTGCAGCAGCTGCTTCTCATCGAATTAGATACGAACAGACCTGTCAGGACATGCACATTCTTGTTTGTCATGTGTTAGAATTGAGCATTCGTGCTAATCTCTCAGTCAGTCTCGCGCATTGCTACCCACCAGTTGAATGATTAAGTGTATTTAGTTATTCATTTTGTTTTGGTATATGTTTTTGTTTTTAGTTTGTTAGTGTTTTTGTGATATAAAAGTGAGAATGTCTCGTAAGTATGCAAACAGCCCTGACAGTTTTTGTTTTGTGTGTGGTGAATTTACAACAAAATCTCAAAAACAGGGTTTCACTCCTTTAAATAAGAATGCGAATGAACTTTATTTCGGTTGCAAAGTAGGAAATCAAGACAAAATCTGGGCTCCTCATGTATGATGTGTTTCTTGTGCAAGATCTCTGATAGGGTCGTTAAGAGATACTCATTCTTCAATGCTTTTGCTATCCCAATGGTATGGGGAGAACAAAGAGACCACTCGACTGATTGCTACTTCTGCTTAACGAAGATAAGTGAACATAACTCAAAATCTAAACATGCGATTCAATATTCTAATTTACTGTCAGCCATGCGATCTCTTATACATCGTGACGATTAACCAGAAGCAAAGTCACCAAAGACATGGCCGTTAGATGATGAGGATCCTGATGATGAATCTCTAATGACCCTTTGGACAGACAAGATGACATGGATACATAATTTCAATCACCTTCATCGGATGAACCTTATTTAATTTCTCAGTCAGAATTAAATGATCTTGTCAGAGAGTTGAATCTATCTAAAAATCAGGCTGAGCTCTTACGTTCTAGATTAAAAGTTTGGAATCTTTAACAAAAGAATAAAAATATTATCATTTTTTAAGCGTCAGCCACACTTCACATCGTTTTTCTCTATGGAAAGTGATTTAGTGTATTGTAATGATGTGAACGTTCTCATGGAGGCACTTGGTCGAGAGCACAATCCTAAGGAATGGAGGCTTTTTGTCGATTCATCAAAGTTGAGTTTGAAAGCTGTACTATTGCAAAACGGTAATGCCTATCCTTCGGTTCCGATTGCGCACAATGTTCATATGAAGGAATCATATAACAGTATGCAGTTACTTTTGAAACACACTGACTATGATAAACACTCGTGGCATATCTGTGGTGATCTGAATGTGATTGCACTTCTCCTCGG
Source organism: Bathynomus jamesi (assembly GCA_023014485.1). Classification (NCBI taxonomy): domain Eukaryota; kingdom Metazoa; phylum Arthropoda; class Malacostraca; order Isopoda; family Cirolanidae; genus Bathynomus; species Bathynomus jamesi. Next base: position 1,527,635 of record JAJOZX010000175.1, read on the forward strand.
TTTACAGTTAGGATACACAAAGTTCTCTTGTTTCTTCTGCGAGTGGGATAGCCGAGCTAAGGGGAGTCATTATACACAGAAAGTGTGGCCACTTCGACAAAATTTGGTTCTAGGACAGAAAAATGTTGCCCATCAACCCCTAGTAGATCCAGCATAAAGTTTATTACCACCTCTCCACATCAAACTTGGTTTGATGAAAATTTTGTAAAAGCCATGAATAAAGACGGACCTGGATTGCTATATCTAAAACAGAAGTTCCCTAGAATCAGCGAAGCGAAAATCAAAGAAGGCATTTTTGTGGGCCCACAGATCAGAGAAGCGATGAAAGACACTGCATTTGATGAGTCTTTGAATGAAGTTAAAAGAACAGCATGGAAAACTTTTAAAAAGGTGACTACGAATTTCCTCGGCAGCGTCAAGTCAGAAAATTATGTTTCCCTGGGGTGTAACATTGTCTTTGAAACTGCGTTTCCTGCACTCCCACCTGGACTTCTTCCCATCAAACCTAGGCGCTGTCAGCGATGAGCATGGTGAAAGATTTCATCAGGATATATCAACCATGGGAAAGCCGTACCAAGGAATATATACTAGCCCCAGTATATTGGCCGACTACTGTTGAACACTTAAAAGAGAAAAATGAAAATCAGCTGCAAAAACATTTTAGGCAAGGTGCTCTTCTTTTTTGTACGATTAAATGTACCAAAAAGGTAAGAAAATCTGTCAATATTCATTTATATTTCCTTCGAATTTGGTGGGTAACAGAAACATTCGTTTTCAGATTCGTGATTAGCGTAAAAAGGTACCTTGAAATCACATAAATTTATTCGAAGGAGGAAAAACACTTCTATTTTGTCGTTCAGTGTAATTTGTCTTTCCTTACTGTCGTCTTTCTTTATCTTTCTCGTCCCTTCTTGTTGTTTACTGAGCCTGTCTTCTCTTGTCTTTTAATAGTTTTGGACACTCCTTTCTAAGAAATGTCAAGCCTACGCACAATATCTCTTTGGGATAACCCAAAACGATGCAGAGCCATTATTTCAATGCGTTTCTTTAGAGGAATTTCTTTCTTGGCGGCCATTATTAATTTCTCAAAAAAGGAAATTTGCCGCTTCAAACATTCCGAGCATTTTCAATGGGAAAACACACTTCATGTTTAGTTCTCAATGCTTAAACAATGTTAGACAACTAATCTGTGTAAAATATGTGAAACAAGCATCCTGCAACAAGAGAGGCAAAGTTCATAAATTTCATAAATGTAAGATTAAATGCAACCTACTAAAGATAAGAGCGCTAAAAGATCACTGCAAATTCATACCTGAGTCTATTACATTACGTAAAAATTTTATTGGTTTTGGCAACAGGACTTTTAAGCTATAGCACATTTTTCTAATGACACCATAATTTTTACCGCCAGTGTATATATTACAATCTTTATTTTCTCCATTTACATTATTTTCTACATTTTATACTTTTCTGGAATTTCACTTTTCAACGTTTTTATAAAAGAATTTTAAATTATATATTCAGAATTCATAAATCACTTTTTTTTACCCTTTCTTCAACGCGGTTTTGTTGACTTCTCCCTTTCTGGATCATTTCCAGTTTCCAGCTTTAACATTCCAATAGCAATACTTGTCATTTCTGAGCATATACTGTACACTATATATATATATATATACAGGGTGTGACAAAAGTCCGTTCTCATAGGAAAATAAGATTATCGTTACTGGAGTGACGAAAATCCGCACTCGGTTAAGGCTGCACATTCGCAGGTTGATCCCAGGATTAGTGTGTGGGCAGGAATTCATAGAGGAACCATCATAGAACCATACATTTTTGATTAAACCCTGAACGGGGATTCTTACAACCTCGGGGACGCCGAGGTTGTGTGGAATGGCCGCCCCGTAGCTCTGATTTAACCCCACTTGACTTCTTGTGGGCCAACTGAATCAGGACCTCGAACGATCCAGCAGCTAAAAGAATAAATTACAGATCATTGTAACAGAATTAGTGCGGAAACACTTCAAAACGTAACCAACAGCTCGCAAAGACGAGTAGAAATGTGTCAACGGCTACATGTAATGCAATTTGAGCATGTACTGGATTAATTAGTAAGTTGACTGTATTGTTTGTAATGTATAGTTAAAACTATTTTCTCATTCAATTCTGCTATATCTTATTTCCCTATGAGAACGGACTTTTGTTACACCCTGCAAATATACATATCTATATTAGGGTGATTTATATTAGTATTGCACCCCTGCATTTTGTTTATTCTTTTGAGAAAAGTTATAGGTGAGAGTTTCATAACATTTAAACGAATTTTAGAGGTTGCTACCAGCCATTGAAATTTACACCCTTTGGCCATCTTGCTACTTGACCAAAAAACAAGAAGTTAAATTTTTATTGGGACACAGCTAATCGTAGAGTTAATCAATTTGAATAATTTTTTTCTCCATTACTTATCTTAAAGCGAGAAAGTTTTTTTGCTCTAACACTGGCGATTCATTAATCATTGGAGGTGTTAACAAAAGGAAACTAAAACAAAGAAGACAAATTGTAGTATATTTTTGAAAGTAGCAGTGTTTTGAAATAAAGCAACTTCCATGATTTAATCAAATATTTACAAAAATAAAGTGGAAATCCAACAAATCCAGTCTATATCTTTTATATGTTTTAGTTCATCACTCATCAGATAGCAGATCACTTCATAAGTGACACTTTCTTTCGAGCAGGATAGCTTTGCCGTATTCTTTGACTACCAACAGGAGAAACTGTTTCTGTTCTTCGTCATTTGTCAAAAGTTTATCATATTCATATTAATACTACTTCTCGTTCTGCAACGTCATTGACAACCCTTATGCACTGGATAGTAACTTTAACAGAATTGTCTGTGCTGTTGTTATTCCATATTTTGACATCTTTGTCTAGGAAGTCCAAAGATATCTCTGTAATTTCGAAGAACCTACGAGTATTAGAAGTAAAAAAGTCTCCCAATTTTAATTGCTGAATTATTGCAGAGTCCAAATTGACACGTTTCATTGAGTACTCATCTCCTTGGGTTTGCAAGGCATGGACCATCTTGTATTTTGTATCAGCAGATACTTCGTCATCAAAGAGAGTTCAACTAGTTCCTCAAACAAGTACCAGAGGTGCTCCAAAAATTTATTTAGAGCGACAACTGAAATGGTTTTGCTTTGGTCTTTGTACTTGTCAGTATATTTCAGCAGCTGAAGATGTTGTCGAGGACCAGAAGACGCTGCTGTTGCTGTGAACCAAGCCTTTACGTACACCCAAACAACAAAAATGAAGATGTCTCTCAATCCTTTCTTCTCTCTTGCAATCAATTTGAATTGTCTCCTGAACATCTAGATCTTCAGGGAATATATAGCTTTGGCCATCCATCTGGCACAATGAAGACCTGCTAGATACTTTAAAGAGATTCCTTTGGTTGGTGTTCCTCCCAGCAATATGATTGTAAGCTCCAGGAATTCATGATAATTGTCCCGAATTTGGAACTGTTCTAGTTGACTCGATGCAGATGTTATCATTTCAGATAATGCTGTCTAGTAGTCGATGTGATTGATTGATGGGCAATTACTTTGGAACAGCTTCAAAAGGATGATTTCAGAACCTTCTGAAGACACTAGAGAGGTAGACACAACCACCTCAAGCATTATCTCCAGCATGTGATGACGAAATACTAACATACTCCCCCATCTTTTGTTCAAAGAGAATGCAGGCTCCATTTCTTAAGCCAGTATTGGCAGCTGTTGTGTCAAAGCTCATGCACTTAACATGATTGGAAATTCCCCAAGCCACAAATGATTCATAAACAGCCGAGGCTGCTGAATTACCAGTTTCTGATGAAAGTTTGGGAACACCAAGCAGCTGATCGATTCCTGGTTGCAAACTGATAAAAAGGTCCGTGTCCTTTCAAAATTTTTCCTTCTGCAAGCTTTTCTATAACAACTCTGGTAGAAATTTTAATGCTAGGGCTACAAGAGTAAATAATTTACAAAATTATAAGGGGGACAATTGTATTCATTTCCACGTCTTAGATTATACTGAGCTGGGGGTTGACATGTGGATACTTCTGTTTGTGTGAGGAGTGGTCGCCCTCGCTTTGGTGGTAGTGGTGGTCAACCCATAAGCTCGGATTCTGAGCGGGTTCGTTTTTTATGTGAAGGTTCTAGTTCACGTGGTTGATGCATTTGTAGCCGGTATGTAGGGTCCGTGCGTCGATCATCAGCCGGTGAGAGTGGTGACGGAGGAGATGGTGGAGATGGAGGAGATGGTGGAGATGGAGGCGTTCCACTGAGTGATCCTCTAGAAGCGATTTCTCCAGGATCTGATTCCAATGGGACTTTCGGTTTTTGGGGACTCTTCTTGTTCAGAGATTGGCTCGAGTACTGGTGGTATTACAAGGTACCAATCTTCGTCACGGGTAGCGGTTTCCGCGGTGATCACTTCTGTTTTGTGGTCCCTGCTGGATTTCTTAATACCTCGATCTTTCGAAGGGTAGGCTGCTCGAACACCTGGTGATGTTTTTTGGGGAGGTGTTGTTTGCAGCTACCTTCAAGTTATCAGCATGAATGATCTTTAGTTTAGAGTGGTCTCGGAGGTCGAGGATTTTGTAACGGTTTTTTCGGAGGTTTTTCATAATCCCATATGGGCCATCCCATTTTGGGTATAATTTGCGATGAGCACTTGGCGGTTTCACACTCTTTATGTAACAGCGCATACCGACGATTATAGTCAGTTGTCGGGGATGATGCCTATGTTGCTCTTGCTCCATCTGTTGGGTTCGTTGCTGTAGTCCAGAGGGCATATCGGATTATGTCAGAAATTTTGAAAGATCATTCAGCCAGTTGCTGATTTGCTTCTGCCATCTCGGAAGGTGTTAGAACTTCCGGGTCGATTTGGTCAGGCAACCGAAAGGTAGCCATTTGTCGTATTGATATAAGACGAAATGAGGGGTATCCCCGATGTATACGTTATAGCCGTTGTTGATGGCTGTTTGTACCATAGGTAGAGAATCATCCCATGTACGGGTGGATGCATCGATAACATGGCGGAGGGCTTCTAGGATCTCCCGATTGTGTCTTTCTACTAAGCCGTTTGCCTGCGGATGGTATGCCACAATGTGTGTGTTTTTAATTTTACACTTTTTACAGAGTGATTCGAACAGCTTGGAAATGAAACTAAGGGCATTATCCGAAATTAGGATGGAAGGAGTAGTATGGTTTTGGATGACGTGTTCTACTAGTGCTCTTGCCACAGTTTCCGAGGTCTGGTTTGCAATGGCAACTACTTCGCTGTAACGTGAGAAGTGATCCGTAAACACAATGATGTATTGGTTTCCCTTTGATGTTTTGGGAAATGGTCCCAGTATATCCATTCCGGTTCTCTGCCAGGGCCGTTGGCATACTGGATATTTATGCATGGGAGCTGTGAATGGTACGTTGCCTTTATGTTTTAAACAAGAAGGGCGTTCAGCAATGTATTCAATGTACCTTTTTGTTCATTTCGGGAAAATGGTATCGCTCCAAAAGACTCTTAACGGTACGATCCGGCCATATGTGGACATACAAAGGTGAGTCGTGACAAAGTGCGATGGCTATGTACGAGATCCTTTGCTATTTCCACGAGGTCGTTTCCATGTTCGTTCCTAAAATGTACGAGCCCATCTTTTATGTTGTACTGTTCTTTTATCTTACATGGTTCCTTTTGTTCCAGGCGAGCCCGAAGGTTCTGAGTGTGTTGGTCCTGTTGTTGGGAGTATTGCAAACATTCGTGGTCGAACACAGGAAGTGTTTCTATCTTAGGAAGTGTTTCTGTCACAGGAAGTGTTTCTATCTTATGGATACGTTATAGCCGTTGTTGATGGCTGTTTGTACCATAGGTACAGAATCATCACATGTACGGGTGGATGTATCGACAACATGGCGGAGGGCTTCTAGGATCTCCTGATTGTGTCTTTCTACTAAGCCGTTGAAGAGATATGTGAGTGGCTTATGGTCAGTTTTGATGGTTATATCGTAGCCGTAGACGATATTTCTGAATTTTTTCAAAGCCCAATATACCGCTAGGGCCTCTCTGTCCGTAGTAGAATAATCCGTGGAGGTCTAGAGAGAAGCTGACTGACATACGTAATGGGTAATTCCACACTATCTACGTTCTGTAATAGGACGGCTCCTGGTCCGTAGGAGCAGGGCTTATCACAGGGGGAGCTAGGAGGGCCATTTGGCCTGGGCCTCGAGCTTAAGGGGGGCCTCAAATTTAGACACTTTCAGGTTTGAATGTAATGTTTTGCAGTGAAAGTAATAATTGGGTTTAGCTATGGGCCTCAAAAGCTGGAAGTGGCCCGGTCCTCTCTGGACCTCTGAGATGGGATGACAAATTAGTTTACCGATCAAAGTTTCAAAAGCATGTTGGTGATCAAATTCCCAATTAAATTTAGCATTTTTCTAGAACAAATTGGTAATAGGTTCAGCAACGTTCGAAAATTGTGGGATAAAATTTCGATAGAATCCGACAAATCCAATAAATGCACGAGCGTCGTCGATGGTTTTACAGTAGGTAGAGGGTACCTTTCCAGTGCTTCAAGTTTGGCTGGATCAGGTTTCATTCCAGTGGGTGATAGCAATTCTAAGTATACCAGGGATTCCTGTAAGAAGTTGCACTTTGCAAGTTTCAGTTTAAGGTGTACTTTTCTGAAATGTGATAGCACATTTTGAAGACGTTGAAAGTGTTTTTATACCTGAACTATAAACGATAATATCATCAAGATAGACCAGAGCTTCGACGCCTAATAGGTCGGAAAGGACTATATTCATCAACCTAGAGAAATTAGCAGGCCCATTTCGGACTCCGAAAGGTAAAACCTGGAATTCGTAATGACCTCGATTAGTGAAAAAAGCAATCAATGCCCGAGATTCTGGACTGACCTCCATTTGCCAATAACCGGATGCTAAATCGAAGGATGAAAAGAAGTTAGCTCTCCCTACGTTCAGAATTGTTTCCTGCATGTTTGGAATAGGGAAACGGTCTGGGATGGTAATATGGTTTAGGCGTCTAAAATCTATACAAGGGCGAGATGTTCCGTCCTTTTTGGAAACAAGAATCATAGGAGCGGACCAGGGACTAGCTGAAGGCTAAATCGTCCTGATCCAACATGTCCTTGATGTGTTCCTCAATAGTTACTAATTGGGAATGTGGAACCCTCTATGGAGGAATGAAGATGGGTTTGGAATTGGGTTCCAGCTTGATTTCGAAGGGGACCAAATTAATTCGGCCCAAAGGATCTCCTTTTAGGGCAATCACATCTCTATTTCTTATCAGGAAATCGAGAAGTGATTCTAGAAGTTTAGACTCCTGTAAGGCTGGTGACTCCGGAAGGGAGTGCTCCAGGCATTTCTTAGATTCTTCTCTTAATGTTAAAGGGTTTAACTCTGAGGAACTGGAAACACGATATATAGTACTGGTGGGGAAATCTGAATTTATTTCTACTGTGAAAACAGTTCCCATTCTCTGATTTGAAGTTAATTCAGTAGGGCTATGACTAAGAAACTGGGCAATAACAACATCTCTCTTGAAATTACTTTTCTCTGTAATAAGAGTGCGATCTGACTCTAATAATTTTCCTTGACCGTTTACTACTTTTGCTAGGAAACAAATCTTCTCATAAGGTACTATTGTTATATGCTCCGTAGGGCATTAAAAAATTGTGAATTTGACACTGGTTTGGTGAATAAAATTTGCCTTATTGGCTGAAACACCGTTTCGGTTGGATTTCGAATCTCAACCGCTGGGTTAACTGAAATTGACTGACTGGAAACTGACTGATTGGAAACTGACTGACTGCAAAATGGCTGACTGGAAACCGACTGTGTTGATCCTGCTGGATTCAACAACTGGAACTGATTACTCTGGGGGCTGATTTCTGGGGCGGTTGTCCCTCTGAATGCAACCAACTGACTTGAACTGCTATAAAGTGGCGTGGGTGTCCTATTTCTTTTGGAAATCGAACTAAACTGATTCTGTTAGCATTAGGTTGAACGTGCGGCACCTGTCTATTATTTTCATAGAGAGAGTGAGTCCTATTTCTACACTTAACTAATTTTCCCATTGATTTCGGTTGAAGAAATCCATACCTAGTAAGATATCGGTCTGAAAGGTAGCTACTGCGTCCACAATACAACATTTTGCAGGATATCCCGCATTACTAACTTCTAAATATAATTCGATTTCTCCATATGTAGGTATGGGTGTGCCTGTAACTCCTCTGAGTTGGCAGGAAGATGCCTTAATTTCATATTTATAATTTGTACTCTCTTGTAACTCATCTGCCCATTGTTTCTTAATTAATGTTGCATGTGCTCCTCTATCTAGGAGAGTGGTTAAAGCTTCGTTATCTGTGCTGCAATTTATTACTAAATCTAGTAGGTTCGCACCTATAATTCTGATGGGTAATTTGTGGATGTGTGTGGGTTTATTATTACTATTACCTCCAAAGCGGAATCTAAAAATTAACTTGAACTGACTTCTATGGAAGGACCTGAGCCATATGCAGTGTTGTGCCCGTTACTTCATAAAAGTAACGGCGTTACCATTACAGTTACTTCTGAAAAAGGTAAAGGCGTTACCGTTACCGTTACTGATCCATGAAAGTAATTCGTTACCGTTACCGTTACTTTTGATAATAATATCTATAATAATTAAAAATAGGTACTTCCATTCAACATTGCGTTTATTCTTTATTTTATTCACTTACAACATTGAACACTGTAAATTTAAAAAAAAACATCATAAAACAGAACAAAATTAGATGCTTCAATACTACAAAAATAAAAAAGTGATAAGAAATTGAGAAATAATGTGGGTGTTCTTTGTCAGTAAATTAAAACAAAAACGACAACTCTAGCGGTTAACACTACAGTAAATTATTACTCATCCATCAAAATTATCATCGGAGAGTCTTCCTTGCTTAGGGCGAAGAATGTCCTTCCCCACAGAAAAGACCCGTTCAACAGCTGCACTTGATGGTATTGGCGTATTGAGGTTAATAAAAATTGATATGAATTCAGCCGAAGGAAAAGATGAAGGGCCGAATTTTCGTGATGGACCAGATGACAGAAAGGCGGATACCTGTTCAGAAGATAAGCTTGATGTTTTCATTCTTTTGTCAGACTTTTTGAAGCACTTAAAATAGTCTTCTTCATCAGTTGCACTCATAGAACTATCTGAAAGAGAATTCTCAGGATTCTGTCTTGTATTGTTGTTGATCTTATTAATCATCATCTGCGTCACCTCTGCCGCTCGTTTTTCAACTTCGATCCACAACAGCTTAAATCGAGGATGAAAAGCTACTGCTAATACGCAGTCATTGTCATTGAAGATATTGTTGAATCTTTTCAATGCCTGACACAAGAGACTTTAACAAGGGAAGGCAAAAACGAAGGTCTTCGCCTACTATTTTCCTCAACTTTGACAAGCAAGCAGTGAGTGTTGGCAAAAGCAATCCCATGTATGCCTCAGTTTCTTCCTGAATAATGTCAACAGCCTGTGCAACCGGTTTCATGTCATTAACATATTCTTTAAAGAAAAGTATGTCTGCTGAGCTCAAATGAGGAACTCCCAAGGCGTCACAGACGCGATTCATTGAAACTCCTTTGCTTGCCAAAATTTTGTTCATAGACACCAGTGCGTTGTAAGTTGAGTTCCAGCGTGTAGCACAAGGTGTGATTAAACGTTGTTGCAACTTCGACTGCACAGTATCAGCAGCAACAGTGCTCCCATTATGCTTGTTCCATAAGGCTTGCGCCTTGGCAAAAGCTGTACGAGACGCTTGACGAAATGTTATAACAAGCAATGTTATAATTAAAGTTGTTAAAACGTTATTTAGCGTTTTAGATTTATTTACAAAACGTAACGAGTAACGGTCTGATTTGCTGAAAAAAATAACGTCGTTACTGAATTCGTTACTGATTTAAAAATGTAACGCCGTTACGTAATGATCGTTACTAGTAACGCGTTACTCCCAACACTGGTCATATGCTACTGAATCATCATACACTGGAGGTTCTTCTTGAAAAGTGTACTATGGGGAAACTGATTCTTCAATGGGCACTTCTAAGTACCGGACCATCCGACCTTGCTGATTATATTGGGGTTTGGACATCGGGTAATAGTGTGTTTGACCTTGTGGTCGTGATCTATTTGGTTGGTGGTTCTGTTGAAGCTGGGAATTAACTGGTTTCTGAGAATTGGAGGACTTTTTGGAGCGTTGGTGATTTGATTTCTGGAAGTGGGGCCTGTACCCTGCAGGGGCTTTGTCAGCACATTTTTGTCGGTCGCCACGGCGATGACCACGTTCATGACAGTGGGAGCAATAAGGGGGATAATTGCATTGGTTCATCATGTGCCCAAAACTATCACAATTAGAACACTGAGGAGGAGAGAGTGCATTCTGGGTTTGTGGATCTTGTTTCTGAAGTGGTGTTCCCTACATCGGCCTAGATTTATGTGGTTGTTGTTGTTATTGGATGTAGGGTATGGGGGGTCTCTCTACCCTTTCGGCAGTTTTGGCTTGCTAAGTTTGGGTATTGTTCCCTTGTTTTATTTATGGTTCGCTTACGGGTTTGTCAATATTTAGTCACTCCTGAAAGTTCTTTTTAGGTGCTAAGGATAGGCTTTGATAAATGAACACTGCTACTATTAGGTTTCTTTGCTGTGAAGTGAATGTAATGTTGCATGCGTTTTCTGCGGCTCGGAGGACTTCTCCTACGAGCTTATGTGTTGGTGTAATAAAATTATTTAAATCTTCATGTTCTTCTTTCTTCTATTTAACTTGGAAGACAGTTTCTAATGATGCCAAAGGTTGTGCGAGTGTTATTTCCTTGTAAAATTCTAATAAGTTTTTTTTAAATTGTCCCAAGTTGTAGCTTCGCTAATGGATGGGACATATTTAACTGTATCATGGGCATTCCCTTCTTTAGGGTCAATAAACTTTTTAGCTTCCCTAATTTTTATGTCATCATTTGTGATGTTTTCGCGCAAGAACTGCTGTTCTAGAGACTCAATCCAAGGTCTTACGCGCGGGACAACGAAGTTATTTTCTATGGTTCCCTTAAAAATTAGGACGGTATGGAGAAGGTTTACAAATCTACCTAAATTAATGTATGCTGGGGGAGCTGTTTGAGGCATGTTGGTTTGTGCTTGAACTGAAGAAGTTTGCGTGTTTGGAGTGCGCGGGGTAGGTGGAAAAATGGGTGTAGGGAAATTTTCAATGTCAGAAAGCACACCGTCAGAATCGCTCATATGTGAAGGTACTGTCAATTTAGTATTCTAATTTGGTCTGCTTAACCGGTCTCAGTCTATGGAATGATCACTTCAGTGGCTTTCCTAACTACTCTTTCTAAGAAATACACAAATAAATGTACAACAAATTGCCTAACTAGGAAAAAATTTGGAATAATTGTAAACAAATGTAAAACAATGTAAACAAAAATTCACTCGAATGTACGTGAGTGTACGGTAATATTATGATTGGCACATTAAATAAAATTATTCTATGCTAAATATAATAACGGGAATAAATCGGTTTCAATAAAAAGAAGTGTATCACTGGTGTATGGAGTGTTCACTGTGTTTTGTGTTAATTCTGGCTCGATTCTAATTATTAACTGTTAATTATGCTGACTTATCAAATGTTTAGGAATTAATTTGAAAAAGAGATCTGTACTTAACAAGATTTCTACGGCGAAATCCTTGAAGACGTGTCTTGAAGACGTGTCTTGTTGGCCACTTGTTCCTGGAAAAGGATGGGCGTGAAGAACTTGGACTTCGTAAGACGTCAGTCAAATGATGGTCGTGAAGAACTGGAAGTCGTGACACGCCGGTCAACTGATGTATCCACGATTAGTTGAATGTTGGCTCTACATTAGTTCCATGGTCAAGAAGACTGGAAGAATTCTGGTTGCAGAGGTCGCCAGTTGTTAACACCTCTGTCTATGGCCTTGGGGGGTTCGAGGTTGACAGGTAGGTAGGTTGATTTTGGAACTGTGATCTTGGACTAGTCTAGATAGAAAGGTATTAATGTATAAAAAACGTTGCACCAACTCATATTTGTGAAAATGATTGTATTTTTTGAGGATTGTTAATTATTTTTAAGTTGTAAAATTGCCGAATTTTACGCGTAAAATCGCGCGCGCGGCATTCGCGCAATGTAAACAAACAAAATATCGGACCTTATTTCATCAAAATAATCAATTAAAATTCGGCTTTTTTAACAAAACGATGCTTGAAACTTATTGTAAATGCATTATAGATGTTTATTAGTGTATTATTTTGTATTTTTTAATGATATTTACCTATAAAATGTGTATTAAATTAAGTTATTTTATGATGCGTTCATTTAATTGTGTTTATTTTCAGATATTTCATAAAAATGGGTAAAAAACGGAAGTCTGCAGTGTTAACTCGAAGTGATAGTGCCAAAAAATTCAGTGGCCAGCCTTCCCCTTTGGATAAAACAGAGCCTCCTACCCTCCGCCAAGTTATTCAGTACAGTTATTTCCTCCAAAACAGCCACCCGGACTTGAAAGACTATGATATTGCTAAAATGATAGCAAAGGATGTGATTGAGATCTGGCAGGCAGTGAACCCGCGGCTGCCCCTGTATGAGGAATATTATGTAGTGAAATTGGTGGATAAAGTGTGCTTCAAGAAAGCAAAAGAGATAAACAGGAAATCTCTTTCTACAGTCCAGGAGCAGAATCTGGAGGAAAAGCTGGATAAACTTTTTGACATTTCTGCTTGCACCTGTAAGCTACCTGTTCGTCCCTGTGATGACAATGCTGTGAAGTGCAAGAAAGAAAATTGTCAAACACAGCACATAATCTGCACTTGTCCTCCCAGTAAGAAGGTAATGCTATTATTTTTTTAACTTTTAACTGGCCTAACTTAGTGCGATTAGGTGCCTTTTAAATGGAAGGAAATTCAATGCTTGTAATTGAAAAATATCCGCATTTTCCTCCTGTAATCTTCCTTTCCCCCCCTGGTAATAGAAATTAATAATCAATTTTTTTTCAGGATTTTATCTCTTATTTTAGATCCGCTATTTAATATACTTTAATATTTCAGGTTCCAGTAGAGGAGAGGGAATACTTGAGAGATCAGAGGGCCAAAATAGGACCCAAGGGCTCTTTCCAGCTGGGATCTGTGGATAAAGCTGCTGTGAAGAGAGACCAGAGGGCTGCAGCTGAAGCAGAAAGATTACAGAGCCAGATTCAACAGCAGCAGGAAGTGGATTTGGCCACTTTTGCCTCCACACCTTCACAAGATATTTCTTTTGAATCCAGCTCAGGAGAATCAGGAGAGGTAATATATTTTTTTTCTTATATCTTATCCCATTTTTACCCAAATTTATCCCTACTTTTTGTCCCTATTTCCCCCCTTTTTCCCCCATTTTCGCTTTAGTAATTTATTCTTTTTTTCGCCCATTTTCGCCGACTTTTTACCTGAATTTTTACCCATTTTTTCCCCTATTTTCCCACTTTTTCCCCCCATTTTCGTTTAAGTAATTTATTCTTATTTCCGCCCATTTTCGTCGATTTTTACCCATATTTTTCCCTACTTTTTCCCTATTTTCCCCCATTTTCGCTTTAGTAATTTATTTTTTATTTTCATTTCAGCCATCTGGTGGTGAAGCTGAAGAGTTCAAGCCAAGGAGGCACCCAAGTGGAGGTTACAGCTTTTTGAAAACCCCAGATATGCCATGGAACTGATCAGGGGTGATGTTTCTTCCAATCTTGGGGCAAGTCTTGCTAATGCCTTCCTCCTGGACTTACAAGCTATGGACCTGCTTAAGCCTGGCCTTGATGTGAAACAGATAATAGTTGATAAATCGAAAATGGACAGGGAAAAAGCTAGAATGAAAGTGAAAAGTGATGAAAAGCACAATGAGGGTCTGGAAAAGTTAGTCTGTATTGGGGTTGATGGGAAAGTTGACAAGGACACTTTGCTGTACAGAGAAGTTAAGGATGAAAATGGGGAGACTAAGCTGAAGAAAGGAAAGGGACAAGAGCACCATTTGACTTTCACAAAGGAGCCGGGAACTGAAAGTGGAACATATCTTACTCACAGAGTCATCCCAATTAAAGGTGCGACTGGAGTTCTTCTTGGTGAAGAAGTTGCTAGTGTCTTGGAGGAGTTTAACAGTGTTCATACCCTGAAAGCTGTCCTCCTTGACAACACAAATACAAACACTGGCTGGGAGGGAGGCCTTGTAACAGCTCTGGAAAATAAAATTGAGCGGAAATTGCACACCATTGGCTGTTCACTCCATCAGAATGAGCTTCCTTTCAGAGCTGTTTTCAAGCATCTTGATGGCAGTACCAAAAGTCCCACTGCTTTCACTGGTCCGCTGGGAAAACTCTGTGAAATTGACTACCAAGATCTGCCACAAGTGGAATTCACCAAACTCAGTGGCCCCCTGGATGACATGGAATTTGCTGAGGAGACACTGAATGATCTCAGTAGCGACCAGAGGCTTCTTTTGGAGTATGTGCTTGGAATTTCCAGGGGCAAAGTCAACCCAAGATTTGCTGCCTGGAAAATTGGACCATTAAACCATGCAAGATGGTTGACTTTGGCAATTAGATTGATGTGTCTGTGGACCAGAGGTGCTTACCCTCCAGAACTACAGGATAAGCTTTACCAGGCCATCAAGTTCATTGTGGAAGTGTATGCAGTCAGTTGGTTTGAGATCAAAAGGGACAGCAAGTTCCACAATCAGCAGCTGTACATCTTCAACATGATCCAGAGGATCAAGCAGCAGTCTGAAGAAATCCAGGGTGTTGCTTTCAAGAACCTGAAGTACAATGCTTTTGCCTTGCTGCCCGAGAATGTGCTGTACTCCATGATGAAGTCTGATGACTTGGAAGTGAGAGAAGCTGCTCTCAAGAAAATTCTGTCCATCAGGTAAGCATTTATTAATTTAAAAAATGTGAAAAAAAAAATTTGATTATGGGGATTTATTTAATAAAAAAAAGGCCCGAGTTCTATAAATCCCCATAATCGAATTTTTTTTCACATTTTCTTATCCCAATTCCCCCCTCCCCTCTGATAATGGAAATAATCTTACCTTCTTTCTGAAAAAAAATTCGATTATGGGGATTTATAGAACTCGGGTTTTTTTTTTTTTAAGTTTAATTAAATCAGCAATTCTGAGACTAATAGGGATTAAATCTTAAACTGGAATAAAAAATAAATTAATTATTATTCTTTCAGAAGTGGGAAGCCAGCCAAGAAGAGGCTGAAGAAGATCACAGCCATCAACATTGAAGCTACCCACTGGTCAGAACTAATCAACCTTTCTCAAAGTGGCATCTGTGAACCTGCTCTCACAGAAGACTTTTCTGACCAGGAGCTTCAAGAAGCATTGCTGAATGGCACCAAGCTGGAGCTGCCTGATCTGCCTTCACATTCTCAGAGTGTTGAAAGGGCCGTGAAGCTGACATCTGAAGCTTCCCATACTGTTTATGGACTCGAATCAAGGCACAAACA
This sequence comes from Bathynomus jamesi, assembly GCA_023014485.1. Lineage (NCBI taxonomy): Eukaryota > Metazoa > Arthropoda > Malacostraca > Isopoda > Cirolanidae > Bathynomus > Bathynomus jamesi. The sequence goes on from JAJOZX010000175.1 coordinate 1,543,202, forward strand.
CATTCTGGCCAAAGCCCTAAGCCGCCAGATGAGGCCTTCCTTTGCTTCTAAGGGCTCTTACAGTGAAAATTATGATGATCTTGGGATCTAAATGTGTCTATTTGACTCTGTACATGTTTTTTTTACTTTTTTCAATAAAATTGTAACTTTTTTCAGGATTTGTTTATGAAAATAGCATGATTTTTTCGGCCGAAAATTGCGAAAATGCGATATTTTTCGGTACGACTTTTTGACGATTTTTGAAACGGTTTCCTCAAAAACCGGTTAAAGCTAGGGATCTGAAATCTTTTGTCAGTTATTATCATATTAAGACCTGACTATCTCGACTAGTCCAAAGTCGATATCTAAAAAATGCAGAAAATCAACCTACCTTATTGACGGGGGTTCTGGTTAGGTGGCAGCAACGGATTTGTTACTTTGGAATAGCTGGTACCGTGTAGGGAATCCCATTAGTTTCTCTTATACTATGATACTTTCCGATTTCTTCTTGTAGGGGATCGGAGGATTCTGTGAAGTTTACTAAATTCTCTAAGGGTTCCCTGATTCTTCTTGTAGTGTATCGGGAAATTATTTTTCTCTATTTTAAGACTAAGTTCTCTGAAGAAAGCAAGGCTTGAAGGAGAAGACAAAAATATTCTCTTATTGTAGTTTATTGCTAAAATGTTACAAGTAATGTTCAGCCTCTAAGTCAGATCAGACAGAATAAGAATCATCCTGATCACTGTAGAAATTCTACAAGTTTATATACATAAATTTTGGTGACATCATTATTATTTAATGTTGACCTGTTTTGTTTTTATTCTCAATAGGCTGAATTTCTTTTGCAAAATAGTTGAAGATAAGGTAAATATTTTAACTGTAACAACGTCTAAACCAATGGTTCCCAATCGGTGGGCCATGGCCCACGTGCTTGTCTTTTAGCACTATGTTAATAGGTGTTAATAATAAAAGTGTACTTATTAAACTTTATGTAAACATGATACCAGCTTAGCAACGTGGAAAGTGGGCCATCAGTTATACAAATCAGCTGTAGTGGCCGTCGCCTAAAAAGGTTGGGAACCACTGGTCTAGACAGATAAGCAAGATATTTGAAGATAAAGCCATATTTTTATTTCAAACAGCATATTGACAGATCTGATGTTACCATGATCTGCCGAGTTAACTAAAAATGGAAATTGAAATATGCATTTTATTATGGATTAAAATTAAACATGCATATGAGTCAAAATTAAATGCTTAAAATTTAAGATTAAGTGTTGAGCAAGACATGACTTCATCTTTCACAACGAAGAGAGAACGTATGAAGAAAATGAACATTGCAGAATTTAACACGATAACATTATTAAGCTAAATCTAAAAAATTGAATAAGTAATTTAAAAATTAAATAACTCATCAATTATTCAGCAAAAATAAAATAGAAAGAAAATAAAAAATTTATCCGAGCTTGCGTTTTATATACAGTTAGCGATACGCGAGTTAGCCTTTATATTCAAAAATGAATATAAAACTTATTCATTATTCACTTATATATATATATATATATATATATTATATATATATATATATATATATATATATATCTTTTCGGTTTGACGGCCTGTAATATTTTTTAACATTATATACTTGTTTTCTATTGTCCAGTTTTAATCGAGGATTTCAAAAATAACATTCATGTTTTAGAGAAACAAATAGTGAGGCATTTATATGTAATTTAACAAATTTAAAATATATATTTTTAAACTGTATTCGGATCTTTTTGGTTTGACGGCCGGTGGGAAAAAACGAGTCATGGCTACAGGACCGTCAAATTCTAGACTCTACCAACTGGTTAGGTTAACTGAATGCCCAGTTAGGTTAACAGAATGCCCGGTTAGGTCAACTGCACGCCCTTGACGATTGGTTAGGTTGACATGATATTTTCTTTAGTTTACTGTCAAAACAAACAAAAATATCACGACTTAACCTAACCAATCGTCATGAGCGTACAGTTGACCTAAAACGTCAGGGATTTTGGAATCTTAAAGCGTATATGATATTCTGTAAACTAAAATGCATAACTGCCTCACTATTTATTTCTCTAAAACATGAATGTTATTTTTGAAATCCTCGATTAAAACTGGACAATAAAAAACAAGTAATGTTCAAAAATATTACAGGCCGTCAAACCAAAAAGATCCATATATATATACACACACAGAGGGATGACAAAAGTAAATACAGTAAATACCACAATCATTGTCCTTATGAACAAATGGCAAAGTTCATCATTGGAATGCGCCAGAACGTGTGTCAGCTTTACATAATGCAAAGGGGAAAACAACACGATTCTCAGTATATTGATTCAATAAATCTGTTATCATTTATTGATTTTCATTATCAAATCCAAAATTTTAAAAAGCTAAAAATGTTTATTTACTTTTGTCAGCCCTCTGTATATAGAGTATATATACACAGAGGGCTATATATATATATATATATATATATATATATATATATATATATATATATAATATGTGTGTGTGTGTGTGTGTGTAGTGGCAATGTTTAAAGGGTGGTTGCGTTGTGCGTGTATGGCCTGCGTTCGTGATAAATGGTTGGAAGAGCAGCGAAGCATAAAGGTAATTCCGAGTATGGGAACCTCTTCACGAGAGCGAGTTTAAGAGAGGAAATTAAAAAGCTTAAAGGATTCCTCGATTTTCACCTGGGAGTTTTAATAGCTCGACCTCTCATGGCCTCAAAAAGTGGAGAGAAGGGTGAAGAAAGTGTGTGTGTGTGTGTGTGTGTGTGTGTGTGTGTGTGTGTGTGTGGAGAGAGAGAGAGAAAGTCGTTTAAATGTTTTTTATATTTTTTAGCTAATGCTTTTTGGTTTTTAAAGGCTTCGCGGAGAGGTTTTCATAAGGGATGAAGGGTACGTTCATATTTATAAATATATTTATATATTTAAATATTTTTTATCCTGGTTTAAAGTAGAGTTTGAATGGGTCGAGAAATATAGCATGAATACACCGAATACACGGAGTCAGTGATTAATTTGGGGCTAAATGGATTTTTTAATCATTAAAGGTAAAAGGTTCTTATATATATATATATATATATATATATATATATAAAATATCGTTTATTGGCAGGAGACAAAGCCCATAGAAAAAGACAGTATTCATAAAGATAATAAACAATACGACTAATTTAAACAATAATTTAAAAAAAGGACTACAGTAATAAAGAAATAATAATACACGTAATAAAACGAGAAATAATAAAATTAATATTAACAGTTTCCCAAAGGTAGCGCTAAAAACAATAAAAATAAAATAAAAATAAAAAGTACATGTAATGGAAAAGATATTGCAGGAGTTTAGTGGAGCTGTAGACAAACACTTTCATGCCAAGAAGTGCAAAGTCTAGAAGATATAAAGCAAAACTGATTAATAGCTTGGGCGATTAGACTGTATTGAGCTCGCGTTGTTTCCTCAGGGAGGCTCAACGTTGCAGTTAGAGAACATTTAAGAGGCTGCGCATCTTGGAGGTAACTTATGCAGTAGTCTAAAGGATCTGTTGTAAAGTAAACTGAGGGTTCTGCAGGAACCTTTTTATAATTAACCCAGAGTTGCTGCCCATAAATATTAGTGCGAAAAGTACGAAAAAAGAGTGTCTTTAGCTTCGCTTTACAGAATTTGAAGTTCCTTATAATCATAGTTGCTTTAGTACAGTAACATGGATAGTGTTTCCTTATGTCTGAGTCGTCACTCAAGGCGCTGGTGATAATTTGACCCAGATACTTAAATTCTTTTACCTGCTCTATCGGTTTGTCTCTCATTTTGAAAATAATATCAGCTGTTTGGGTTGAGCTCTTAGGATGGAATTACATAACCTTAGTTTTAGTAACCTTAAAATTAATGTCATCGTTCTGTGAATATGACTCGCAAATTTTTATAAGATGATCCATACCTTTAACCGGAGGGCTTATTAACACCATATCATTGACAAAGACCAAGTTATTTATACTTATGTTATCTATTCAACATCCCCCTTTTGCCTCATTAACAGAAGTAATTAATCCAATATTAATCCGACAGCAGGGGCACTCAAGGAGGTGGTGATAATTTTACCCAAATACTTAAATTCTTGTACTTCCTCTATTGCTTCACCTTTCATTTTGAAACTAATATCAGCTTGCTGATTAGAGCTTTTGGGATGGAATTGCATAAACTTAGTTTCTACAACATTAAAACGAATATCATGTTTCTGCGAATACAATTCGCAGACTTTTAGCAGACAAGCCAGACCTTTAACAGAAGGACTTATTAACACCATATTTGGCATAGACTAAGTTTTTAATCCTTGTGTTAGCTGTACAACATCCAACTATTGCCTCATTAAGTGAAGCAATTAATCTATCAATATACAAATTAACCCTTTCATGCCTGAATCATGAAATTTTTATTTTAAAATTGTTTTTCCTGTTGTAGCCAAAATAACCTTTAATATTCAGATCGTAAAGCTCAAAATCGATTGTCAAGCTCATATTGCCATAAGGTAACGGTCGGCGATAAGGGTTAAACAGCAGAGGAGCTTCACCTCTCAAGAGGAACCAAAACATTCGGATAGTGCAGTGCCCCACCAAACAGTAAAAGATTGGTTGGAATACCAAAATGTCAATAAATTTAATATGTACATGGAAACTTTCCTGTCTTCTAATTTCTTAAATAAAATATTGTGGTTCACGCTATCATATGCCTTACTGTATCATATGCCTTACTTATATCTAGGAAACAGCTGTAAATAGTTGAATTACTGTCAGTGTACGAGGGGCGGTCAGAAAATAAGTTTACACGGCGTATAATTTCATAACTGAAGAACCTACATTGATTATGTTTGTATCAGGTGAATTCGTTAATCATTGTTGGCAACACCGCACGTCGATTCGGTTGCCATCTACCGTACATTGGTTATATGAGTCAGTTGAACATGGCGGCTCGACTGGAACAGTGCCCTGCCCTACGGAGCAGTCCAGGACATTTACGTTTAATGGCCGCTCGTAAACGTTCCAGTGTTGAACAATATGCAGCTGCATTGATTGTTGTGCCTTTTTGCATGAAGTCTGCGAGCAAAACGCCTTTGTGGCGAGCGGACCTCACAATCTTGAACTTCTTTGGTCGAAGGGACACAGGGTGTTTCCATTCCATGCTGGCACGTTTTGTTTCCGGAGTACGGTGATGAACCCATGTCTCGTCTCGTGTGACAATACGCTCGAGAAATACTTGACCACTGACAGACTCGGAATATCGTTGCAGAAATGACGGCACTGTTCCAGTCGAGCCGCCATGTTCAACTGACTCATATAACTAATGTACGGTAGATGGCAGCCGAATCGACGTGCAGTGTTGCCAACAATGATTAACGAATTCACCTGATACAAACATCATCAATATAGTTCCTTTAGTTACGAAATTATCCCCCGTGTAAACTTATTTTCTGACCGTCGCTCGTATATAAATATAATTTCCTTCAATACGTAGATACATAGATCAGTTGAGTGCAACCTTTTAAAACCAAACTTATTAGATGTCCATAAGTAATCGTTTAATCGGTGTAACAAGAGTTTCTCTAGTAGTTTCGAGAAGCAGGAGGCGACAGCAATAGGTCTGAAATTATTGCTGGATAGAATGTTCCATTATTATTTTTGACAAGGGACAAGATTAATAAACCTCATGAATTCTGCAGGGATATAACTATGAGCAAGCATGGCTGAGAATAGCAATGAGATATGCAGATACACCACGTCAATAATATAGTTTAAATGCTCATTCAATAGGTCATCTACCCCTGACGCAGAACCAGTCTTTAACTTTTTAATTAACCTCTTAGCTTCAGGAACTGATATCAAAGTATTTTCCATGGACCCTCCCACGGGCGTTTCGCTGCAGCCTATCTTAAGATTAGCCCAACTCGCACTATTAAGAATGTTTGATAGTGGTTTTTCCACAACCTTGCAATTTCATCTTCCCTCGACATCCCATCGATTGTTGGAGGGATACTAAATTATTATAATACCTATCTATGAGTTTCCACTGAGAATTATTTGTACAAATATTACTGCAGGCAAGATGCAAAATTTCTAAATTATTAAAGAGGTGACCTGTTCTGTCTTTATATTCTATTATCTGTTGCATATAAACATTCGACCAATCGACGCGATTATTCTTACCTATTGCGTACTTGTTATGTCGTGTTTCACATAAGTTAGTAAAATTGATTAATAATTCTAACGGTCTATGATCAGGAAGAAGGAAATCATGTAGAATATGAACACTAGCGATTTGATCCTTTAGATTATTACTAGTGAGACAATGATCAATCTACCTGGTGGTACCATTCGTATCACTAACACATGTAAATTTACCACTGAACCTCTATGAACATCTACAATTGATTTCCTTGATGATCTTACATTATACAATGACTGTGTCATTGGAAAGGAAAAAATTAATCATTTAATGTATGCTGATGACCTTGTTCTTCTGTCACCCATGGGCTGAGAGTACTATTCGAGATATGTGAACAATATGGTATAGAAAATGACATCACCTATAATGGGGGCAAAGAGTTGTATTTTGATTTTTAGGTGTAATCTACTGAAACATGTATCATGTGGGTCTTTTGAAATTGAAATGAATGGTCAGACAATACCTGTCAAAGACACATGTAAATACTTGGGTCATGTAATTACTCACAAGCTGCGAGATGAACTTGATATTGAGATTCAACGTAAAAAGCTGTATGTACAGGGTAACATGCTAGTAAGGAAATTTGGTATGCGTTCAGAATCAGTTAAAACTTATCTTTTTAGAACTTACTGTACTGCATTGTATACATCCCATCTGTAGTGGAACTATACAAAAACTGCTATGAATAAACTCTCTGTTGCTTATAATAATATTTTTCGTATACTGTATAGGGACCCAAAATGGTGCAGTGCCAGTTTTATGTTTACTACGCGTATCCTATCTACCAGCCAAATGTTAATCCGGAAGAATATATAATTGTGGGGTCGCGCGTCTTAAGGTACCTAAGCGCCACCACAGGCGAAAACGTGTTTTTGATGGATATCACTATTTTCACCCTTCTTCTACGCGTGGTTTGGATTATAATGACCTTACGACACTAGAAGTATGGTTGAAAACCTTATGAAGCGAATTACTTTTTTCACCTCTATCGCCAGCTGGGCTCTGCCGCCCAGATGTGATGTGCGTCTTAAGGCCCCAATATCCCGTTCAACTGGTGGGAGGTGATGGGGGTAGGGGTGGGACGCTCGGCCTCTGGGTGGCGCGAACAGCAGGAGGAGCGCAAGCCAATGAAAACATGGCAGCCACGCTGCTCTGCTTTCTGATTGGCCACCCGCTCCACGCGCCGAGAAGGACACGACACAAACATCCCGCCAGTACCTTAAGACTCACGTTGCTGTTATCAAGCGTCCTGTGTTCGTGCTCATATTTTGTACTAATAATAGGCAATAAGGCATTGACGTTTTACTCAATAATGTTTATTTACCTGCCATACATATGATTTCCATTAATATGGAATCATTCTGTACCAGAAATCGCACCCAAAGTTCGGCATAATAAGAAAATCAAAAATTAAAAAAATATATATAAAATATAAAATATGAAAATCTATTCCAAAAACTCATCAACATCTTCATTAGCATACTTAGAACTGTAATTTAGCAAAACATGAACGTTCTAGCTCAATTAATAACAGAGATACTATTGCCAGAATATTGCTGAACTTTGGAGGCGATTTCTGGCGAATTTTAATTTTGGCGCTTAGGTACCTTAAGACGCGGGACCCCTCATATAATTTCATTACTAGGGCCCAAAACAGCTCTAATGTGTTATTGTGCAATGTCCTGTCTTCAGATACTGTGTACCTCTCACCTATATGGCAGTCTTGGTTCAGACAACTGCTGGTTTACAACACCTTATTTTTGTAATGTAGCAAAGATCATATATGCATATTAAGTTGTGCTATAATAAGATTGTATTTGTATGTTGGGTTAAATGGCTATGCTGGCCTTATTTTTGGACTTGTATGTTAGGTTAAGTGGCCACGTTGGCCTTATTTTTGTATTACGTTCAGGGTATAATACGTAAGATTGTTCTTGTAGGTTAGGTTAAATGGCTATGGATTGTGAATGATCCGCAACAAAGATGTTTTGGTTGTTGTGTAACACTGGTATGCTTATGAAATGTTTTTGTCTGCTGTGAGGGTTTTTTCAACTCATATTATATAATTCGACCATGCTGAATTCGAAAATGACATTGGTTTTCCTCAATCAGGTCAGGTTTTTTCTCTATTGGCCATTTATTATAAGTCCAATTTTATCCCCAAATTTATTGATTTTTTTAGCTTAAACACTGTAGATACGAGTAATATTAAAAGAACACTCGTGAAAAATGAGAACATTGTGTGAATAAATACTTTTATTCATACAATGAATATGGAAAAAAGTTTATTGAGGAAGGAATGAAGTTTTTTTGGCTTTCCGTCTGTGTTTTTCTTCGGGCACGTCTCGCTTCAAACACCAGCAATAGTCCGCCAGCATATTGATATCCCAGTTTCCCTGGTACCTCTCTTCCATTATTTTGATATCTTGGTGAAATAAATCGTTCACCCTGTTCCTCACTATAATCCCCGCAATTTTCAGGAAAATAGTCCAAGTGGGACCACAAAAAGTGCATTTTTATGGACATGCGCGACCCATGAGCTTTGAAAGCTTCCATCAAGTTTTCGACAACGGACTCGTATTCTGGACTTCTACGCTTGCCAAGAAAATCAGTGACAACTGATTTGAATGCCTGCCAGGCATTCTTCTCAGTTGGAGTCATTGCGTTTTCTAACTGAGTATCCTTGATCAAAGTTCGAATTTGAGGACCATCAAAAACCCCAGCATTTAATTTAGCATCAGTTATATGAGGAAATTTACTCTCGAGATATCGGAATGCTGAACCCTCCTTATTCATTGATTTGATGAAATTTTTCATCAAGCCCAGCTTAATATGAAGTGGTGGGAGCAAAATTTTTGTTGGTGGTACAAGGGGCACTGAAACGACATTATGCGACCCAGGTTCAAAATTCTCTCTGGATGCCCATTCACGCTGTGCATAGTGCTTCTCATCCGCTCGGCTATCCCATTTGCAGAGGAAACATGGGTATTTTGTGTATCCCCCTTGCATTCCCAATACAAATGCCACAATCTGAAAAAAAATGAAAATATTTAAAGAATTTAGAGAATTTGTTCTATCAGATAAAAAAATCTATGCATTGGACTGTATCACTTCTGTGGGGAAATTAAGTGTTCTTATACGCTCTCAAATAACCTTTGGAAAAACAACATAGTCAATAGCAATAGTTTACTTATGATATTAGTATTACCATCAAATCTCCACAGATCCTCCAGTTATGTTGGTCGTATACGAGAGCATCCAGTAAAATTTTCATGTTATCGTAGCTCTCAGTAAGTTGTACGGAATGTGCTACAGGGACTGATGCAACCCTACTCCCAATGTTGAGAAGTACTGCTTTCAAACTTCGTTTAGACGAGTCTATAAATAGCCTCCATTCTGATGCGTTATATGGCAGGCCCAAGGATTCGATTAGCCCCTCAACATTGCAGCAGTACACTAAGGAAGAGGTATTTTCGTGCACTGCAAAAACTTGCGGAATTCTTCCTCTCGTTTCCTATACCAGGAGAATGTTGTTCCCGGAGCCAGCAAGTTGTCCTCTCGAAGTAGTGAGCCCAAGATCTCGGCAGCTAATTTGGAAAGTCCTAAATCCCTGGTAAGATCATTAAGTTTGGCCTGGTTGAGAGGCCTCGGCTCATTTGAAGCGGTATTTTGAGGTATATACGACTGGGACTGGTCATTGGCATTGGTCATTGATTCATCATCAGAATCATCGAAGTCCAGGGTTTGAGGTGGGTCGGGTATTGGAATTCCAGGACCATGGGGTACAGGTCTCATAGCAGAAGGAATGTCAGGGTATACAACAATGTGTTTATTCTTCTTGTTAACTCCTGAAAATAGAAACACAGAAACATGGATATAAAACTTGCATATGAAATAGAAGAAGCATTCAGACAGTGGCGGCTCGTGAGGGAAGGCTGCGGTCTGTAAGATATGAAATAGGTCGATGGAGTCTGTATATTTTCTTCTTTTTCATTCATATTGTCCCTTCGGGGACAATATGAATGAAAAAGAAAGAAAATATACAATCATTGTATATGTAAATGTAACTTGTATAACAATATGTATGTGTAAATGTATTTTCTATAACAATATGTATATGTAATGTATGATTACCATTATGGTGAATATTATGCTATATATGGTGAATATTACATTATGGTGAATATTATGTCAAGTTTCATACGAGGATTTCAAAATATTTAAGAAAAATAAATTTATAAGCCCACCTTGGAGGTTTGTCATGCAGAAATAGCAATCTGTCACGTGATCCTTTCCTTCTCTCCAAATCATGGGAATTCCAAGAGGCAAAGATTTCGCTCTGCCTTTGCTCCATCTTCTCAAATTTTCAATGCACGTCTTGCAGCACATATGAGGGGCGAAATTTTTGTCCTGGTCCCCTAGCTTAATTCCAAAGTATGCTCTATACATTGTCTTCACAAATTTAGTGATTTGGGACTGGTTATTTGGCATGGTAACCGTCCCACATATGTAGCAGAATCTATTGGGATCATTTTTACACGCTCTATTCATTATGAAATATTTTATCTATATGCCTGAAAAGTAAAAAAAGATATTATACAAGTGAAACAAGTGATGATAGATGTTACTGTTCCAATTCCGCTTTGACAAAATCACGAAAAATTCTATTTTACTTATGAGGCCATAGCTGGATAACCTGAGCTGATTGAGAAAAACGGATTGCAGATTCGAAATCAGCAGGAAAAACTCTATAAGAATCACTTACAAAACCCTTGACAGCAAAATTGATGCATACCAGTGTAATTAATAATTTAAAATATAGTTTCCACAAAATCATATCCGAACTCCGCTTTCCATAATTCATCAGCATTTTTATTTTTATAATTTCTCTAATTTTTTCATTAATCTACAATTATTTTCTCTTACGTATACAAATTATTTTTTTTCAATTAATGATGTCTGATGTAATAACAATATACATAAAATTGTCAGATAATTAATCAAATAGTATGCCAGTATGCTAGGTTAAGTAGCTATGTTGGCCTTATTTTCGTATTAAGTTCAGTGTAGACGTAAGATTGTACTTGTATGTTAGGTTAAGTAGCTATCAATTGTGAATGATCCGCAATAAAGATGTTTTGTTTGTTTGTATACGAAACTATTTTCAACAAGTTAGCCGCCATGAATGAAAGAAAATTTATATTATTACTATATTATTACAATCACAACTACCACAATTACCACAAATACCATCACTATCATTATCATTAGTTAAGACATTATTATTCAAGCGCCTATTATTACTATTGCTACTTACGGCGCTTCTACCTCTCCTATTAAATATATCCCTTCATAGTAATGCCTTCAGGACACTAACTCATATTATAGGAGTTAAACTGGACACTCATCCCAGTGATTACTACCCAGAATGACTTATAACATGGGGATCTGGTGCTCATTTGAGTAATTATTAAGTTACTGTATTCGCCACACTACTTCCACCATATGTCGAACATCACAGTCCTCATTTGAGGGGTTGATTTAAGAGAAAAACGGTTGACTTTCCATCTCCTGGTTGGGTGGTCGCTTGAATGCGGAAGTGGTGCCTCTGACTCCGAGGCTTGGTAGATGCCTGAGCCCGTTCGCGTCCTTCCCCCGCACTCAAAGGAGAGGAAGCAGACACCACATCTCCAACTAGAGGGATTTATTTGCATGACCCCTTCTGCAATAGAAGGGGTCATCCACCATCCATCATATGGGGGTTAGGAAAGCTACGATGTTGGTCGAAATGGAACCACACCTACACATACTCGTATATATATATAATATAATATATATATATATATATATATATATATATATATATTATATATAATATATGAAAATGAGAGTGAGAATGAAATTGAAAAGTTATTGTCGTGTAAATAATGCATATGAAAATTAGTAATACTGCAAACTGAAATAATAATAATAATAATAATAATAATAATAATAATAATAATAATGATAATAATAAATAAATAAAATAAAAATGTACTATGAATAAAAATAATGAAATTAGTAATTTCGAGGTTAAGTGGTACTACAGACACGCTTTCATACCAAGAAGTCCATAGCTTAGATCAGCGCTGTCCAACTTGCGGCCGGCGGGTCGCATGCGGCCCGCGGAATGGACGTTTGCCAAATTTAATTTATGAATTTTCTTCCCTATTTTGTCAGTTCTAGTAGGGAGAACAACATTCAGCGGGTTCCTAAGTCGTATTAACCAACAGTGTATGATTATAGGCAACATCTTGGCCGCGCTTTATAGAAGTTGGACAGCACTGGCTTAGTTGAATATGACAGGAATAATAAATAGCTTGGGTAATTAGGTTCGCTGAATTTTAATTCTTAGCATTAAAATGTGTTGAACACATTTTGTTACCTCCGCAAATTTGAGATATTGTGGTTAACAAACATTTCCAAGGCTGAGCATCTTGGCAGTAACTTATGTAGCAGCCATAAAAGATCTATTATAAAACAAATTGAGGGTTTGAAGGAAAATGAACCCCTGTCTACAAAAAATCAGTATTCTTCTCGATCTTTCAGGCACAGTTCCAGCAACTTTATCTCTTCTTTCCCTCCATTTTTTTTCTATTCTGACAACCCAGTTACCGTCTCTTCTCCTGATAAAGCTGAACTTCGCCACAAAATCTATTCTTCGACTCACCAAATTTCCTTCAACAGAAAAAAATGAAAAACCTATCCAATTCTAATTCTTCGCGCTCTTTCTGGCACCTAGCCAAGAATCTCTCCAACAACTTTACTGCTTCTTTTCCTCCTCTTTTCCACTTCGATGGCTTAGTTGTCGTCTCTTCTCTTGATAAAGCTGAACTCTAAACTCAAACTTTCACCCCCAACTCAACCCTGGATGCTATTGTTGGTGTTCCTACATCTCCTCCCGCCTTTGACTTAATTATGTCTGAAATTAGAATCACCTCCAAAGATGTCTTTTCTGCCTATCAGGGCTGAACTCTAGGAAGACGTATGATCCTGATTGGGTCCTGCCTGTTGGTCTCAAGAACTGTGCTTCTGTGCTCACCCCTTGTCTAGGTAAACTCTTTCGTCTTTTTTCTTTCAGCTAATACCTTTTCTTCCTGCTGGAAGAAGGGTGATCGTCCTCGACCTTCCGGCACTCGACCAATTGCTATGATTTCTCACATTTCTAAAGTTCTCGAATCTATTTAATAAAGGAAGATTGTTAAATGCCTCTCGACTGACAATCTTCTTTCAGATCGTTCGTATGGGATCCATAAGGGCCGCTCCACTGGCGATCTTCTTGCACACCTCTCTAACTCTTGGTCATCTGCCTTTCGGGATTTCAGTGAAAACCTTTGCTATCGTGTTAGACATACCAAAAGTTTTAGACAGAGTCAGACACACATTCCTAATTTCCAAACTGCCCCTCTCTCGGTTTCTATCCTTCTATCTGTGTCACCAACCCTGATTTCTTTTCAGAAACGATCTATTATAGCTGCGATTGTAGGTGGTCCCCTATTCTTCTCCTAAAACTATTTATAGCGGTGTTCCTCGGAAACTCTCTCCTGTCACCCACTCTTTATCATTTATTTATCAATGATCTTTCAAGTTGAACTTCCTGGCCTATCCACTCCTATGCTAATGAATCCACTCTTCACTTCTCTACCGCTTCACGAAGCACCCCTCTCAACAGGCACTCCATGCTTCGCGAGAGATTGTTACGGCACACCTGTTCACTAATCTTTCTGTAATCTCTGACTGACACAGAGAAGACCCTGTGGCTTTCAATGCCTCAAAAACTCAGTTCCTTCATCTGTCTATTAGTCACACTCTTCCACACGAGTATCCACTTATTTTTCAACAACACACAACTTATTCCTTCCTCTTTTAATATTCTTGGTGTTTTTCTTTCTCGTTATCTTTCCAGGTAAGATCACATACTGTATATTCTCTAAATCAGCTTCTAAGAGGTTGGGCGTGTTGTAGAGATTCCACGGTTTCTTCACAAACCCTTTAGTTTGTCTCTGTACAGGGGTTTTGTCCACTTGTCCGCCTCTGTTTGGAGAATGCTTTTCAGGTGTAGGATGGCTCAATCCACACAGGTCTACTTGAATGATTGGAATCAAAGGCGTTTCGTCTCGTCAGTTGTTGTTCTCTCTACAGGGCTACAACGTAGTGGATGATCGCTTCTTTAGTTTTAACAGCGCTACCATTAAAAATTCACGAGCCTCTCCTTACTCAGTGCCTTTCTTAAAATGAACCAAGAAGTAGATAGGGCTAGACGTTTTCATTTATTCTTCTTCCTGTTTTTAGACCAAATGTGCTTGATGCAGGTGTGTAGTGCTTGGTGCAGAATTTTTTTCCGGTTCTGTTTTTCAAACAGCAATTTTGGTATATTTATTTCACGAAGCCTCGGCTTAATCTCATACCACCCTGGTTGGGTGACTTACTCTATTACCTTACTAGATCATGAATAATGTTAATAATACTCGGCCCATTTAACATAGATCTCACCACAACAATATCACCTTGGCTAGACTACTGTATAAAATGACCAACATTAAACAGCTTAATTGGGTTTAAACCTTTACTCTTCATTGTAACAGGGATAGATTTTCAAACACATGATCGCTTTGAATGGAATCCTTACCACTTATCACGGATTTATAGTCTTTACCCGTAAATGCTTTATCAACATCGGTAGTATGCTTAATAGCTATGGATAATTCCGCAGGTTTCTTATGTTCTTCAAATTCTTGAAGAAGTTTTTGAAGTGGTTTTTGATTCTTCCCTCGTCAAAAAGTATTTGTTTCCTCAATATACAGTCAACCATCCTCGAACGCGAGGGTTACGTTCCAGCAAACCCTCGCGCTCGGCAAAATCGCGTTGCGCAATACCTTGAGTCACTGGGAAATAAGGGGTTATGTTCCGGGATCTGAGGTTAAATTTAATGTTGTACTGAAAACATAAATACATAAATACTGTACACTTATATTATTGCAATAACTAATAATAAAACAAAATAAAACAAAGAAAGGCTAAAAAAATATAAACACAAGAGGGTGAGGGATTAGTGCGAGCCAGCCTCGTCCGACTAACTCGGAGGTTCATTTGCTGGATGTTTGTTCACTAGAGTTTAGCTCTACTGCTTCGTTTTTCGCGTCGCTGAATTCTGATGGGAGGTGAGTAACCTGAGTGAAGGAGCTGGAAATCATGGAGGAGCCAGCAGCGCTGTCTGGTGAAGGGGCTGTTGGGGGTGATTCAGTCGATGGGTTAAGCGATCTGCCCAGCCTTGTGTGTACGCAATGGTGGGATATAACTTTATCAATCGCGTGTACGCCAAATCGCGTTCGATAAAATCGCACTCGAGAAGGGTTGACTGTATTTAGAAAAACAACATATAATGCTGTATTATGTACAGAATTTGAATAACATGATTTTGTCATTAATAACTCTAAGCATAAACACTCTTTTACCACACCCTTTAGATCCACTTATAGTACATGTTGATGGACTTGTGAACTTGAATTTTTTCTAGAGAATCTACCTTTTGTGTTTCACCTCTTAAGCGTTGCTTTTTATCAGATATAGAGATGTTTTATAAGTCATTACTTACAGTATATTCGTTAATTTTCTCTTCTTCTCAGAATGGGGAATGATGGTGCCTTAAAAGGACCTTGAGATGCTTCACCGTAACCAGCAACAACTTTGGGTTTGGAAAGCGGATCCAAGGAGTCAGCCAAGAATCCTACACTTCCAAAGGCATTAAAAGACCTAGGCCTGATGAAGGCCTAACCTTCCATGACAGGTGTGGTCTCAAAACGATCAAGATTCAGTGCCTCGCCCAACTCTGAGGATGCGGCTTCATCATCGTCAACCTCATCATCAGTAGAATCAATTAACCCCTGTCCAGGGGGTCCTCAACAATGCACATCATCCACATTGCATCAAGAACCCGCTGCATCTACATCTACAAGAAGAACGACTTACCCATCACCCAACGGCGTATCTCTTAGCTTATTGCATAATGTGTGTAATACCCCAGCACTTTATAGAAAACGTTACACTGTTAGGGTTGAGCCCCGGATCGCATATGTGGAGGGCTTCGAACAAGGACTTCACAACGTAGTTCGATGTATCACTGCATACTGCCCTTCAGATGAGGGACGGGAGGCCCGAGTGAGGCTAACGTTCGAGTTTGAGTCAAATGACGAGAACGGTGACCTCTTCTGGTTAGTTATACCCTACAGACGACTGCTAGAGGAGGACGTTGACTACATCCTCTCACGTCTTGCGCAAACTTCTCAGAGCGCGTCTAGACTCGACTCGAAGAATTTTACGCTCGACATCGACTACGTCTTCCGTGTTGTGGGTCATGAAGCGACACCTTACACTCTGAACTTTAATATCCAGGCTATTTATGGACGTCACACAAACATCGAGCGCGGTTTCGGTTTTATGGCTATATTCTTAGCTCATACGTTTATCATACTAAATAGGTCTGCTAGAAGTTTCCGGTTAGAGGAAGTCATTGAAAGAGTTCGAAATCTGACCAGGGAATGTAATCTTAATCAAGAGATTGTAAGGGTGTAAAAACAGATGAAGGTTAGGATTGTTGTGTTTGGTTTGAATGAACATGGTAAAACAAATTGTTTTTAAGAGTCTTGTGGTAGATCGAACGCGTTCGTTGCTTATTTTAGGTTTGATGGGACAAACTACCTTCCTATTCGTCATATTAGAAAGCTTTAAGCAAGTAATAACAAAAATCGCAAGTATGGTCACCATTATGATTTGTGTAAAGGGTGTCTTGAGTTCACGTGTGCCATTTGTTATGCGAGCAGTGTAAAAGCCCCAGATGTGTAAGTTGTGTAGTAGAAGCTGGAAAAAGGACGAGTGATGACTAGACGAGATTTTTTTAATAATGATTGCTTTAATATCCATACGACGATTGGTTCGTGCAGAAAAATAAAAATTTGTGAATGCTGTATGTTTCATACTATGAATGAAGGGGGACAGTTCAAATATAAATGCAATGAAATTCACTGTCTCACGTGTAATGGGAAATATAAGACGGATGGTGTGAAGCATGTTTGTTAAATGAAAGATTCCAAATCTAAAACGAAGTCGTATATTACCGTATACTATAACATAGAGACGTATACTCACCCTGATACGAAAGATGTTATGCCCCATCTGCTCGTGAACTAAACCCTCTACGATGAATGCTCGAATGTTGAGTGTGATGAGTGCAACAAGTGTGGTAAACGCACATTTTAAAGACGACTGAGTTTGATTCACTCGTGAAACTGTCTGTAAATTACGTAGTCATATTAACTGAGAAATTTGAAAAGATGATTATGTACTGTACGTTCCGGCTCAAACACCGCAAAGTTTGATACACAGATTCTTTATAACGTACTGTTTGAACACGCATCATCTACAGTATTCACGCGGGCTTAATTGAAAAGAGGCAATAAATTCATATAGACACAGATACGGGATAATATTCAGTTCAAAGACACATTACTGTTTACGCCTTGCAAGCTGGCTAAGCTGCCCAAGGTGATGGGAGTGGTTGCTAATGTATCAGAAGGGTACTTCCCTTACATCTTGCTCACACGTGATACTTTAAACTGCATTCGACTAGCCCCTCGTGCGAGCTCACAGAGTAAAATGTTTAGCAATTTTCACCCGTATACGAGAGGTACAGTGACCTGCAATAATTCCGCTCCACCCTCTCCGAGATGTGACGGCAACGCAGGCCCTCTTAAACCCCAGTTCCCCACCCTCGCTCCCTCCCTCTCCCCCTCCCCCTCTCAGGTGTTATCATAGTAATACTTTTATTTTTTGAAAACGAATGACAGAATAAATATATTGTTCACTGTAGTTTTGGTGGTAATGCTCGGACGACTATGTATTTTATTCATGCATTATTCCCAAATTTAGGGAATAGAGTAGTTAGATTATTTCACAAACGTGGGATACTTTAAAAACTTTCAATCATAGGATTTTGATGTGGTCATGTTATAGTTAATGTGTAAGCTAACATGTACTGTAGTATCTACTTTTCCTCCAGGCAATAACATTTTTGTTTAAAGTCCGTGCATCATCAACAAATGATTATCGAGAAAAAGGTCTATCCATGGAGAGATAATAAGAACATAGTTCAATTTTTATTACAAAAATAAACATGAATCAATTAAATTTTGGGATTTTCTTAAGAACATACAAAACAATGTTTAAATTATAAGGAAGTGACAATTGTTCAAGTAAATAAATATATATTTACTACATCACAACCATAACATTATTATACACAATTACTCAATACTTGGTCCATCCTCCATTATTATTAATGACCTCTCGTAGCCTAGTTGGAACAGATGCCACGTGATTGTAGATGACTTGTGAGTTCGTGCGGAAAAGTTCCTACTCTGCCATGGTGTGTTCCAGCAGGTGCCGAGATGCCCGCTCCTGCCCAGGCTCTCAAGCGTTTACCAATTTGCTCACATATTTCCAATGGGGTTTATGTCACACCCCTTGGTAGCCCAGTTCTGCAGCTCGATATCTCGTTGTTCCTGAAACCACCGTCTGATGATTCTGGTAGTATGAACAGGGCAGTTATCCTGTAATATATATGTTAACCCTCCGTCTATGGCCTTGGGTGGTTCGAGGTTGACGGAGTTCTGGTTAGGTGGCAGCAACGGATTTTCTCCACTGGGGTAGCTGGTACCGTGAAGGCAATCCCAGTAGTTTCTTTTATACTATACTCCGATTTCTTCTTGTAGTGGATCGGAGGATTCTGTGAAACTTATGAAATTATATGACGGTTCCTCGATTCTTCTTGTAGCGTATCGGGAAATTATTTATTCTATTTTAAAACTAAGTTCTCTGGAGAAGCACGGCTTAAAGGAGAAGACAAAGAGATCCTTTGACTGAATTTTACTGTTTTTAAAATATTACAGGTAATGCTGCAGCCTCTAGGTCAGATCAGAATAATCAGAATGATAATTTGAAAAATAACAAGAGTTTATATACTAATAATTTGGTGACATCATTATTATTTAATGTTGACCTATTTTTTATTTTTTATTTTCAAAAGGCTGATTTTTCTTTGCAAAATATTCGAGGATAAAGAATTAAACATGCATATAAGTGAAAATTAAATACTTAAAATTTAAAAGTAAGTGTTGATTTAGAGTTTTGGCAAGTTATAACTTCATCTTTTACAACTAAAAGAGAATGCATAAAAAATTGAATATTGCAGAACTTAACACGATTACATGATTAAGCTTAATCTAAAAAATGATTACGTAATTTAAAAAGAAATAATTCATCAATTACTTAGCAAAAATAAAATAGGATGAAAATTAAAAAAAGATTTGAAACTTGCATTTTATATACAGTTGGAGTGGCACGCGAGTTTGGACTTTATATGCAAAAATGAATGTTAGAATTATTCATTTTTACATTTATATATTAATATATATTATTGAATATATTTCGTCGCTAGATTCAAATCACAGTTTAAAATTAGATGCTATTCGAATCGTAATCTGACACGTCGAATTACAGTGTCCTTCGAATTTTGGGATCATTCGTGATACAATACTTTTTGTCATATCGTGATTCGATATTAACACTTACAAATAAGTGTTGTATTTCTCTACATTATAATAATTAATTTCAGCTATTGTGCGATTCCATGTAGACGGTTTCATCGCGTAATACCGTCGTTTTTGGTGTAGCGAAAGGAGAGGGGCAGGACGAGAGGTGAGGATAGTGAGAGGGAGAGCAAAGTATCCCACGTTTGGGAAATAACCTAACTACTCTATTCCCTACATTTACGAATAATACATGAATAAAATACTTAGTCGTCCTAGCATTACCACCAAAACTACAATGAACAATATATTTATTCTGTCATTGGTTTTCAAAAAATAGAAGTATTACTATGACAACACCTGAGAGGGGGGGGAGGAAAGGGAGGGGAGGGGGGGGGACTGGGGTTTAAGAGGGACTGCGTCGCTGTCACATCTCGGAGAGGGTGGAGCGGAATTATTGCAGGCGACTGTACTTGCAGTAAATAGAAGAATCGCTAATTGAAATGCGAGTTTATCTTAATCCAAGTATTTACTTTTGTTAGTTTTTTACCCATCCATACAGATTAAAATTACAAATTATTATAAGAATGGTAATTTCTAATTAAAAATATGCAAATTATATATGCAGTTAAAACCAAAGGTTATGTGTTTATTTGTATAAAGAAGTCAGGTTTTGTAGGTCAGATTCTATATATAATACATATAAAATAAATTGGTTACGTTTACGTTATACAGAAATTTATAGTACAAATGTAATAACGAGTAAAAATTAATATACTAATGTAATGTAAAACCTTAATGCGAATGTTTGTACTGAAAGTTTGAAATGATTTAGTGAATAGATCAATTGTGTGCCAAAGAAACATTAAAATTTATTTGAGGATTTAAATTTTGCTCTCCCGATTCTTCTGTTTTCCGGCCTATAGTCTCGCAGGAGTGAGTAAATTTCTTTGCTTCCCACCTTCCTCCGTTCGGCAGGAGGCGATGGCTTTTCTTTACTGGCGTATATTACCATATTTTTCCGGAGGTCTGATGATTTTCTTGAAAAGTTAGTAGGCCCCTGCGTTCAGAGCACCAGGAAGGTTTGCTTTTATGTAGAGAAACTTATATTCCTTCGTTAAACCTGACCATTTCTCCTCTCTCCCTCCCCCTGTTTCTTTAATTCCATTTTCGTTTCTCTTCTTCTTTTGGGTGTACAATATGGTTCACACAGACAAATTCGCCAGAGTATAAACAGAACTCTCAGAACTTAAAAAAGATTGAGCAACTGTTATTCAACGTTGAGCCAGTGTTGGTAGCTCAGTGGGTAACACCGTTTCCCTATAAGCGAAGTGAAGACTTGAGGTCGGTGTTCGATTCCCGATGAGCCTGGTATTAATAATAAAGGAGTGAGCGGAATGAGTCGCATTATTTGGGTTGAGCGTTGTCAGTTTCTCGCTCTCTCGCTGAGAGAGAAAAAATACTTCAGGTCTTCTAGTCAGAAACTAGTCGAAAACAGCTGCGCAATCGCAAGGTTAGCGGATGGTTATGAGAAAAATAGTAGCTGACTTCTAGTTACTGTCCCTTACGACTTAAGCATTCGCCAAATGCGAGTTTACCTTCAAATACGTCGTATAGATGCGAAGGCCACGACTCTATGAAGATCGATTAATCGCAAGGATTACTCTCTCTCCTTCAATTCCTTCGTCAAGCAGTTGTTAAAGTTAACTCGAATTAGGCCTATCACTAAAAATTCTTAACATTTATTATTATCATTATTATTACTATTATTATTATCACTAAATAAGTAATAAAAAGGAACCGGGGGCCAACTTCAGCCGGCCATATATATATATATACCTTTCAACCTTTCAAAGTCCCATGCGATGATTCCTCATTTCACGAAGGTCAAGCTTGTTGCCCCTCCTCTTGAGTTGGCCTGGTGAAGTAAAGAGTTAGTTTCTTGTGCTCTCCACTTCACATAGCCAGATACGCCCGGGTCATCTGGAATTGTTCTGAGCCAGGCGTCTTGTCTTCTTTTGAAAATATCCATCGCTACACCATTCGTGTTCTTTAGTTCCTTGGGCAGCTGGTTTAACAGTCTTGGTCCTCTCACAACAAATATTTTCCTTCAGGGTTGAGGATGTTCCCTGTCTACCTTTAATTTGGGAACACGACACATTCTTTCTTTTCTACTTTCCAATGTTGTTTGAGTGGTTATAGGGTTGAAAGCAAGATTAAGGACTAGTTCCTCCATTATTTTCCAAGTGTAAATAATGTTGTACCTCTCTTCTTTCCAGTGAAAATAAGTTCAATTTACTTAACCTTTCCCAGAAATTTTGTTCTTTGCACCCATTGATCTTGGCTGTGAAGCTTTGCTAAATTCTTTCTAGATGACTAATGTCTTCTTTTTTGCATGGGGATGTTAAGACCGAGCAGTATTCCAACTTGGGTATGATGAGTGTAGAGGAATCGTTATATTCCTACCCCTTCTTTTTAAGGTTCTCACTATCTGTCGAGTTATTCTTTTTTGCTCTGTTTACTGTCTTATTTTTTTTCAAGTTTCACGTCGTCATCTATTACAACTCCTAATTCTTTTGCGTTAGAGTTTCTCTGAATTTTCTGTGTATTTGGGGTAAAATATTTCATGGATTTTAGTTCCTCCCTTCTTCCGTACGTTAATAGTTGAAAATTTTCAGTGTTAAATTTCATATTATTGCCTTCAAACAAATTATAGAGTTTGTTCATGTCTGTTTGTAGAGATCCTATATCCTCTGAGTTTCTTATTTTTCGATTAACTTTTAGTGTCATCGGCAAAGGATGTTACTGTGCAGTCACTGGTAACTTCCTCATCTATATCAGTTAGCATGATTATGAAGAATAATGGTGGTACTGAGCTAAGGATCTCTAACTCTGATGAAGATATTCCTTGACCTGTAACGACTTGCTGCTGCTCACTAAGGAAATTATACACCTATTTTCATACTTTTCCTGTTGTTCCCATATATGTCAGTTTATATACTATGATTCCATGTTCACACTTGTCGAACGCCTCAGCAAAGTCTGTGTATATTACATCAGTTTTTAGTATTTTCAACTGCATCAATAATGTTGATATAGTGTTCCATTAGTTGTGATATGCATAATCTTCCTGACCGGAATCCATGTGGGTTACCATTTAATTTTTTCGAGTTTCCAAGAAGTCAGATTTTTTTCTCAAATTATTCTTTCAAATATTTTGGTGATATGAGATGTAAGCGACACTGGCCTATAGTTTTTGGCCTCGGATCGATCTCCTCCTTTATATATCGGAACTATGTTTGTTTTCTTCGTAATGATCGATATTTCTCTCGTGTCTAGTGATCGTCTCCACTTCAATATAGGAGCTTAGCGATTTTATTCTTGCAGGTTTTGACCAGTGTGGCATTCCATTTGTCCGGGCCTGTTGCCTAGTGTGATTTTAGTTTCCTATAGCTTGTGTAATATCATCTGTTGTAAATTGAAAGTCTGTTATACTTTCCCCTTGTAGTTCTTCAAAAAACGCGTTTTTATCGCATATTAGTTTATCAGTTTTGGGGATACTGAACGATGATTCATCTGAACCTTAATATTTGAGGTACTTCTTCTAGATCATCGGTTAAATCATTGTTTTCATTCTTCAAAGGTCCGATAGTCGCGTGATTTTTCGACTGTCTTTTTGCAAAATTACAGAAGTACTTTGAGTTAATCTTTATCGCTTCTATAGTGTCACCTTCTTTCTCTGTATGTGTTTCAATTAGACTCTGTATGACGGAATCTACAGTATATTCTCCAGTTTATCGCTTAATATTTTTCAGTTGTTGTTGTCTTTGCAGTTTCTTAATTTTACAGTCAATCTTTTTCTCTTGGGTTGTCTTTCCACAATTTCTGGCGTCTTCTCTTCTAAGGTTATTTAATTATTAGCATCTCTTCCGTTGTCTTGCCCTTAAAGATGGTTTTCCAGTTGTTATTTTAATAATGTTGCGATCTGATATTATAGTTGGGGATATTTCTATGTTATCAATCAGGTTGCTGTTGTTTGTGGATACCAAATCAAGGAAGTTGTTTTTTCTTGTATTTTCCGTTATTTCTTGTGTTAACAAAAATTCATCGGCTAGAGCTTGCAGCATTTTTGCCTGCTCCTGGTCTTCCCGTGTGCTTCCCCTGTGTTGGTGTATAAATATATTTCTTCCTATCCGTTTATATTTCATAAATGGGAAATTAAAATTACCACAGAGGATAATACAAGTTGATTAAAAAAATGTTAACCCTTTCATGCCGTATGGGCGCAAATGAGACCAACAAATTTTATGAGATTTTAGTCATTCTGGAGATATAACATAAGTGGTTTTTTGTTGCATGAAAAGTAAACGAAAATCAGGTATGAAAGGGGTAACACTTATATGGGGTTTTAATTTTATTTCCAATTTATTTGCAAACATTTTTTGTGATGCAAACAGTGCTTCGTACAGTCTCTACTTGCTGTCCACGGATATCAATGCATGTATGAAAACGGTCAAACGTTGCTTCCACAGCCCTAAGGCACATCTCTAATGGTATTGATTGGATGACATCTGTAATTCTTTCCCATATAAGTGTTCACATTTTTTTGAATTACCCTGTATTTGGAGTTGGGCAGTGTAAATCTTTCACCCAGTTCTTGATCTCTGTAATAGGATATAATAATTTTTTAGTTGGAGTGTTCGGGGAGTCTATATATTACAATTAGTACCATATTTAATTTTTCAACTTTTGCTGCAACTGGTTCTACGTAGTTGTTTGAAGCACTGTACTTATAGCCATTCTTGCCATATGTTTTTCGTGTGTATAAATAGCATATCCTCCTTTACGCCTTACTGTTCTGTTGAATCGAGGTATGTTATAATTGTCAATTTGTATTTCTTTTTTGTCGATACAAAACTCAGTTTTTACAGTTCGTTTGACATTCCTTCAGATGAGTTTCCGTGAGGCATGTAAAGTCTGCTCTTGTTTTTTTGCATGAGTTCTTTGAGGTATGTAACTTTGTTCAGAGAATTGTTTGGTTTAAGGCCCTGAATGTTAGCTGGGATTATTTTTATATTTTTGTTTTGAATTTTCCACTGGTGGTGCATGTTTCGTTGCCCTGTGATCGCCCCAAAATTTTCCTTTCTTTAGCTTCTTCGATACTTGCTGTTCCGATATCGCATGCACTTTCTTTCTGTATTTATTCTGTATGGCTCTTGGATCCCCGTATTTGTCAATTGTTGGATGGTATTTAGTAGTTGAATTGTGTTGGCTACATCTAAAAAAGTGGTAACCCTGTTTGTTGCTGGTTTTGACTGCTCATCTGTCGTGTTCCTTTGAGGGTGATGGTGGTAACGGCATTTTTCCCCGTATTTGCATCTCCCATATCTTGCATAAGTTTTGCAGATACTAAGTTGGTGGAATTTGCATTATTTTTCAAGTTCACAATATCCATTTTTGTAATGGAAGTTACATAAAGTGGGATGTTCATAGATGCATTTCCCATCCCGGTATCTGCAATGCTCTTTTGTATAATATTTGCATACGAAATTTTCTACGTTTCTAGTTTTTGTCGTCTTTTTATCATCATCTTCGTTTGGCAGTTTTACCATATTACAGATTGTACTTGTTTCTTTCCTTTCTTTTAAAATAATGCCTTCTTTCCGCGTTATATTTTCATTTGTTTCTCTCTCATCCATACCGTTTTCTTTCGGAACAATTTGTCCATCTTTCCCCTCCCATTAATCTCTTCTTTTCTATCGTATTCTTATTCGTATTTTCCACTTCTTTAAATACCGCGAATGAGTTTACAATCTCGGTAGGTACGTGCGTCAAACAGAAATTTGATGCTCGCGATTTGTTTGGCGTTCGATGCAAGGGATATTTTCCTATCATCCTAATTCATACAGTTAAAGTCGTGCAATTTTTTATAGAAATCACACCTGATTGCATCGTTTTCAGTTGTTGCTAAATTACACAAATTGCAAGTTAGGTGAGAATTTGAACCTATGGTCATGTTATCTATTACCTTAATCGTTCAATACACACCACACACACACATACACACACACACACACACACACACACAAATTTTTTTTCTGGGAGTCGGTTACGAGGTTTTGGATTTTATGATCTTTTTCCTGCCTTGTTCCAAACTTTTCTCAGATGCCTACCATATTTCAATTGAATATATATTTTAACTTGTAATAATATGTGTAAACTATATTGCACTTTTTTACATTCAATGAATTTCACCTTATAATTTATATGCACCAATTTACTAATACTGTATACACTTTCGGGTTCAGAGAAAATAAACCGCCGAGAAGTTACTCCGTTCTTATTTTGATATTAATGCAGAGAGAAACAAAGCGTCCATTTCCTATGAGGTATATATATATATATATATATATATATATATATATTATATATATATATATATATTTTTTTAGTTCAGGAAGAACCGATTCGCCTCTATTTAAAGGGCATATCTCAGCGGAAAAAAAAGAAAAGTGAGAGGAAAGACAGAGGAAAAAGAAAGGGTGGAGGGGACAGTCGAAGTGGAAAAAGACCAAGGATGACAAGGACTGCAGGGTCGAGCCCCATCATCCTTGGGTGCTAGGGCCGGGAGGGCCACGTGAAACCTCCAGGAACAAGCACGTACAAACGAGCACAAAGAGCACTCAAGAGCACGAGCTTAGAACCCCCTTGCGGGGAATATATATATATATATATATATATATATATATATATATATATATATATATAATATAGGGGAAGGTGGGATAAGACGGACTACTTAACACAAAAATTAGTCTAGAAACCACATTTATATAATTTTGGGGGTTTTTAGGGGTTGTGGTGGTGCTTTGGGTGTTATATTTAAAGTCCACACCCTGGTCACGGTTTTTAGAGAAAAAGACTGAAACACGAGATTTTACCAAATCAA
>JAJOZX010000175.1:1575000-1657500 GCA_023014485.1 Bathynomus jamesi
TTAACTCTTCACTCTTCCGCTTAAACTGCGAATCCATCGATGACTAAATATATATATATATATATATATATATATATATATATATTATATATAATATATATTAAAAAAATTATAGTTTGGCCGATGGGCTGTTAGTTTTTCCAGGCTTAGAGACATTAAATTGTCGATTTAGAAGGCAATCTTTCAGCTAATCCTTAAGTAAAAAAGGGTCGAGTTAATGCTTGTTTCCCCTCTATCCGAGAAATTCTGGAAACAGCGACGTTTAATGCCTTTTTTCCCCAGAGGGGAAAGAGACTTAAATAAGGTGAACAAGTCATTTCCCCTTCGAAAATGAATGGACACTTCCATTACCAGATAGAATATAAGTAAATAATGAACAGATTCATGTCAACCTTGCTATGGTGGATGATTATACTGTAGAACCTTCAACAGTCTTCATGAACAATCCAAGAGCTTTAACTTTTATTTCATTTCCCTTAAAAATGAGTGAATTTGGCGAAATGAATTAAAAATTTAGTTGAAAATATAATCGACAAAAGTTACAGTATTTGATTTTTGCATCGACAATGTGAAGTGGATTCAACAACTTTACAATCCGTACCTTCAAAGCAAGTGATGATACAGTATGTAGAAAGCCTGGATGTGTTTTAAAAGATACTTAATGTTCATGATGGAAAATATATATATATATATATATATATATATATATATAGAGAGAGAGAGAGAGAGAGAGAGAGAGAGAGAGAGAGGAAGTGCCCCAAGATAAAGTAGCCCCATTATTTCTTTTAACAAAACTTAATGAAGCTACTTTATCTTGGGCCACCCGGTATATATATAAATGAAAGAGTTTATTGTCGTTAGTGTGAAAGGACTTAACATGTTCTTCATTTAAACAGTGTATCATATAAAACAGAACTACAGAGTACATAAAACGGCAAATACAAAAGTGCCAAGTAGAAAAGTGCCTCTTTGGCCCTCCTAAATTATCCTTTAACCCTTTGATTAGCGACTAAAGCCCATTGAAACGTACGTAATCCTAAATTAAATTAATCCCGTAGCGGTTCCATTCTTCATAAAGAAGTAATGAATCGGTGTCTTGGTCCTAACTTTATTAGACAATGTTTTCTGCTCTCGCTACATTCTTGCCTGCGGGAACCCCATAAAGCAAACTATTAAAGGATAAGGCATGATATATAGGATAGCTTCTAAATGAATTAAGGCTTGGAAAAACTCAATTCTGCCAAGTTCATTTGACCTTCTCGATATATTGGTCACTAAATTACTGAACAAAATGAGGACGGGCTACAATACCCTTTCGACGGGGTAAGCCTACGTACACGGGGTTACTTGGGCGTCCGCAGACGGGAGGGAGAGAAGCGGAGAGCGTATTTCCATCTAAAAAGAGAAAAAGGAGAGGAATTGAAATTGGGGAAAGGATAAATGATAGAAAGGAGGGGGACGGTAAAAACAAGAAAAAAACGTGTAGAGAAAACTAAGAAGAGAAACGGATTAAAAATAAGAAAAGGGAAGATAAGAAATAAGAGAGAATAAGGGAAGAGAAGAGAAAATATAGACAAGGAAAGAAAGAGAAAAAAGACAAATAAAAAAAATATAACTCGAAAGGCGAAAAATGTGCAAAACAACCCCCCAACTCCAAAAATAAAGAAATTGCTCTTCTCCCAAAATAAACGATACACACGCAAAGAAAAAGAAAAAATTGAAGATAAAACGAAGAGAGAGAAAAAAAAAATACAAAATAAAAAAAATTAAAAATTCAACAAAAGAATTAAAATAAGAGAGATTGTAAAGCCTTTTTGGACATCATGGACACAGTCTCTCTCTCTCTCTCTCTCTCTCTCTCTATATATATATATATATATATATATATATATATATCTACACATAGGAGTTATGGCCATAAAAGGAAGTGGCTCTGACCATGTATATTGCAATGTTGCATGTGGTGCCAATATGATTTAGTTCACTGCTCGTTTGAGTGCAATATTTTTGATTTATCTGGCGCGAGCCTAAAATATATTGAACGATTTCCCAATACAAGGAGAGGATGAAAGGCAAAAATACATTCATAAAAAGGATTTAAACAGATTAAAATCGAAAGCTTCCTAAACGTTACATTTTTGTTGGGATTTTATTTATTTATAAACATTTCGATGAAAAAAAATTAAAAACAATTTATTCATGATCGGTCTTTTTTATTAAGTTTTATTAATATATTTTGTGTTGTGTTTTTTTTTTTTTTTTGGTCAATGATTGTTTCGGACTACCGTTCGCTGTTCCGTGTTTATCGTTTAAGGGATTGCTGTTCCGTGTTTATCCTTTTATGGTTGCTGTTCCGCGTTTACCGTTTTACGGTTTGTTGTTTTACGTTTTTACGGTTGTTTTACAGTTTTCTGTTTTGTGTTTATCGTTTTACGGTTTGCTGTTCCGTGTTTACCGTTTTACGGGCTACGTCGTAGTCAGTATCATAACGCCGTTTCCCGTCGATCAGCGACAGTGGGTTCGAGCAGTAGTTGGATGGGAGACCGTCCTCTGTATTCCTATTATGTAGCAACCCGTGGTTTGGATCCCACGTTAAACTGTAATTTTCCTCCGACCCATGACCTTTGCCATTACGAAGAAGGTTAAGCATTATTATTATTATTATTATTATTTGATACTGTACACTGCTACCACATACACACACACACACACACACACACACACACACACATATATATAGACTCTATACACACACAGGGTGTTATCAAATTATGTTTCATGAATTAGTATACATATTCAGGACGTCAAAGTGAATGAACAAAAAAATTCCTATGAACATAAATCCGCAATCGCTTCGTTTCCGAGATACATTGCTTTTTTGCCGAGGACGATCCAATTAAAATGAAAGTCATTAAAGTCTATCAAAGTCGTAGTTGTCTGGTTGTTTAGATAGCTATTTTTCGTTTGGTTTGACAGTATTTTGTTAGTTGTCATTTTAGAAACCAAAATTATTTCCTTCATTTCTTATGTCACTTTCGTGTAATGTTACAGATGTTGATGTGCATCTCGTGTTAGGAGAAATGCTGGGCAACGCAGCTGCTGCCCAACGCCGGTATGCTGAAAGGTATCCTAAATAGGCGATTACCATCGACGCCTACGTCCTACATTTCTTTCAATTGACAGTCGACTACGTGAACAAGGCATATTTCGACCAAGACATTTGAATGCTGGACGTACGTCCACGAACTCTACGAAACGTAGATGTAGACGAACAAATTCTTATAGCTGTCCAACAAGATTCGCATACAATTACAAAGCGAATAGTTGCAAGAGCAAATAGGTAAAATTTTTTCGTATGGCGTACATTAAGAGAAAAGTAGTTATACCCGTACCATATCCAACCGGTACAAAATTTACTTCCAGCAGATGCCCCTGCGCAATGTGTCGCGGATTTATGTTCATAAAAACTTTTTGTTCATTTTGACGTCCTGAATATGTATACTATTTATGAAACAATGAAACATAATTTGATAACGCTCTGCATATATATATATATATATATATATATATATATGAAAATTATTTCACGAAAGTAACACGTGAATAATATTTATGATGAAAATAACCACGAAGGAAAAAAGAAAAAGAATGGTGCTCAAGCGCTTTCGTCTAATGACGGCCTCAGGATGTCATTAGACGAAAGCGCTTGAGCACTATTCTGTGGTTATGTTCATCATATATATATATATATATATATATATATATATTTTTTTTCAATCACTCCCCTTGCGAGAATGGAGTCCCTACTCTATATTTCACTATAAGGATTTACCATATTGAAGAGAAGGAAGATATTTAGTTACTAAGACACGTTGAATTTGAAGTCCAAATTTTCAGTGATGTGACATTTTCCTGGCCCGCGTTGTCACTTCGAATCAGCGAGCATATATTACCACGATTCGATCTCCGCTGGAAGCAGGCGTTGCAGATGTGCGAGTATAAAGAATTTTGTGTCCTTCGTCCATTTCAAACCTAAATTTTCACCTCATCTTTACACACACACAGACACACACACACACACACACACACAATATATATATATTGATAAAAGCCTGAGTTATATAATCTTTGATTTTCTCAATTGATTGTGTTTAAAACAGCATATCCATTTAGATCCCCCCCCAAACATTATGTAAACCCCTTTATCACGTGTACCTATAAAATCCCGTGTAGCTTCACAAGATTTGGGGACTATAGAGAGGGAGAATAGAGAGTGACCCAAAAGAAGAGAGAAAAAATGAGAATTCTCTCCCTCGCTCACTTCTTATCAAGAAACTTAGAAAAAAGTTAAATTCAAAATAACTTTTATTATTGAAGCCTTAAGAATTTACTTAAAATAAAGATCAAGAGAAATTTTTCTCTCCCTTTCCTTGACTTTATACTATCAGACCGTCGATACTGCTAAAACTCCTTAGAAGCCGAAAAGAGGAAAATGAACCCATACGACCTTAATATTATTACACCCAATTCAATTAAGCTAAAAAATAAAACCCTGATTGAAAAGTAGAGAAAATAAATATAATAGGTTTCAGACCTTTTATAAATATTATATATACACATATATGTACAGTATATAGCTGTTGCCACGTTTAAACATCAAACAGAGCCTTAAATGAACGTGCTTTTGGGTGAAACCATCAATTTGCAACAACGAACGAACTTCAAGGACAGTCTCTGACATTCGATCCAACTTCCTGATGAAGCACTGCAAAGAATTTTTATTCTTAAAGTCAAATTTTAATTGGTTTACAACTTCATACAACTTTCAAACTTCGCCACCCACTCGCTGAAAGTATTTTATGTATTTATAGAACGAGGGTACTCTTTTAGAGGAAGTTGTATTAATACGAAATTAAAATTCTTTTCTTTAACATTTTTCTTGCCTAACTCTTCCTCTTCTCGGTTAACATTCAGTTTTCAGCCGATCGATAACCTCTATTTGACTTGCTCTATACTCACACCTTCGGTTTAATAAATCTATAGAAGTTTAGTCAAAATCAAAATTAATGATAATCTCCTTTCTCTAGCTGGAGTCTTCGTGTAGCACTGATTAAATCTCATTTCTAAATTAAACTTTCTACATGTTTTACTGTCACTATTTTGCAGTTGTAGTTTGTATTACAATTTAAAGTTTTAATGAGCTACGTTCTGACAATAGCTATACATTTTCAAAGTTTGTTTTAAACTCAGAAATTCTAATTACGGAGAAAAATGTAGATTTAGCAATAGCTCCAGGAAAGCGAAGATCGATTTTGAGTTAGGTCGTAGGTTTTAAGCTTGGTAAAAACATTTGATGACTACTAGTGTTCTCTGAAACTATTGTATACAAACCAGAACTTACTCAGGTGATGTTTATATGGTTTCTGAAATAGGGTATGGAGAGACTACACAGACTCTTATACCTCTATAAACACCATATTTAACGGGTAACTTTTACAGTCGTGTTGGAATTTACCAGAACCAGTAAGATTTTTAACTGCAGTAATAATTTCTAATAAATGGCCTATGATACTCTGAATGCTGATCTCATGATCTCAACAGTAAAAATTTAAGTTCATGTTAACGAAGCGATGAGATACAGCCACGCATGAAATTTTTAACAAAAGTGGCTCTCCACCAGCTTTAATGGCGCCAAGTTGTCTGGTTTAATTTAAAATTACCAGTGGCCTTATGAACGCGAATTAAATGAATAAAAAGTATAATTTATTATAATGAACAGTTGTGTAAAAAAAATTTAAAACCTTTTCAAAGTACCAATATTCCGCATTACAAATTTTTCCCTATTATATTCTGGCTAACGCCAGACAATTTTAGCCTGTACCTTTAAAAGATGCTCCAGTGCCTTGAAAGGTTAAAATATAGTCCTAATTAACATACTAAATTACCAAAAAGAGTGTAATGAGTTCAGCGTTGTGACGATATTCCATTATGCGCACCTTTTGGCCAATTTCTTTATAATAAGTTTCCATTACAAACGTAGAGTATCGGAAAAACGTTCGCCTAAACATAAAATTTCTAAAAAGCATAAAAGATTACTAATTGGTCGTATTCTGCTTTTCTTTGGATATTTTACTCTTTTTTGGTAACTGTAATAAAATTGTAAAAACAAACTCGGTTATTACTGATAATTTTTTATATGCTTTTTGAAAATTTTATGGTCATAGGCGAACTTTTTTCCCGAAACTACATACAACGGTTATACGTTATTTTTTAATGTTAAAATGAAATTTATATTTCATGAAACTGCACCTCAGACGAAGCGCCGCTCAATCCCATGAGTCAATTTCCTTTAAGCGGCCAGCGTGGAGAACGGAACTACACAAAGAACGCGTGTGTAGAGTCTGTATAAGTACGCAAATGCAGCACACACGACACTAAATCAGCATGAATTCCCAAAGCATTTTAATACTTAAAAGACAGTTATTAAATATTTTTATTCATTTTATTGCATCTATTTTCATTTTATATTTACAGTAGAGAGAGAGAGAGAGAGAGAGAGAGAGAGAGAGAGAGAGAGAAAGAGAGAGAGAGTAACAAAGACCCGAAGATTTACTCTAGGTTAGTCCAGAAAAAAAAGAAAATAAAGAAAAAAGATTTGAAAAAGAGAAAGAAAAGAAAAATTGTATGCCATGTTTACACTTATCTACGTGTGAAATGTTCATTCAGAAACGTATAATGAGGAAAGCATAGAACAAACAAGGTTTCTCTCTCTCTCTCTCTGTCTCTCTCTCTCTCTCTCTCTCTTTTATCAGCCACTGCCCGGCAGGAGAAAATGATAAAGAGATAGAGGAAAGTAAAAACAAAATATTGGAAAAAAACGTTTCGGAATACATTCACACATCCAACCATTATAGCATTAAAAGAAAGTGTAATATTAAGGAAGGGATGAAACGTTGCGTTTCATAAGTAAAACTAATTTATACCTTGCACTGGTTTCTTTTGAGGGATTTCCTCTTTATTAAAGAAAAGAAGCGTCATTGCATCATTGCATTTTTGCATCATTTCCTCGTTGGATTGCCACACTATTTTCGTGTTCATTTATTTAGGTAAATGATTTAATAATTATTTACGAAGGATCAACGGAATTACGCACCACTGTTCGATCCCTCGTTTCATAACAACGATGTATGTACTGTGCCCCGACCAAGGATCAACGGTTCATTTACCAATGGATAATCCTTTGCCGAAGCCCACTTTTTTTGTGTGTTGTGTGGCTATTATATTAAACCCATAAAGAACAATATGAGAACTATACAGTCCCACCCACCCATCACCATTGTTGCTCGAGAGAAACAGCCAGAAATATTTTGCATTTTAACTTTTTTTAATTTTCCTCAAATTCTTTGATGTTTTACCGTACATTATATGCTGGAATTAAATTAATCTTTTTATTTGTTAAAATTTTCGGATCTTTTCCGTTTGACTGCCGCCATTGAAACATAATTAAACTTTTTGTATTTTGTATTTTAACTGAAATGTCTTGATGATACAAAATAAGTTACTTTATAAAAAAGCGTTTCTTAATTTCCCCTTCAAATTTTGTTTCTTATAAACAATTTTAATTACTTTCAAGATCCATGTTTAATTTTTAAGTTTTAATCGTGTACTCAGAAAAATAAGGGGATCACCTGAAGATCAGGGCCTCCAGCCTTCTTTAGTTAGCTTTATAAGGCTAACTAACAAAAATATCACGACCTAACCTAACCAATCGTCAAGGTCGTACAGTTGACCTAACGATTGGTTAATGGTTAGGTTAGGTCGTGATATTTTCGTTAGTTAGCCTTATAAGGCTAAGTAAAGAAGGCTGGGGGCACTCACCTCTTATGTTTCAATGGCGGCAGTCAAACGGAAAAGATCCAAATTTTCTAAACAAACGTAAACATTTCATAATTATCCTATGTATGGTACAAAAGATAAGGGCGAATAGGACTGAAATATTTCTCTGTACGAATACTTATGAGCGCCACTGTATAGTTTATGATAATGAATCTGCGCAAACTTGCCTTTTAACTTGCTAAATAAGATGAAATAAGAACCCGCCATAATTTTCATCAAAATTATAGTTTACTGTAAAATCCTACACTGTATCTTCAAGTATTCTCCCTTAAAAATGAATGTGTCATCCAGAAGACTAGGCTCTTAAGAGTTCCCATCAAATTTCGCATCCTTACTTATCAATATCGTTTGAGAACTTCCAGTGCTTAGAAAACAGACCCAACCAGCACCTTCTACTATATTTACTATGCCGAAGGGAGCCTCGTCTACTCTGTACTGATTAGGCTCCCTTTAAATGTTTTCTTGCATATTGACAATCTGACATACTCATACCAGCTTGAGAGAGAGAGAGAGAGAGAGAGAGAGAGAGGCTTCTCATAAACTAAATGTGACTATTTGCAGGATTTTATTTCCGAGAATCTGATATATATATATATATATATATATATATATATATATATATATATATATATAAACTTTTAAAAGTTGCATTTTTTATTTAGTAACCTTGACGCTACAAGGGTTTTCAAACTTGTAAAGTTTGTACGAACCCTTTCAGCTTTGCAATATGGCGTGACACACTGATAACTGACCGGCAATATATTTTCAAATAAAATAAGTAAAATGTAGAATAGTGTAAAAATATGAAAACTGGGAGTAATTTAATTAAGTAAATCTGTTGGGGGAGGTTTCAGTGTCATTATAGCTAATTCACTCTCCGGTTAGACAATCTTCCGACAAATCTGGAAATTTATTGGCGACACACAGCTTGGAAATAGTTGCCAACGGTATATATATATATACACACAGTCGGTGACAAATTTTGCCCCTCTGAATGTTATAAAATATATAGATCCTATTTCTTTACCACTTTTACGACATTCTCAGTTTCCATAGTAACTGAAAACCATTCGCGAAGAAAATATTCGTTTTTCCCCTTTTTCTTTTTCTTTTGCTATGAGGTGGTGAGTTTGGCATTTATGTATGAAGTATAAAGCAATAGTGCCAACCTTAAATCAAGAATTCAGTAATATGAGGTACTTTAGCACTAATTCACTCTACGGTTAGACAATCTTCCGACAGACCTGGAGATTTATTTGCGACACACAGCTTGGAAATCGCTGCCAACGATATATATATATATATATATATATACACACACACAGTCGGTAACAAATTTTTGTCCCTCTGAATATTATAAAATATATAGATCCCATTTCTTTACCACTTTTACAACGTTCTCAGTTCCTATGGCAATTGAAAACCATTCGCGAAGGAAATATTTTTTTCTCTTATTTTTTTTGCGTTAAGGTGTTGAGATTGGCATTTGTACATGACGTATAAAGCAATAGTGCCAACCTTAAATCTAGAATTCAGTAAGATGAGTTACTTCAGCCGTATTAATCTATAAATATCTATAATTTAATGTACAAAGTTAGAACAAATTTAATTATAATAAAACACACTAATATTTACGTTAACTTTCGGTTTGGAAAATATCTCTTCTTCGAGTCAAAGAATTAATTCTTATACACGTCACAGATCAAAATTTAAAAAAAGTACTTGCATCACTCTTTTTTGTCACCATTCAGTTTAACTCTGTGCTCAACACCCCTGAGATGGGAAAAAAAAAGAATCCGGATGAATTCTTTGATACGGTTACAAACCAGGCAAAAATAGGTACGAACACGAATCTATTAAATGGTCTTGAGTTCTCGGAAGGGGACATACAGTAATTAAGGCTCTATCACAAATATGAGAAAATTCAGCACCAGGGCCAGACACATGGAGTACTATGTTTCTGAAGAGATGCATAAATAATGTAGTCAAGTCACTGTACTTACTATGGAGAAAATCAGTCGACACAGAACAATTTCCACTCCCATTAACCTTCTAGCGCCCAGTGTTACTTTACTGATTTTGTTCTGGTTAACGCCAGACGATTTTATTCAGTCTCGGAAAAGACCTCCGGGCGCTAAAGGGTTAAAGAAAGTGAACATTACTCCCTTATTCAAAGGCGATAACAGAGCAGTGCCTAAGAATTATCGCACAGTAGAACTCGCCGCTCACCTTATAAAGTGCTTCGAACATGTAATCACAAGCAAAATTACTAACTACCTACAAAAAAAGAAATGATTCAGTCCGAAACAACATTGATTCGGGACTGGAAGATCATGCCTATTGCAGTTATTAGACCACCAGGAGAAAATACTGGAAACGTTGTTTCGAAGTCAAAATATAGACGTAATATATACTGATTTTTGCTGAAGCCTTCGATAAATGTGATCGCAGAAATGTTGCAAACAAACTTAAGAAAACAGGAATCACAAGGAAGATGGGACGATAGATATTTACTTTCCTGAACTAAAGAACGCAAAGACATATCAATGAAGTGACAGAAAAATTACAAAATGACAATGAAACACGATTCAGGTGGGCGGAAGACATCAGTATGAAGTTCAACAAAGAAAAATTCCAGCTCATAAGATGTGGCACTATCAAAGAGTTATACAGTAGAATTAAGGATACAAAACGCTACAAGACAAACAGATCACACCAAATCCATAAGTCAGAGATCTTGGAGTATTAATGTCATCGGATGGCATTATCATATGATTTTATCATCGGATGCAAACTTCAGAAAACATTATAACATTAAAATCATAACAGTTTGGAAAATAATGAGAATTGTCTGAAGGAGGTTCCATAGCAGTAAAACAAACAATCCATACAGAAAACAAGACATCACAAACGTAAAAACCATACAAAAGGCTTTTACGAATAAAGAAAGAGAAAACAACAGATGAAGACCACTGATTACGACTATAATCTCTACGCCCTGGAAAATACTCGAAGGGTATGTCCATAAATTAAAAATTAAATAAAAACACATTGGAATGAGAGAACAGGTAGATTCTGTTCTATCCCAACTGCGGTGGGACAGGGAGCAAAGTCGTCCCTGACCAGCCATAGTTGCTGGCTATGAGGGCAAGATAAGAGTAGAAAACGACTCTCTCCTACATCAAAGTTGTTCGAAGCCGACAAGAATAAAAGCCAGTCGGGCGAAAAAGTAAAGGAACCCTGTCCACTAATGCACATTTAACCATGTATCTGTAGTTGAAATACAATATTTCTCGAAAAAGAAACATTTAACGTTGTGTTCAATGAAGGTACACTTAACAAAGAACTTTATGTGCGCAAATGTAAGTGAACTTTTCAAATCAATACCCAGTAGTATTTCTGCAATAACAACAAGAAGACGTTTCTTGTAATCACGAATTAGATGTTGATATCGTGTTTAAGGGATATTTTACTACTCTTCTGTGCAAAATTCTTTCAACTGCGTAATGTCTGAATTTTTTTTTTTGCATGTACAGTTCGTGTTAGGTCTCTCCAAAGCATCTCGATTGAATTGAGGTCAGGACGTTGGCTGGGCCATCCAAGAATACGGTATTTCTTTTTCATTAACCAAATTTTGGCTGAATTACTTGCATGCTTTGGATAATTATCGTGTACACAAGAGGAGATTGTCATAAGGAGACTGTAGACACAAATCGACTGGGCGAGTACTCCGAGAGGACGTTAGGCAGGAGACAAAGAGTGCTGGAACTCCCGTTTCTCCTGTCACTCTCCTCCTTAGTTGATCTTTTTCCGCGTCTCATCTACCCTGCGAGCATTCCAGCACGCTCTCAAATACACACTTCTTCCTCTATTCTTTACTACACATATATGCATCTAACACACTACACAATCTTTTCAAAATAAAAAACACACATACACAACAAAATTACATCGTTTTTAAGAGCCTTAGAGTCCCCTGGGAGGGGACCATAATATCTTCACTTCCGGCTCCCCTGCTGCCAGTATCGGGAAGGCAGAACCGAGAAGTGGGGCTAGTTCTGCTACTACCCATTCGAGATGTCCTAAACCTTTGTCTGTTTCACTTTTCATAAACTTCTGCAACACTCGTTGCCTTTCCTCAAATTTACAATCTGTTGAACACCATCTCTCCTCCTCTAAACCTCACCTCCTCCTCCTCCTTCTCCTCCTGCTCCTCACTGAAACTCAGGTGGCTGAGGCGACTGACAGCAACCTCTTTTATGTACCCACCTGTTTTCTCATACTTAATTTCATTCCAAAGGTGGGTGTTGCATATATGTACGCAACGAACTAACGTGCTCTCGTATTCCCGAACTTGATTCTTTTGAATTTTACACCCTCTGGCTTCGCTTAAGTGCCAATCTCAGACTAAATACATCTGCGCTGTCTACGTTTCTCCTAACTATACTGACTATCCAAAACGCTTTGACTACCTCACTTCCAAAGTGGAATACATTCTATCACATTCTCCTTTCGCTGAAATCTCCTTTAACTTTCCTTACATTTCACTGACATTCCTGGTGAACTAGGTTACAACTTTTCTATCCTGATTGACCTAGAGTAGATTGTACAGCACCCTACTCGTATCCTTGATCACCTTGGAGATAGGCCCAACATCTGGATCTATTTCTAACCACTCATCCTTCTTCTTACTCGCTCAAACTATTTTCTCCATTACGCTCCTCCGACCACAATCTTATATCTGTTTCCTTTCTATTGCTCCAGTTCAGTGATTGGGAGGCTGTTCGGCAGTACTTTTTTGAATTTCCATGGAATGATTACTGCTTCCAATGATAGGGCCCATCAGAGTTCGCTGAACGTATCACGAAGGTGATTCTCTCGGGAATGGAGGCGTACATTCCATATTTTTTTCCTTTCTACTAATGTAAAAATACTTCAGTTTAACTTTGCTTGCTCTAATGCTCTACGCAACGGAGAGGGGGCTTTCAGGAGGTACAGTCGCCATCCAACTCCTGACTCTTACTTTGCTTATATTTCTGCCCGGAATCGTGCGAAATAGGTTCTTCTACTCGCCAAAGATTTCTTCATCAGGCAAAAGTGTGAAAACCCATCTAATTCTAATTCTTCTTGCTCTTTATGGCACCTAGCTAAAAACCACTCCAACAGCTTTACTCCTTATTTCCCTGCACTTTTCGATTCTGACGGTTCAGTTGCCATTTCTCTTCCTGATAAAGCTGAACTCTTCGCTCAGACTTTCTCCTCCAACTCAAAGCTGGACAATTCCGGTGTTGTTCCTCCATTTCCTTACACCTCTAACTTAATTAAGTCTGAAATTAGAATCACTTCTAAAGTCGGTTTTTTTGGCCTATCTCGGTTCAACTCTAGAAAAGCGTGTTAGGATTGCGAAATTGGGGATTAATTAAAAATATAAAATATAGCACAATTTTTAACATAAATGAAAAACATAAGTTTGTTAGGATATAAATTCCAAGTCGGCTTCAGGTAAATCCCAGAAAAGGCTACGTGATTGCCTGTACGAAAACATCCAAACAGGTCTTAATTTTTTGTACTGGAACATGTGACGTTGTTTTGTTCAAACAATAGGGTGAGAGAATAAGTCACGTGATGCTTAATTTAAGCGTATTCGTAAATAATTTTAGTGTTAAAATAATGCTTGGAATAAAGATTAAAACCATTTAATACTGTCAAATAGGTAACATAACTTAATTAAATAATATAAAAACAGTTGATAATTTGTAAAATTCTTAATATAATGTATTTAAAATTGTTTGTAACTTCCAGGCTCAAACGTAAAAAAGATGTAAGATTGTGTTTTCCCAAAGCGAGATGAAAATCTGAATTCTCGAGACTAGAAGGAAAAAAGGGCTTCTCGGTTTCCCATATTATACCGAAGAGTCCATGTAATTCGTCTGTCATCATCCCTGGGTCCACCTTCAACAGTTCTGCCTCTACACCATCCATCCCTGGCGCCTTTGCTCCTTTTAACTTCTTCATAGCCCTCCAGATTTCAGCCTTACTTGCTGGTCTAACATCTATGTTCAGCTCCTGGTTCCCTCTGACCTCTTCTTGAATTAACTCCTGGGGTCAATTTCTATTCAAAACTTCTCTAAAATGCTCTTTCCACCTTTCCAGTTGTTGCATCTCCGCAGTCAGTATAGGTCCATCCTTTGATTTTACTTGTCTTGTCTCTCTATAATTTCTCCCTGTTAATGTTTTCGTTATCTTATATAATTCCCTCATATCTCCTCTCCGCGCTACTGTCTTTGCCTGTTGCGCCATCTCGTTCACAAATTGTCTCTTATCGTTTCTAGCCCTTCTTTTGACCTCTCGATTCAGTTGTTGCCAGTTCTCCCCCAACTCCATCCTGTTTATCACGTCTTCACATCTGTTCAGTCTTTCTTTTGCTTTCCTTCTTTCTTCTACCCATTCCATGTGTCCTCAGTCATCCACTCTTTTCTCCTTTCTGAAACCGATTGTCTCCTCTGCAGATTTCAGTAAGGTGTCTCTAAATCTCATCCACTTTCTTTCCACTCTTTTTACTCTATCCTCTTCATTTTCTCCATGTATCAAGACTTCATCATCTTCATCCTGGCGAATAGCAAATCTATTTCTCACAGCCAATTTGTATTCCTGTTTGACCTCCCTTCTTGCGAGCCTATTTACGTCAAACCGTTTCCTTCCTCTCTCGACTCTTTCCTTGGCTTTTGCCAGCCTCAATTTCACCTCAGCTATCACCAGATGATGATCGCTTGCTACATCTGCTCCTCTTCTATTCCGCACATCCATCAGCGATCCTCTCCACTTCTTCCTAATGGCTATATAATCAATCTGGTTTTCCATCCTGTCATCAGGCGACATCCAGGTAATTTTATGACACTCTTTATGCGGGAACAGGGTACCACCAATCACAAGCTCCTGCTCTCCATAGAAATCTGCGAATAATTCATCATTTCTATTCATTATTCCTATACCAATGTTTGCCCATTACATACTCCGTCTTTGTTGTCTCTCCCCGAAAAACTGTAGTGAGCTGTTCATAGAACTCTTCCTTCTGCTCTTCCTCCGCTTGTTCTGTAGGCGCATAACATTGAATAATTGTTATGGGTTTAGCCTTCGTCTTAAATCTTACTCTTATTATTCTCAAAGATA
This sequence comes from Bathynomus jamesi, assembly GCA_023014485.1. NCBI lineage: Eukaryota > Metazoa > Arthropoda > Malacostraca > Isopoda > Cirolanidae > Bathynomus > Bathynomus jamesi. The sequence goes on from JAJOZX010000175.1 coordinate 1,590,067, forward strand.
TTGGCTCCCATTCCAACAAACTTTTCTCCACCTCTCCTGTGAGCAATATGCCTACGCCTTCTCTATGTTCTTTTCCACTTGGTCTTCTGGCGTACAATAGTTTCTGGCATGGTCCCACTCGTACTTCTCATCTCCTGTCCACCTCGTTTCGCTCAATCCCAGAACCGCCACCCTATATCTCTCAGCCTCTCTTGCAATTTGCTTAAGCCTCGATGCCTCGTACATAGTTCGTATATTCCATGCCGATATTTCATGTCAAAGTTCGTCAACGTTAGATCCTTTCGGTTTTGCAGTTTCAGTTTCTGTAATCGTAGCGTTTAGGCTGTGCAGGGGATTAACCCACAGCAGCCGAGTCCGGTGATGGGGCTGCCACCTTAAGGTCTCCGAACATACCCTGTCAGTTTTTGGTCCACGGACGTAACGCCACTCCCCAGCGGGGAGTTCTCCTATCCGCCACCTTGGGACGCGCCCGATGGGGGAACTGACAAAGACCCATCACGGGTCTGTCTGGATAGTGTTTTCAAATTTTGTAATTTATTTAGTTATGTACAGTATTGGTGAAAAGTTTTACGAGTTAAAAAATGAAATTTCTAAAATTTTTACGAAAGAAATTAATTCAAAATATGGGATCACCTGAAGATCAGGGGCCCCAGCCTTCACTAGTTAGCCTTATAAGGCGAACTAACGAAAATATTACGACCGACCTAACCAATCGTTAGGTTAACTGTACGCCCTTGACGATTGGTTAGGTTAGGTCGTGATATTTTCGTTAGTTAGCCTTATAAAGTTAACTAAAGAAGGCTGGGGTCCCTGATCTTCAGGTGATCCAAAATATGAAGATAACTTAATTAAAAAAACAAATTAATATTGACGTGCAAAAAAGTCTTAGTGTACTTAATAAAAAGTTTCAAATGTTGAGGATAACTTAAAGGGAGTTGAATTTAATAATTCTTTGAGTTCCGTGGAAAATTAGACGATCGTATTAAACAAGTTCAAGACAATGTACAAAAGTTTGATGCAAAAGTTGATAAAATTGTCAATGACATTCAGTCGGAGAGAAGTAGCTCAACTGTTGATAGTTTTTTGCTGAATAGAAACGGTAATAAGCCAAAATGTCGTCAAGTTTTCAGTTGGATTGTCAAAATCCATTTAGTCTACTAGAAACTATAGAAAACGAAAACGAAACTATGTTCTTAAGTTTGTCTATTGTTATGCATACGGATAAATTTTTTTTTTAAGAAATAGAGTAAAACGAAAGCGAATATGCCTGCCAGGGACTAAAATAGATAGAATTGAACAGGAAGTAAAGAATTTAAATTTAGAAACTGCAAATTCGCTGTTAATTTCTCACGTTGGAGGAAACTATTCGTACAGTTTCAATAGTAGGACACAAAATTTGTTAACTAAATATCGAAGTTTGATTAAATCTTTGAAATGCACACTGATTTCTGTGGTTCTTCCGAGAATTTATGAAAGTAATAGTTTAAGTAAGGCGGATCACCTGAAGATCAGGGCCCACAACCTCAATGACCAAATGATATCTTCGTTAAAACTAACAAAAATATCACGACTTAACCTAACCAATCGTCAAGGGCGTACAGTTGACCTAATCGAGCATTCAATTTAATTTATTATTATATTTGGTACTGTAAAGCAAAAAACAAGAATACATGGGGGTCCTGCTCTTCAGGTGATCCAGTAAAGCAATTTACTTCAATACTAAATTAGAAGCGATGTGCGGCCTTGAGGAGTAGAGTTCGTTAACTTTTGGTCAATTTAACTCGGCGGATTTGTTCATTTAAAATGGTGTTCAGTTGAATAAAATAGGTAATTCGCGACTCAGGAGAGTGATTGATCAAAAATGAATAAGATTTACTTAAAACGTAGGCAAAATGAAATAGTTCTTTCTCGTTTAGGAAATGTAACTTGTCGGGCTCAGGGTAACTCGACGTGTACAGAGGAACAAATAGTAACGAAAAGTTTAAAAGTAGTGTTTTTTAATGCGAGAAGCGTAACGAATAAGTTTAACGAATTTAAAGCATTAGTTCACGTTGAAAATTACAATATTATGGCAATAACTGAATTGGTTAGTTACTTAACATTTAAAAAAAAAGTCTGGGGTCCGGGATAACAGGAAAGTATCTAATTTTCTTTTTCAAAAAGTACTAGTTTTAACGACAAATGATAATTTAGTTCAGAATGCAGATGTTAGAGAACGTTTATGGTTTTACGCAATAGCGACCATAGCATGATACGTTTTCCAGTTAATGTTAAAACTTCTAGAGAGTTAAATAACTTCAGGGTGCCTGATTTTAGGAGAGCAAATTTCGATGACTTTAGAGCTTCAGTAACTTTAATAAAGTTGGACGAACTGTTAGCGGTAGGGAGCATTCTTAGTATGTGGAATAATTTCAAAAATATATTCATAAATTTAAATGAACGTTGTGTACCTAAGAGAGTTAAGAGAGGTGAATTGAATGCGCAACCTAAATGGTGGAGTAGAAATATAGGAAAAGCAATCCCAGATAGAAATGTAGTTATAAGAGGTATAAAAGGGATCGTGCGCAGTAGCACTTTAACCCTTTGACGACCAGAGTACCTTTCTTTGAACTTAAAAGTTTAATTTTTATTTTTATTTACAATTAGATATGTTAGTAACTATAGTCACTTAAATGACCCATATTTGGGTTAATTTTCTGACAACTAGACGATACCTATATAAACATGTAGATGTATTTGTAGAAACGTTGCATCATTGTACAATTTATATTATTATTTCCGTTGGGACAAATGTGTCCCGTGGTCCTCAAAGGGTTAAGACTTGTAGAGATTTACGTACAAATGTTAAGCGTTTAATTAGATGTGATCAGGGCCGTAACTACCTATGAGGTCACCGAGGTCCGGACCTCGGTAATTATTTCCTAAAAAAAAAAAAGAGACTGAACCGTTCTCCGTGTATGAAACGCATATTACCGCTTTTCTTTTGAAAAGAGAGAGCGTCGAACGTTTTGTGTTTTGTGTTTAGTGTATAGCTTGGGTTGTGTTTGTAGATGTCATTTTGGTCTGAATTTTGCTCGTCCCGCCGCGCTCGAAAAAAATCTGGACCTCACTAATTTCTAAACCCTAGTTACGGCCCTGGATGTGATAAACGTGATTTTGAAATTCAAGTAGATCGTGAATGTAAAGAAAATGCTAAGAAGTTTTACGATTATATTAGTAATGTAAATCCTTTGAGGACAATATTAGGCCATTGGTAGGCTCGGGTGGTAATTTAACAAATAACTATGGGAAGATAGCATTAATTTTAAATAATTTTTTTACATCAGTTTTTACAATTGAGAATAATACTATTATTCAGGAGGCTAGTAATATGCTCAGTGACATAATTTTTTTTCATTTCTTACTGACAACTGTTTACAGTGAAGGGAGTTGTCACTATATAGATACAGTAAGTTAAAAATTAACAAATCGCCAGGTCCAGGCCATTTTTACCCAAAGTATCAAAGAGTTAAAGACTGAAGTACTTGATCCTTTAGTTCAAATTTTCAATAAATCCTCATCGCAGAGTGTTGTTCTTTCGGATTTTAAATTGGCTAATATAGTCATTAAAAAAGGGGTTCAGCATGAGACAGGAAATTATAGGTCTATTAGAGTCAGTTATTCGAGATCATATTGTCCAGCATCTTGAAAACAATCTTATAAAACAAAGTTTTACTGGTTTGTTGGTTTTGTAGAAATAAATCTTGTTTAACAAATTTATTGGAATTTCTTCATGGTCATCGGTATTTATGATTGCATTGGAGCGGTAGATATAATATATTTATGATAGATTTCTAAAAGGCGTTTGACAAAGCTCCGCATAAACGATTGTCAGAAAAACTTAAAGCTCACTGAATAAGGGGTAAAGTTCTTTCTAGTAGAAAATAGAGGGTAGTAATTAATGGGGAAGAGTCAGGGTGGGCTAATGTACCTAGCGGTGTTCCGCAAGGGTTCGTTTTGGGACCAATCTTTTTCATGATATACGTCAACGATCTTGATGTCTATTTAGTGAATAAAATTTCTAAATTTGCCGGTGACACTAAGATTGTGGGTAAAACAATTAGTTTACTAGATAGAGAAAATCTACAACTCGATCTTAATAATTTAGCACCTCAGTTAATATGTTTAAGAATTGGTTGGATAGGTATTTTAGTTTACATTAAAGGGCGGGTAAATGGGAGATGTGATTTTTAGTTAGTGCAGAGAGTGGGCAATTTTTTTTTGTTTTAAATTTAGTAGGAGGTGCTGATCGGGTCTGGTTACAGAGAACTGGGAGTTCTCCAATGATACCCCATTGGTGGAGACGGGAAGCTTGATAAAAATTCTCGGGAGTCAAAACCTCCGAATAACTAATTAAGTATAAAAGATGGCTACTTTTTAAGTACATAACGTTTATTTATTAAGATAGAAGCAGTGATTTCCCTTAAGTTGTAAATGTAGTAGGAGGGGCTAGTCTGGTCTGGTTACAGAGCACTGGGAATTAATTCTCAACTGAGAGATTTTTTTACTGTTTTATTTTTATTTACGTGTTTCTAGTAGATGGGAATTCTCGGGGGACAAAACCTCCAAATAGCTACATCAAACTATTTTGGGAAGCCACTCCTCTCTCCCCGTCTTTCTTTCTTTTGCTCCTTCCTTTACTTTTTCATGATTAAAAGGGTGTTGCTTGAGGGAGGGCTAGTTAAGAGAGAGTAGAAGTAGTAATGTTTCCTTTGTCAATAAGCGTAGTAGGAGGTGCTGGTCGGATCTGGTTTCAGAGTACTGGCAGTTCTCAAATGATATCCCATTAGTAGAGAGGGGAAGCTTAACTTGAGGTTCGCCTCTTGCGCCCTCTCAGCAAGTTCTCATCGTACCTCGCTTCCTCTCCCCCTGATGCAGCCCCTCGTGGTGGTACGGCCGTTTTTGTCCGTTCTGACGTGCCGTCTACTTTGTAGCTTCCTCTCCCCTTCCTCCTCTTGGGAGAGTTCAACGCGCGCCGTCCTCTGTGGGGTGACACTGTCACCAATCAGCGGAGTGGCGTTGTGGTCTCCCTTTTCTCAACTCCTCTTTTTTGTCTTCTCAAGACCGGTCAGCCCACATCTTTTCACCTCCAGACCCATACGCTTTCCGTCCGTTTTCCTTTTTCGATTTAAAAGCGAAACCTTTGCAGTTCGAGTAACTTTCCGACGATAGATGCTGCCTTCACCTACCTTACCGATCACGTCACGTGTGCTACCCTGTTCTCCATCTCCAAGTCGACATTTTTCCGCCCCTCCGCCCCTTTTGTCCCATGGTGAATCCCAACATGCGCCTTAGCCGTTCGAACTAAGAAGTCAGCCTTTTGCCGTCTTCAATGCAACCCATCCCTTCCCAATTCAATAGTTTTCAAACGTGCGCGAGCTCAGGCCCGTCGCACGGTCCGTGAAGCCCGCCGCCTTTCCTGGCGAACTTATGCCTCTTCTCTTACTTCCCGCACCCCTTCCTCCCGAATCTGGAAAAAGATCCGGAAGATTTCTGGTAAATCTTCTTCCCATTCTCCTCCTGTTTTTATGGTAAACAGAAACCCAGTATCGCCCCCTACTGCAGTGGCAGAAGTCTTGGCCTGGACCACTACCTCCATCTCCCGACACGATCACAGTGATCCCGCTTTCCTCCGATGTAAGGCTTTGCTTGCTCACTCCCATCATCTTTTCCAGAATCCCAATAACTTCCCTTACAACCGTCGTTTTTTCATGTCGGAACTGCGCTCGGCGCTAGCCTCTTGCGGCAAGTCTTCTCCCTGCCATGAGAGTTTTTTTTTTATCTACTCACCCTCTATAATTGGATTTGTAAAAGGGCACCTTCCCTTCCTGTTGGAAGGAGGCAGTGGTGCTCCCCTTTCCTAAGCCCGGTAAGGACCCGACATCTCCCCTTAACTACCGTCCAATAGCCATCACTAGCTGCCTCTCGAAACTTCTAGAGAAGATAAGTTCTTGGCGTCTGGTTTGGCACCTCGAATGCCACAATTTGCTCTCTCTCTCTCTCTCTCTCTCTCTCTCTCTCTCTCTCTCTCTCTCTCTCTCACACACACACACACACACACACACACACACACACACAGACCGGCTTTCGCAGAGGCCGTAGCACCACTGACATTTTAGTTCAGCTTGAGACTGAGGTCCGTGTATCCTTTGCAGAGCGGCGTCATCTCTATGCAGTTTTTTCATCTCCAACTTCTTGTCTTCTCGCTCCTTTCGTGTTCAGGTTGGTACTGTCTTCTCTTCTGTACACTCGCAAGAGGAAGGGGTTCCCAAGGGCAGTTTCCTGAGCGTCATCTGCTTCGCTTTGGCGATTGATGACGTGGTGACGGCTCTGCCTTCGGGAATTACAGCCATCCTCTATGTCGATGACCTTGCCATTTATTGCTCCGGTTCCCGATCCACCTTCCTTGAACGACTCGTCCAGCAGGCCAGTATCCAGATGAGCCACAGATCACGGGTTTCGCTTTTCCCCTTTGAAATCGGTGGTGATGCATTTTTGTCGCCGCCATTGCTGCACCGCCGCCCCTTCCCTCTCTCTTTAGGGATCGCCGCTCCTCGTAGTCCCCGAAACTAGATTGTTAGGTCTCCTCTTTGATTCCGCTTCTCCTGGATTCCCTACCAGGATTCGTGCCTTCAGACTTGCACCCTTTTGAAGTTCCTTTCCCATGCCGATTGGAGTGCTGACTGCCACACCCTTTGGCGGCTCTACCACTCCTTGGTCCAAAGTAAGCTAGACTATGGCTGTCAGGTCTATTCCTCCGCTTTTGCCTCCGCCTTGCGCATGCTGGACCCTATCCGTTTCCTGGGTTACGCATCAGCACCGGCGCATTCCGATCCTCTCCTATTGTCAGTATTTATGTGGAAAGCGACCATCTCTCGTTGGATGCCCACCGCACCTTAGAGGGCTTAAAATACCTCTTTCGCGTTCCGCAGTTTCTTTCCAACCCGTTCTAGCAATTCCTCTTCGGCCCTTCCACTTCGGCCTACTTTTACCGTCGTCCCCATTTGGTTTGACCGTACGGTCTACGGATGGCCCCCATTCTGTCTTCTTTGCGGGTGGAAGGGCAAGTACTTCCCTCTCCTACCTCTACCTTACCCCGTAGACCCTTCACCCCCTCCGTATCTGTTCCTTCCTCTCCAATGCACCAAAGTCAGAGTTCCATCCTTTTGCCTTCTGTCAATTGTTTCTATCCCATTCCTCTTCCCGTTGTGATTCTTTTCCTGTGTTCACTGACGGCTCCCGTTCGCCACTTGGAGTGAGTTGTGCGGCAGCATTCCCGTCGGTAATTCAATTGCTATCCCTCCCCCCAGAGGCTTCCAGTTTTACGGCGGAAATCTCCACTATTCTCTTGGCTCTTCGATTCCTCTCTCAACTCCCATCTACGTCTTTTGTCATTTATTCTGACTCCCGCAGCGCTCTTGAGGCCCTGTCCTCTCTCCTCTCCACGTCGGTGTTCCGGGCAACGAATGCGCGGACGCTGCGGCGAGAGAGATGTCCTCCCTACCTTTCGACCCTAACACACGTCTCCCGGCGTCGGATTTCGCGAGGGTTTTCCGGAATTCATTTCTTCGGGGTGGCAACGCCAGTGGGAGGATGTGTCCGGCAATTTCCTGAGAGCTTTGAACCCCACAATTCGTTAGTGGCCTTCCTCCTGCCAGCGTCATCGACGCTTTGAGACCGCTCTGGTGCGCCTGCTCATTGGTCACACTCGTTTACGCATGGCCATCTTATGACGGGGGACCTTGCCCCCTTCTGCCCTTGCGGCATTCCTTTCTCCGTCTCACATTTCCCCTTGGTTTGCCCTGACTTTGCCGCTGCCCATTCCCAGATCCTCCCTTTCTGCTCTTCAGGCTCAACTCTTACTCCTTCTCTTTTGTTGGGTGTCTTCACGCCTGTACCGAAGGACACATTTTTCTCCTTTCTCCGGCAGACTGGCCGCTTACTTTCTATTTAATGTGACTCGGGTATAATTTCTTCCTTTATTTGCTGTTTCTACTGCTTTCTCTCTTTTCTCATGGCTTTTTCCCCCCTGCTGCTACTCCCTCTCCAGTGTTTCTGTCCCTATATTTCCTCACGCTCTTTCCATATTTTAGTCTCGGCGCGATATGACCTCGGCAGTCGAAGCGCCGGTGAAGCACTGTTATTCATTCAATTCAATTCTTGATCTACTCAAGTTTGTCCCCTTCTCGATAAATCTTGTTAACTTTTGAAATATAGCTTTTTCCTTTACTGTAGAAATTGATGCATGCTTCCAAAGTTTGAGTAGTTCCTGGTTTATCTGTCTAATAAGTGGTTTGTTTTTAATATTTGGTCTTTCTTTGAGGGAAAGAAAATATCTAGCAACTTGCAAATCAGTTGGCAAAACATTATTAGGAAGTTTTTCAGAAGTGCCGAAGATTAAATGCTCTTTAGAGCGTCTTGTACTCACAGATTTTGATGGGCAGGATCTACAGATCTACAGAAGCTAAGGCTAACAAAAACCTTAAGATCTACTCTAAGGTTAGCCCGAGAGAAAGAAGAAAGTAGGGGGTTAAAAGAAGAGAATAGCTAATTAAAAGAAAAGAATAAGGGGTTAAGTAAGTAGCAAAACCTATCATTCGTGGATTAACATTCATTCAGAAAAAGAGCGAGAAAGACTCACCACCATCGTCATCCGCCTGCCACTGCCGACAAGTCAGAAAAATAGTCGAAGAGAATAGGAAAGGGGTGAAAGATGAAAAGAAGTAAAATAAGAACGTTTACAAACCATGCAAACACAGTCTTAACTCAAAAAAACACTCATACCATGCAAACTACAGACATGCAAGTGAAGAGAGGATGAGAAAAGAAAGAAAAAAAGTATGAAGAGTACAACAAAAAGTGGGTTAGTTTACGCTACGAGCTACATCTAAGTTCGCGTTACTCTAGTTTTTTTAAATTTTTTTTAATAATATAAATTTAACGCTGGCATACCACACGCTGGCATGTCACAAGCTGGCATCGATCGTCAACAGACTCAAACTCCGACTATCACCCCAGAGCTCCTGTTGCTAATTATTTTATTATTTTAAACGATGTTAATATTTTTAAAATTCCTATCTAAACGGTTTTTAAACATATTAACACTGGTAGAGTTCACGCCGGACGAAGGAAGATTATTCCATTTATCAATTACTTTAAACGTAAAAACGTTTTTAGCGATGTTAGTAATGAAACGTCTACCATGTAATTTAAATCCGTTATTACGAGTATTGCTATTATCGAAAATGAACAATTTGTCAAAATTTACGTTATAGATTTTATTAACGATTTTGAAAACTTCAATAAGCTCCCCCTTAATCTCCTAGACTCGAGTGAATGCAAGTCTAACTCTTTAATCCTATCTTCGTAAGACTTGTTGCGTAGTGACGGAATTAGTTTCGTGGCGTGTCGCTGAACCCTTTCCAACTTATCAATATCCTCACGCAAATACAGGCACCAAAACTGAACGGCATATTCCAAATGAGGCCTGACTATGGACTTGTAAAAAGGCAATATAATATTCTTCGATTTAAATTCGAAATTACGCGCTATGAAGCCTAACATCCTATTAGCTTTTGCGCAAGACTCCAGGCACTGGTTCCTAACTTTTAAATCCTTTGATACGCGTACGCCTAAATCTACGTCAACGCTCGCTAACTGTCTATCGTCCATCGTGTTCGTGTAATTATTATTACGAGAACCTATATGCAAAACTTTACATTTGTCTTCATTAAATTGCATCTGCCATTTATCCGTCCACTCCATAATCCTATTTACATCGTCTTGGAACCTATTTCTGTCGTCCACGTTAAGAACTTTACCGCCTATTTTAGTATTGTCCGCGAATTTTGACACGTTACTGGTGAAGCCTACATCTATGTCGTTAATGTAAATTACGAATAGCAAAGGGCCTAACACTGAACCCTGAGGGACACCGCTACCTACTTCCAGCCACCCCGATTCCCTACCATTAACCTCTTAACGACTGAAGTTTTTGTAGGGTTAAGTTATGAATGCGTGTATTGGAAACGATACAAATTCGACCCAGTCGTCCAAAAGAGGTTAACAACGACCCTCTGTTTCCTGGCACGAAGCCATTCCTCGAACCAGTTAGCTACCTGACCGCGTATACCGTGCGCTTTAACCTTCGCAATTAATCTTCTATGCGGAACTGTATCGAACGCTTTTTTAAAGTCTAAATAAATAACGTCAGCTGCTCTATGCCTATCGTATTCGCGCACTATTTCGTTATAAATCTCTAACAAATAAGTTAAACAAGATTTATGGCGTCGAAACCCATGCTGACTACTATTAATCAAATCGCGCCTTTCTAAGTGACCGACGATACGTTCCCTAACTACGGATTCCAAAAGTTTACTGACAATTGACGTTAAGCTAAGAGGCCTATAATTGCTAGCTACTGTGCGGTCGCCTTTTTTAGAAATGGGCGTAACGTTAGTAATTAGGATGAATGTGATTGGGGAAATTGAAGACTTTCATGTTGATACAAGGGGAGATGATGCTGTGGACGTTGATGGGTAGAGTTGTATTGACTCTGATACTGATTCCATTGCTACATTTTTTCGTGAAACATTATCTGAAAATACAGTAATTAGCAAAGAGCATATTATTTATAAACAATCACATAGTAAAAAGAATATTCCGAAACCTCACTTTCTTTTCGTCACCGAAACTCAGGTGTCTGGAACGACTGACAGCAACTCCTTTTCTGTACCCTCTTAACTTTTCTCTTCTCAATTTCACTCGAAAGGTGGATGTTGTGTATATGTACGCAATGACCTAACTTGTTCTCGTATTCCCGAACTCGAATCTTCCGAATTCTATGCCCTCTGGCTACGGCTAACGCGCCAATCTCAAACTAAATACATCTGCGGTGTCTACATTTCTCCTAATTCTACTGACTATCCAAAACTCTTTGACTGCCTCTCTTCCAAAGTGGAATACATTCTATCCCACTCTCCTTTTGCTGAACTCTCCATTTTAGAAGATTTCAATATTCACCACTGCCTTTGGCTTTCCTCTCATTTCACTAACATCCCTGGTGAACTAGCTTACAATTTTTCTATCTGAATGACAATCCTTACAATCCTGACACTCCTGAGTCACAATCTTCTACACGACTATCCCCTAACCTTTAACAATACACAACTCAATCCTTTCTCTTCCCTTAAAATTCTTCGTGTTTCCTTTAGTCGTGATCTTTCCTGAAAAGATCACATATACTCTCTTTCGAAAACAGTTTCTTCACGCCAGCTCAGTTGCTGTCTCTCTATACGGGTCTTGTCCTTCCCTGTATGGAGTACGCTTCTTATGTGTAGGGGTGGCTCAACCTACACAGCCGTACTTGACAGGGTGGAATCAAAGGCTTTTCGTCTCATCAATTCCCCGCCTCTTACTGACTGTCTTCAATCCCTCTCTCTTCTCGGCAATGTTGCCTCACTCTCTTTACTATCGCTATTTTAACGGACACTGCTCTTCTGAACACACTAACTGCATGCCTCCTCCTTTAAGGAGAGCACGCAGTACCAGACTTTCTGCACATTCTCATTCCTTTTCTGTCCATCTCCCTAACGCAAAGTTTAATCGATATTTTCAATGTTTCATCTGTTTAACCGGTCAACTTTGGAACAGTCTTCCTCACTCCATCTTTCCCCCTGTCTATGACCTCCAATCTTTCAAACGCAGTGTGTCTAGGCATCTCGAAAACCTGGACCTTAATTTTGGCTCTCCTTCTTCTATGAAGGATGGGCGCTTTTACGGGCATTCTGCCTTGGCCCCTCCTTCCTGCATAAAATTTAGGCTCGCTAATTCCACACCCACCCTAATTCTCTCGTACTTGCAGCTATCTAATGTATAATATGTCCTCTCGAAACGCTCTTATTAAACTGGCCTTTTACTTCCGTCGTTGGGCTTTAACTAGTGCATGATGTGCTTTACGACTTGACTGTCTGTCAAACTTAATATGTACATATGTACACACGCAGCACCACAAACACAACCAGATACAGGGAAGGCAAAAAAGTTGTTAGGCATCTAAAAGTCATTCCTCGGAGATTAATTGTGATTTTAAGAGGAGAGGGGTAATTTCTATGACATTTTGCTGGCTGTGGGATGCTTAATTTTGGTGCTTGGCTTGACAAATCTGTTTCATGGCAGCCATTTTGTATTTTGGCAAAATGGGGCGGTTTGAGTAATCTCAGAAAGTTTAAATTATTATTTTCGATTTTTTCTTTCAACTTTAAATACACAGAGATTTTATTGTTATTGCAAACTATTTTTTTTTGCTCCACATTAATATACAGTATATATATTGCATCCTTCTCTTCTATTAAAGACTATTTCAAAACTGAATATTCACCTCGTCTGCAAACTGTAATGACACCAACTACAGCCATGAATATAATTCACAAATATAAAAAACAAAGCGTCCTGTCCTTCGCGAACATATACAATTCCTGTACCGAAAATTGAATACATTGATACAAGGTTTTGATTGTTTCTTTGTCCGATTTCGGGGCAGGAATCTGAAAGCATCACTCAATGGCTTTCTAAATTGGCTATTGTTGCTTCGGCATCTCTACGGACAGTTGTAGCAAGCTTATGTTTTTCTTTTATTTTTTTAAGGAAAAAGGCTGAGTAAAAGTGATTGTACGGAACATACTGGAGATAGATTTACCGAGACCGAGAATTTAGGGAACACATTTAAAATTTAACACACACACACACACACAAACACATACGCACTAACACACTCACGTGTGTTGTGCACTGCACGCGGGGTGAAAAACTCATTTTTCGAATTTTCAAATTGGCTAGTGTGGAAAATGTGTGGAGTAGTGAGGAAATAAGCTGGTATAAATTTAAAATCATAACATTAATATCTTCAGGTGCCACAATGACCTTCAATATTGAAAAAAATTGAAAAAAGCAGATTTTAACCAATAATTACAGAAGAGTCCACGATGCACAATAGACAAGAATTTATTCACACTTGTATAAAAATAGCTCAGTCAACCTTTAAAAAAAGTTTCTATTCTCTAAAAACAGTTTTCTATAGTCAGCTCACTCAGCTGTCACGTGAGTACCTCGGTTCAGTGTAGCTGTCGCTCTCGTAGCAGGTGGGTGTTCTGTTGTTGGCGTTACTCAGATAGTCTAAACTATATTTCTTATATATTTTGCATCTGTATTGTGTTGCCCTAAGTTTGCCATGTACTATTAACTGAAATTAACGTATAATTGATATTAGCTCTTTCTTTTTCAGATTTGTATACTTTCAAAATGTCTCGAGTTTGTGCAAAATCAACCAGGGCCTCAACTGAGTGCCCCATGTTTGGTATGGGGGAAGATTTGTGGCACAGGAATCTTCCTACATACGAAGGAGTTTTTAAATATTACTTGTTTGTAAGAAACGATTTGAAACAGAATACTAATAAAGATCCTTCAATATCTCAAATATTAGAACAAGTTGTTGATAAATTGAAAACAATTTGGGAAAGTGCTTCCGTCCCAATTCTGTCAGACAGGCGAATTGAAACAATGTTCAGAAGCTACCACGAAAAGTATCGTGTCATTATGAAGCCATACCAAAGCAGAAAAAATTCTGAAGCTTACAAAGCAAAGATTGATATGTTCAAAAAAGAAGCACACACGAAACTTTTTGACATTGCAGCGTGCAAGTGCAAAGTACTAACACAATGTTCTTGTCCCAAAGAAAAAACGGTTCCAAAGGAAGAAGTGACGTTCCTCTTAGATCAAAGGAGTGAAAGAAAACTGTTTATTGATAGAGTAGATATTACACTCTCAAAGAAAAAAGCATCTACGTTGCTAAGAAAGCAAAAAGAAGCTGTGAGGCTCACCAAAGAATCTTCACAGGAGAAATTGCAGGATACAAATGTTGAATTAAGTGAATCTGGCGAAATATCAGACGATACATTTCCAGAGCCAGTTAGCTCGAAGAGAAAGCTCGAACAACCTGAAGAACAATTATTCAAGAAAAGGAAAACTACAAATCTACCTTCAGTGGCTACTGCTTGTGACAGGACTGCAGTTTCAGATCGAGCTGCAGCATTCATTGTTAGTGCAGTATTGCAAGATATTGGAGAAGTTTCTATTGACAATACATCTGAAGTAGTGGATAGGAGTAAAATCAGAAGAGAAAGACAAAAGAAGAGATCAGAAATTATGAAAGATCAAAATCAGGTCCCAATCAGAGGAATCTATTTTGATGGTCGAAAAGATTCTACACTCTTCCAAGAAAAAAAAGAGTCCAAAGTATACCAGAAGAAGGTAACAGAAGAACATATCACTTTAGTGAGAGAACCTGGTTCAGATTATTTGGGCCATTATTCTGTGAATTCTGGATCAGCTGAAGAAATATGTAAAGGAATGTTTGAGTATATTGGAAATAATGACATGAACCTGGAAAACCTTGTTGCCATTGGATGCGATGGTGCAGCAGTCAACACTGGAGAAAAGGGAGGCTTTATAAGGCTTATAGAATTGAAGCTGAAGAAGCCAGTTCAACATTTAGTGTGCTAGCTCCATGCCAATGAATTGCCATTACGCCATTTAGTTGCAAAGCTGGATGGAAAAACATCTGGCCCCCGCGGATTCACCGGTCCTATTGGCAGGGAATTAGAGAACTGTGAGAGTCTTCCTATTGTCGAGTTTGAAAGGATTGATGCTGAGGAACCAACTGTAGACTGTGAAGATCTTAGCACCGACCAAAAATATCTAATTGATATTCATCATGCCATAACAAAGGGATATTGCTCTCCAGATCTTGCTCATCGTAGTCCAGGCAAAATGGCACATTCACGATGGCTGACTACAGCAAATCGTTTGCTTCGTCTATACGTTTCAACTGTAAGTCCATCTGAGAACCTCATGAACATTGCTTCTTTTATAATGAAGGTCTACATCCCAATGTGGTTTTCTATTAAGCAAAGTACGTCTTTTGTCAATGGCTCAAAACATGTTTTCAAAACTATTGAACTAACAAGAACACTGAATGACGAAGTAAAGGATATTGTAAACCCTGTCATACAAAGAAATGCATTTTTGCAAATCCAGAAAATATTCTAGCATCAATGATTCATGATGACCGCAGCGCCATAAGAGAATTAGCGTGGAGGCGAATAAAGAAAGCAAGGCAAACAAACAAGGAAAAAGTTGTGAGGCGTTTCACAGTACCTGTTATTCAATTTGAAGCTACTGATTATACTGATTTAATTAATTGGCAAAAATGCATTGTCACTGAACCACCTGTGACAAGACACCTGACAGAAAATGAGATTGAAGAATTCATAGAAAACAAGAGTACCCCTCCATTCGAGAAATTCCCTTGTCATACACAAGTAGTAGAAAGAATGGTAAAATTAGTGACTGAAGCATCATCAAAAGTATTTGGATTGAACGCGCGAGATGGCTTCATAAGATCAACACTTCAGTCACGTAAAAAAATGCCATCATTCGAAAGTAAAGCTGAATATAAAGTTTAAATAAAACGTTAATAGAAAAAAACATGCGCAAGGATGGGTGGTTGGGAGGGCATGGGTGGAGCTCGACACGCAGCCACCTCCTCGTGGTGAGTTCTGGATTATTTAGATCATTAATCAAAAGAACATTGATCTAAATAAACTAAGAGCTGCGTAATTCAGTAACTATTTTGGTAATTGGAACACTTAATATATAATAATAACAAGTAAGTTTCAGTTATTGTACTAATGCAGAATATAAGAAAATCATTATATTTCACTTTTTTCGAAGGCTTTGTGGCAACTGAAGATATAATTTCGCAGGACTAATATTTATGCACAGTCATTATCTATAGCACCCACATATTTTCCGCACTAGCCATATTTGAATTTCGAAACAAAGTTTAAAAACCTCATTTTCGATCCGCCCTATTGTGCAGTGGCGGTATAATCACCCAACAAGTTAGGCAGTACCACATAAATCTGGTGTTTGTTCTGATCTAGTAACCCATAAGTAAAGCAACCCTCTTCCCTCACCCCATACACACACACACACACACACACACACACAACTGGCGCAGTGTGTTATTATGAAGAGTATATGCTAAAAAAAATAGTTGGAAGTTCATGACAATACGACCTCCTAAAAATACAAACAGTACAAAAGAGATGGAAAGTATTTATGTAAATTTACCTGGTCAAAATTCCTTTCTTTATTAATTGGTTTTATTACGAAAATTGTTAAAAATCTAACTCTGAATTACATTTCTGGAATTTGGGGTTTAAAAAAAATCCACATGTATTTTACATACTGAGAAATGTCGTACACCAAAACTTCAAACCAAGTTCAAAGCTATTTGATCAAAAGCGGTTCCAAACTTAGCCCGATTGTGCAGATCTTTACCTAAATAAACTCTTTCCTCATTCATCGTACAGAGAATAGCACTAAGAAATTTGTTGATTTACTGTATAAAACGGAAGCACTGAATGAATAGTGAATAGCCTCTATAAGTCTAAATTACAATTATTCGACATTTAATGTCTACATAAATTCCAAGTTTTAGTGTTTTAAATAATTTGAAAGTTTCTGAAGCTGTTAATTTGAACATCAAATATAATCGTCCTTTTACTCATGTAAATGATACTGAGGGAAAAAACTAATTGAAAAATACTTTTTTTTTTTTTGCAAATTACTATAAATTTACAGAATTTTTTTTCAAAAATTAAAACTTTAAAAAAAATTACTGTTTGTGGAAAAATAACCTCATGCCATGCCTTATTCTTTTCAAGAGTGGTTGTCACTTACAGTAGTTTCCCAAGCCATACCCCTATTCCAAATAATAAGTAAAAATGATAACAGGAAAAGCAGTTCTCACATCCCCAACCAATGCATAGCGGGCGAGGTATGGGATGCAAGTTATAATTTATATTTTAAAATTCCCATCTATGGTATCAGTGAAAAAGACTGCAAATATGCCTTAACCTTTTAAATAAATAAACCTCTGCTTGCACCTTTGTTTTTATTAATACAAAAGAATTCTAAACTATATTATTTTTTATGTACAAAGGAGGGGTCAAGGGTGGGTGCCCGCAAAAATGTCCCACTTTATAAGAGAGAGAAAGAGCCAAAATCGAGGTCTCCGAGGTTCACGATGCTACTCATTTTTATAAATTTTGAAAAGATTGTGTAGTGTGTAAAATGCATGTATGTGTAGTGAGGAATAGAGGGAGAAGTGTGTATTTGAGAGCATGCTGAACTGTTCACAGGGTAGATGGGACACAGAAAAAGATCAGCTAAAGAGAAACGGGAGTTCCTGCACTCCTTGTCTCCTTCCTAACGCCCCCTCCCCCCTCTGGAGTACTTCCCTGGTTGATTGGTGTCTACAATCTCCTCCTAATATAGTGACGTTTTGCTTCCGAAAGGATGAAGTGTTCTTTAACTTCGATGGCTGTATTTTGAAAGAGCAGTGATCAAAGAGATGCCAGATTGAATGAAATACTAAATATTGAAATATTTCGCACTTTAACATAAACATTAAAATACTGTGCTTTCTACACTGCTTACCGATGGAAGAAGAGGGCAGAATTTAAATTTCGTGTGGGTATATGTGGGCTTGTTACTGTTTTAGTATGCTGTAGTTTAAATAAGTTTCCGTTGCTATATTAAAAATCTATTATAACATAAGCTTTCATGTAAATTTTACTGCTTTTCTTATCTTTATAACAGTGGGAACAACAGACAGCATACCATTTCACCTGGAAAACGCTATTGCCACGTTTGACCAAACTGAAAGCATAATATTATTGGTAACTAATATGATCAATAATCAGCTACAAATAATAAAATAGAATAGAATAGAATAACCTTTATTAGTAATAATAAAATAAATAATTTTTTTTTCAATTTACAATGACATGAATAATTGTGAAACTCGATTATTTATTTTATTTAATTTGGCCCTTAAGCTTTTGGCTTTACTGGGCTCTTATTAAAAATAAGCAGCTAGTTGTTATAAATTAATAATAATAAATAAATAAGTAAGTAAATAAGTATTATTAATAGTTAAAACATGTATTACAATATTAATGGACAATATTAAACAATATTAGTGGACATTAATCCTAGATTTTTGTTAGTATGCCATTATTAATCGGGATTTGAACTTGGTTTTAAACAAATTTACATTCGCAATATTTTTTATATCGGCATGCAAGTCATTCCATAGTTTCAATCCAATGAAAATGGGTAGTTTTTGAGATGAAGACAATCTAAATTGAGGTATAACAAGCTTTGATATATTTCTGGTCTGATACGAGTGGATTTCTTGATGAGTTACAAAATATTTATTTACCCATTGCAAATTAATGATTTTGTTCTTACACTCGTAAATAAAAATAAAATGTGCCAGTTTGGTTATATCGTTGAGCTTTAGTAGGTTTAGCTCTTTAAATAATGCACTAGAGTGATCACTGAAATTTTAATTAAGAAAAAATAAAAACTTATTTTCCATAATGGTAATGAAGTGTTCAGAAAATAGTACTTTTGATGTACTTTGATACAGTACAATACTTATACAGCAAAAATCAGTACGCCTTACCAAATGCAAATATAGGATCTGAATTGAAAAATCACTCGATTAGGGTCTGCTCCAAGGAAGTACTCTGGTATCTGTTTTTCTTACATCTGTTTAATTGATAGCCTATTCTTATTTACCACAACTGAAAAGGTTTAAAATCAGTGGACGATACTTCCTTCATGCTTTCGAGTAAAGGTATTCCATTTCTTAGTATAAAACTGCAAAGAAAGACATGGTTACAGCTCATGATTGAATAAAAGCCAACACAATTTCCTTCATTTAAAATATTTAATGTCAATACCGAAAAACGCTTCCATATATGATATACAGGGTGTTTCATAACATGTGGGACGCACTTTCAGGATGGATTCAGGAACTGAAAACAATGAAAAAAGTTTATATAAACATATGCCCGAAATCGCTTTGTTTCCGAGTTACAGCCGGTTATGTGTTCCAGCAAGTATTCGCCTTACTTTTAAAAGAAGTGCTCAAAATGACCGCCTTGCGCTTGAATACACGCTTGAACACGCCTCGTCATAGACTTTGACGCGTTCAAACATTCCAGGTATTGCTCAGATATTCTAGCATCCTTGTTCTACACGTTGGCGAAGCATTTCAACGTTGTCAATGGGTGTCACGTAAACGATGGATTTCAGATGACCCCACAGGTAAAAATCGAATGGATTCAGGTCCGGGGAGCGAGCAGGCCACGTAATGGGTCCTCCACGGCCTATCCATTTATCAGGGAAATGGTCATCCAAATAGTCTCTGGCTACTCGACTAAAATGAGGCGGAGCGCCGTCATGCATAAACCACATACGAAGTCGGACACCAAGAGGAACTTCATCTACTAAATCGCTTAAATCATTCCTTAAAAAATTGGAATACGATTCTCCTGTTAATCTTCCAGGCAAAACAAAAGGACCGATTAAGTTGTCGGCAATAAGTCCTGCCCATACATTGATACTAAATTGTTGTTGGTGCCTTGACTGGATGATGGCATGCGGGTTCTCTTCGGCCCAGTGATGAGTGTTGTGAAAATTGATCACGCCATTTCTTGTGAAGGCAGCCTCATTAGAAAACAACAAGGAGGATAGAAAAAGAGGATCGCGAGCACACCGTTGAAGGAACCAAGTACAAAAAGTCTCTCATGGTGGGAAATCAGCTTCAGTAAAGCCTTAGTTGGGTCATATCTGGCACCCCGGTGACTATGTCTTAGGGATCAAGGTTTGAGTGTGTTTTTATGGTCTTTTATGTCCGATGGTGGCCTGACAGTGGCCATCTTGGATATCAAGGTAAAGATGACCTTGAATCATAAAAATAACGACATCATCGAATTTCTCACCCCAAAAATAGTAGAAAAAGACCCCTCATTCACGATTGTGGCCCAAATGCTTCAAAAGTTATGGCAGATCTGATTTTTAAAATGGCCAATGGCGGCCATCTTGGGTTTCGTGCTCTGGCGGAGTTAGCCCGCACTTTCCAGAGGGACATCCCCGCTTATTTTTTAGTTTATGCAGCAAAGATCAGAAAAACGAATGTACGACAAAAACCCCACAAGAAAAAAAAAACACCGACAAAACCCCCGGCGACAAAACCCCCGGCGACCAAAACCCCACCGACAAAACCTCCGAAATAGGGTAATGCGACAAAACCCCCACTCACAAAATAAATATATAATGTGTATTTAAATTCAAGGTCAAGGTGACAGAGTCTAGGTTATAGGTTTTGAGAAATTCCAGTTTCAGTTTCTGAATAAGCTTCACTGCAGCAGTATCTCTGAAATTTTCACCGCAAATTATATTTTCTTTCCGTTTTTACCCATCATGGAAGTCATTCGGAATAGTAAAGGTGGCGAAAAGCTGTGTTATAATGGCTATATGTACAGTATACTAAAAAATCCACTAGTTCTAATACAAAGCGGTGGGAGTGTGCTAGAAGAGCAGCGTTTGGATGTAACGGTAAAATAACAACTAATTTAGAAATAACCGATATCATTTCAAGTATAGAGCATAATCATGAGAGAGATGAAGGATCAATAGAGGCAGCGAAAGTGCGTGCATCCCTCTATCAACAGGCCAAATCAAACAAAGGAAATACTAGTCGCGTTGTCGCGGATTCATTGGAAAGCATGACTCAAGAAGGAAGACTTGCTATGGGAAAATTAAGTACAGTAAAAAGAAATGTTCAAAGAAAGCGTCAGGAAGCCTTTTCTTACTCACGATAGTGGCATTGAAGCCAGGAATCGAGTCATTGTGTTTGCTACAGAAGAATGTATGCAACATTTAGGTAAGTCCGATATTTGGTTTATGGATGGAACGAAAATATTACGACTTAACCTAACCAATCGTCAATATATATATATATATATATATATATATATATATATATATATTATATTATATACATATATATGCTGCAAACCCACAAGGAAAAAGAAAAAGATAAACGATTATAAGGCTACCTAACGAAGGCTGGGGACCCTGGTTTTGTCGCTGGGGTTTTTTAGGGTGGGTGTTTTGTCGCCGGGGGTTTTGTCGGTGTTTTTTTTTTCGTGTGGGGGTTTTGTCGCCGGGGGTTTTGTCGGTGTTTTTTTTTTTCGTGTTGGGGTTTTCTCGGATCTCCCAGAAAAACACCCTCAAACCATGGTCCCTAAGACATGGCATGGGGGTACCAGATATGACCCCACTACTTATACTCTCTGAATGTGATATGGGTAAAACTGTTGTTCCGTAAAATTCTCCATACATTTATGTATCTTACACCCTCTGCTGCTGCTATCCTTCGAGTGCTGACGCCAGGATGTTCCTCCACGCGATTCAGGACCCGCTCCTCCAACTCAACAGTTCTGGCTCTGATTGGTCTACCACCATCTGAAACTCGCTTGTTGAATGATTCTGTATCATCAAGACACTCGTGTATTCTCTGAAAGGTCTTCTTATCTGCCAGACGGCGATTCGGAAACCTTTTGCATACAGACGTCTTGCTGCGGCCGCATTACACTCGGCAAGTCCATACATGAGATGCATGTCTGCCATTTCTTGTTTGAATAAGCCACCATTCTCACTTCAAATGCACACTATCACTGAATAGCACAAAAACATTTAAGGTTTTTTTTTCACTGAACTGCACTTATTCACGGTAAGAAGTTACGAATACGAGCAGTGACACACCACGGTGCACCTCTTTCTGACTGATGGCTCTACACTCAACGACATTGAAACATGTCATAGAGTGTACAAAACAGTACAATCGGCAAGGCCATACATGAAATAAGTCTCGTACACACTCACAAACATTGTCGGCAAGCAGTGTTTGTAAACAGTTTGCGGAAAGAATTGCTGGAACACAAAACGGGCTGTAACTCGGAAACAAAGCGATTTCGGGCATATGTTTATATAAACTTTTTTCATTGTTTTCAGGTCCTGAATCCATCCTGAAAGTGCGTCCCACATGTTATGAAACACCCTGTATTATATATATATTCCCACACAATAATTTGTCACAGGTGTCACAAAAGAAAAAATACTCGATCATGGATCACAAACTTTAAATTCCATTACATCCTATAATAAAATTAAACCTTTCACCAACACAAGTAGTATAGCCGCAAAAGGTTAGAGTGCAAGAATGTTGCAAGTGATTACGTAATGTTGCAAAGGGGCGGGGGTTGTTGCAAGGGGGGGGGTTGAAAAGAAAAAAAGAAAAAAAAAAAAAAGAAAAAAGAAAAAAAAGGAAAAAAAAACCAAAGGGCCCTTTGTTGCCAACTGGGGTTGCAAGGGGCATGCAACTTGGAGGTGGAGTTCTCCCCCAAGCTATTCCCCCCAAAGGGCCAGAAAGGAGAGAAAAGAGGAGAGAAAGGAGGAGAGGTGTTCACCTGGCAGGAGCCAAATGCATATTAAGATTTCAGCCGAGTAGGCGTTGTTTTATAGGCTCCTAATCAGCCAGTTGGCTGAATCAGCCAGTTGGCTGAGCCAAGGGGGGAGGGGTACACCTGAAGGAGAGAGAGAGAGAGAGTAGTTGCCTTTGATTGCAAGGCATGCAACTTGGAGGCGGAGTTCTCCCCAAGCTATTTTCGTTTACCTAACCTAAGAGGCCTCTAAGGGGTTTTCCCAAAGGGCCAGAAAGAGAAGGACCAGAGATCCTTGCTCGGCTGGGAGCCGAGCTTGAATGATTCTTTCATCAGCTTCTCGGTCTTTTATAAACCTCTATTCTGGCTGAGTTGCCAGATAGCGCCATGTATTCAGTTGCCAGATAGAGCCATGTATTCCAGATAGCAAAAACCATATATTAATCATCCATTTAAATAGTGTACCACAATATATGACGGTAGATGAATCCAATCAAATTCTGTTTATTAAATAAATAATTTTTACACACTTAATTTTTATTATAAATATTTAAGTCACGAAACGAAATGAAAATTTATGAAACACACGAGCCTCATCCCCCGCGAAGAAAATTGAAAAAAACGAAATTTAAAGAAATTAATCAATTGAAATTAGCCAAAACACAATCCGCTATAACGGGGTCGGGTCTCATTCCCCCCCAATCCCCTGCGAAGAAAATTGAAAAAAGCCGAAATCTAAATTACTTCTACAATGAAACACATTCTCAATGCGCTTACGAAGAAACATATATTAATCAAAATACCACAATATATTTATATAGTTAATCAATTGGAAGATTCCACCATATAAAATACCACAATATATTTATATAGTTAATCAATTGGAAGATTCATTTAAACACACGTTCCAATAAATCATTTATTTCCTATTTAAATACCGAAAAACGAAAGAAGAAACGAAGAAAATTGCAAAAAAAACGAATTCTAAAGAAATTAATCAATTGAAATTAACCAAAACACACGATCGTATTCTCAAATCTATACACACACACACACACACACACACACACACACACACACACGAGGAAAGGGATATCGACAATCTGGGTCAAATCGGTTCACCTATTGCCAGATGCGATTTTTTTTCTGACAATAATTACCTTTCTCCCAGACAGCTTGAACAAAACCTCTCTCGATTCCATTTCTTAGATATGCCCACAATTATTATATATATATATATATATATATATATATATATATATATATAGTATAGAGAGAGAGAGAGAGAGAGAGAGAGAGAGAGAGAGAGAGAGAGAGAGAGAGAGAGAGAGTTTTGTTCAAATAACGGAATATGCTTGTATCTTTTGCCAGCAAATTCCATTCACGTAACCTAGATTTTCTATCACCCATAGTTTTCGAGAAAATAATATTTCCATTTACTCAGTTTTCCCAAAATATTATTTAAAATTAAGTGTACTAATTTAAATTTACTTTCTTTTTTCCAGGTTAACTATACCCACAATTATAAATAATAATCGAATTACGGACGATTGTTCGAACACAATTGTTCGAACACAATTGTTCGAAAACCATAGTTCGAAAAACAGTTGTTCGAAGCAACAATTATTCGACGTTATAATTGTTCGAATGAACAACCAACTAAATAAAATCGTAGTTGCCAAGACGCAAATACGAAGATGTAAATAAGAAGGTTAGCCTCTTCATTTAAACTATAACATTTATAGTGCTGCTGTTAAACCACTCTTAAAATGGCCGAGTTTGTTTCTAGTGAGAAAAGAAAGCCAATGCTCTTAGTGAATGGGTTTTTATATGTAAGAGACCTAACCTAACCTAACCTAACCATAAGTTGCAACTATAGTTTACCTTGACTTTCATATGCTTCTATCCTGTTTTATTAATAAAGATTTTTAACTTTGAATAACGTATGAATAAAGATTTTTAACTTTTAATGTTTTTAATACTTTTTGTTTTTCGAACTATGGTTTTCGAACAATTGTGTTCAAACAATTGTGTACAGGACCTGCATTGTCTATAAGGGGAAACTCTGAGTAAATGGAAATATTATTTTTTCGAAAACTATGGGTGATAGAAAAATTCTGAAACCGGAATCAGTATCAAAAGTTCTATAAGAATCGCCAAATAATTTTCGTTGTACCCTAGTGCAATTTCTCGCCGTATTGGAAAGGTTTTCACTCCGCCTTAGACCCACAGTTTAACGTGGAAACTGAATGCTTTTTTAAAATATAATTAGGCTATATTTATAATTTCTTTATTATAAAATAAGTTAACAATTGAAATTATGTTAACACAAGAATTTGTGAAAACATTACTAACATGTAAGTAAAAATAAAAATATAATATAAGGGACTACCATAGAAATGTAAGTGTCTATAATTTATTCACAAGAAACACGATTTTATATATATGTTACTCGTCCGGACCCGTTATAGCGGATTGGTACACATCATAGCTCCACCCAGCTACAACGGCAGCCAATCACTACGAACATCTGGTCTTTTGGGGCGGAGCTTGGCGATTGTGCATATAAAAGGGGATATTTTTCAGTTGGGAGTAACAGTAGCTATTTTCGCGTCAGTGAATAATCATTCCCTCCACCATGGACCTGTACGTCTCCCCAGATTTGTATGAAGAAAGTGATACTGCAGCATTAACGGCAATTAGTCTTTTCAATGCGATTGACCGTGATGAATTATTTCCAACGCAAACCGTTGAAGATATTTGCAGTGACGCTCCTTACAATCTGACGCAAGGGACTACCATAGAAATGTAAGTGTCTATAATTCGATTTTATATATATATGGAGAGTTGTAGTATCTCGTCAAATAGATACTCGCAAAATTTTTTTATGGCAATCAATGTTATTTGGTTTTACTTCTTACCCCCATTATGCTAAAATCGAAATTTTTTATGGCAATCAATGTTATTCCTCTTAAATGAACCAAAGATATCTTCACATAATGGGGCTCTGTCTGTATACTCTGTATTTTTAAAAGAATGAACATTATTCCTTTAAGGTCCGATGAGGATTTGACACGTGTTATACAATCTTTTGAAGAATCTCGTGTCATGAACACGGAGGATATACTGATCAGTCAGCAATGTCACACATCCTCCACCATGGACCTGTACGTCTCCCCGGAATTGTATGAAGAAAGTGACACTGCAGCATTAACCGCAAATTTCTTTTTAACGCGATTGACCGTGATGAATTATTTCCAACGCAAACCGTTGAAGATATTTGCAGTGACGCTCCTTACAATCCGACGCAAGGGACTACCATAGAAATGTAAGTGTCTATAATTCGATTTTATATATATATGGAGAGTTGTAGTATCTCGTCAAATAGATACTCGCCAAAAAATTTTTATGGCAATCAATGTTATTTGGTTTTACTTCTTATCCCCATTATGCTAAAATCGAAATTTTTTATGGCAATCAATGTTATTCCTCTTAAATGAACCAAAGATATCTTCACATAATGGGGATCTGTCTGTATACTCTGTATATGTTTTAAAAGAATGAACATTATTCCTTTAAGGTCCGATGAGGATTTGACACGTGTTATACAATCTTTTGAAGAATCTCGTGTCATGAATACGGAGGATATACTGATCAGTCAGCAATGTCACACCGAAATAATGTAAGTGTTTTTCGATCTTTTTAGGGTAAGAAGACAATATATTTTCATAAATTTATTAAATGAAAGAAATCAGTACAAAACCAACTACAGAATATATCGTTACAAATATACGAACAAAAACATTATACTATACAACGAGTACGTACAATTGGAAAACGGATTTTTATCTGTCTGCATACCATTTCATCGTTTCGGCGAGTGTGACACGGGTCAAATAAATTTAAAAATTTAAAATTCTTTATCACATGACATATGCGTGAGAAATGAGACGCAGTACATTCCGCAAACATTACTAAAATATCCTTGTATACGAAATGGGTTCCATACAACTTCGGGAATATGTAACTGAGCGAGAAATTTTACAATAATAGGGTCACTCCAGGGTTGAGTACCGAGTGAATCAAAATAGTACAGGCGCTGTCTATTTTTAAAATAGACAGCGATCCAGTGAATCCCTTCATTACCGATGACATCTGTGTTCACAATAAGACTACCGCATTCTCGCGTACTTGGCAAACTCAATGTTTCATTCTTCGCAAACACGCCGATAAATTTGGAACGTGTGACTCGTTCCATTACTTTCTGAAGTGTATTAGCATCCATTTTAAAAGTCAGTGATAACGCTCCTAAATCTATCTACTTCTATTAGGGCTTGCGATTCGAGATATACTAGTACACTAATAGGAGCGTCTATAGGCTTGGCGAATTCCAGCCGCACTGAGATGTTTCCGCTCTGCTGTGGGGTTAAATGGGTATTTACGCTAGCAGATAAGTCAGGTGTAATGTCAAACGGATAAAGGTTAAATTGATCAATGAATTCTTCCTGCGTTACCCCATTACCAAGCTCATCACAATCACCTGCAATATGGGTCAGATTACTATAGGCTCTGGCACAAAGAGGTAACACAGCGTCTGATGAATAGTCCGTACCCATTGTTCCACCCAAAGCAGTGCCATTAACGTATAGAGTTATATTTTTAAGTCCGAAATTCTCGAATTTAAAGGCACTCTTTTTATATTTTCCATTCACCGAAGCATGGTCCTGCATGCCGATTAATATCCTTTTAGGAAGATTTCCCATGGCAATGTTTTCTATCTGCTTCGATGCCAACCCTGCAGGAACCGTATATAGTTTGATTTGCACTCTGTTAATAGGATATTTCACTGTAGCGTTTAGTAAATTTTTCTCAATTTCTAGTTGTTTTGGTGAACTTAATTTCACTCGCCGTACGCGGAGGTATGTGTCCATAATGTGAACCACAACGGGCTTTGCACCCTCCTCTTGATCAGCAGCCAGATTTAAGCAGATCTCAGGACTCGTGCGGGTGAGCTTTATTTTCATATCCACCCCGTTGACAAGCAACTTCTCCTGGAAAGTGAAATCTGTGTGCAACCGTCCAAAACACTCGTATATTTTCTTTTTAGAATTTTTAAATTTGTCCTTTATACTATTTCCATCTTTAGTTTGATAATATCCCTCGGCACTTAAAAAGATGATAGTACCCCGTGCCTGCCGATATGTTGGTCTGATTTAAATATACGTCACACTGGTTGAATATGGAGTGCAGAGAGTTTGTTTCAGGGTATACAGCATATTTGTCATCGCAGACCATTCCATCAGAATGGGCTATACGTAGCTTAGCGTACATGTGCACACAGCTTGGATCAAAAAAGTAAGGACCTGAGCTGGGTATCACGAATTCTATAGGTGCACTCGGGGAACTAATTGTGTTTAAAGGGTTAATTGTAATAAAGTCACTGTGCTCAATAGAAACTTGGGTTGGAGGTAGCTCAAAAAGGGACAGCTCCGATTTACAGCATTGTGAACTACATGGGTGGATGAAGCGTGCCATGGCGAAATAGTGACTCCTCTCTCGACAAGTGGTAAACAAACTATGATTCATGAGATCAATGTCCTTAGCTTATATCAGTCAAAAAAGTGGTCAACCATAGGTTTCATTCGCTTACAGCACTTCTTTTTTGATAGCCTTTTACGTTTAATACCACGTGACCCTTCTTCTTCCGGGCAGCCCGCTTCTTCTTCTTCCGCCACCACGCATTTTTCTCTTTGCATCTTTGATGATTTCGTCCCGTGTACGCTTTAAATGTTTTTTTAGAGCCTCTTTAGGTTTAGCCCCGGCCAATATGTCTTCTGCAGTGTTAATACCTGATTGCAGCGCTCTCCTTCCAAGGTATCTGGCACCCCTCTTCAGCAAAGGAACAGCCGTACGTAGTATGGATGAAAAAATGGACCCAAGTCCACTACCGCGCTGGTATCGCACCCCTCGATAGACGGTGAAAGGCTTTCTATCCATTATAACTCAGTGCGTCGAAAGTGTAGCTTCACTGTTAAGCTCCCGTTACCGAATGGGAAGTTTTCACCCCCCAATCGTTCTTATATATATTGAGATATTGGTTATTAAATTAGTTGCGACATTCACATAATGGGGTCTGTCATATGTAATACTCAAACTCCTTCCTCTATGGTTGGGGATGTGAGCAATGCGCAGCAGGCGTGCCTGGGTATCCCCAACAAACTGGTGCTCCACTATATTACTGTAAATATAGCACATGTCTGGGGACCTTTCAGCCAATTTCTCCATCTTCAATTGATACATTAATCTGGACAAGTCATGCTGTGTCTCGTGAAATGTGTCTCTTTGGAAGGCTGCGCTATATCGGCCATTGGCTAGAATTTGAACTTTCTGTGGTCTTTAATACGTCTGTTAGTCTTTGATTTTAGGATTAGTGTATGTGCAGGGTTGTTTAGATTTCGTATACTAAATCATTCGTAAGGTTTGAGTTTCTTAAACTTACGTTTAAGCTCTCACAGCATCCTCGGCCGAACCATATTGACCCGGTCCTAGTCTTACTTCTGTACTGTAATACCGTGCAATCTTAGTCCGAGCGATACGCATAGTTTCATCCATAGCTACCCCAGCTTTTTCACACTCGTCAATGTCTCTAAGAATCGTAAAAACGGTTTCTTTATGTTCAATATTTAAAAAGATGGTGTACAGCTGAATTTCACATATCCCCACCTCATACGAATCACGACCCAATTCAATGTGCTTGTGGAGTTCTGTTACAAAGTTGGCTAGTGTGTTGTTAGGATGTACGTACAGACAGGGACGAGGAGGACGGGAGTGTGACGTAGAAATGGTTAGGAGCCATGTTGCATACTATTTAAGCTTCATTATTGCATCAGCTTTTATATAGGTGTTGAAGCTTTCTGGGTACCCTAGCCATTTCACCAGGTACATTTTTCTCTTTCCTGAACCTTTGCTTCCTAAAATTTTCTCAATTTTAAACACATTTTTTCCTAAATTAAACACAACTTTCTGCAATTCCTCGCGGTAAAAGCCTCCTGAGATTTCTTCTCCATTCAAATCTTCAATGTAATACATCATTATCTCACCTTTAGGTCTCATAGCCCTAACTTTAAAAATCTCGCGTGTCCATCCTTGCTCAAAACCCTTTGCGAATTTGTTCCCCGAACGCGACAGCATTACATAATCATTGATTTTGAAGCGCGCAGAGTGGTGGTGGTGGTGGTGGTGATCCATCTCTCCTCGGGAGCGTACCTCTTTCTAAAACTTCGTTAGGTGTTGTCCCAATCGTGCGATGGTGTGAGCGGTTGTAGGATGACGCCAATGATTCCAGAATGTCTAGAAATCTGTATGTGTTTTTATGTGTAAAATAACGGTGCATGCGTTCCTTTATGGTGCGCTGAACTCTTTCAGCTAAAGAAGCCTTATGTATAGAATTGGTTGTGTAATAGCTGATATTAAACTCTGTCAACATGTTCTGAAAAGCACGGCCTATAAATTCCTTCCCCTATATCCGTACAAAAATAGCCAGGAACCCTTTTTTTTCAACATTAGCGTTTTGGTGGCTTTAGCAACTGTTTCAGGTGATTTATTTTTCAGAGGAACTAGCCACAGATATCTAGAGAATACGTCTATTATGAATAGAATGTAGCGGTAACCATCGTTATACACAGAATATCTTTGCATGTCTGTTAAATCTGCTTGCCAAATAGAATCAATCGAGGAAGCCGTTGTCTTGGCTGTTTTAAACCTTTTTCTCACAGGCTTATGAAGCGTATAAGCGTCCTGCTCCCTCAAAAATCTTTCAAATCTTTTTTTCCTACTCCGTAAACACTTCTGTACAGTCTATCTACGCCGCCGTAAGAGGATGGGTAGAAATGTCATAATAGCGTTTAGTTAATACGTTAGCCATTTGCGTATTTTAGATGCACGTGGGTAGGGTTGGTTTAACCTCTTCTTGCTCCTCTTCAAAGGTGTTACGCCGGGGGTGACGGCGCTTCAATTGTGTCACAGGCGTTGCATGTTCCAAGTCTTTTAACCTGTTCAGATTTCCTATCAACGTTTTAGGGACATTATTTGTTGTAGTCTTGCTTTAATGTGCTTCCATCCTGATGGTGATGGCCTATCCCACTTTCTCACCAGATCATGGACAATGTCTACGATATTCGATCCCTGTACCTTTGATCCTTCCACAATGATCTCCCCTGTATCGGTCCATTGTATGGCGGGATCCTCATTCAATAGATTATAAAGACTTAAGCCTTTACTCCTCAATGTATGGGGAGGGTACTTTTTAATACATGTTCGATATGTTGTGTGGCTAATCTTTTTGGTTGGTCAGCTGTATCGTCGGGCTCAGATCCTATGTCGCCATGTCCATCGTCCCCCGTGCTGTGCCTAATAACCACAGGAATCTCTGTAGGGCTCTTATAATTTTCGTACTCGTGAAGAAATTTCTGCAGAGCTTCTTGGTATAAGATTCTTTCTCACCAGGTGTTTTTTCACGGTTTAATAGGGCTAGCAATTCGCTTTCCATTCTTTTAAGTCTGCTTTTACTTGGATCTAGATACGTGTCTGGATTCCTTTGCAGTGAAGCGTACACCTCGTGGGAATCACTACCACTTTCTTCATTATATTAATCTAGTCAGTAAAGGACCCAAAACTGAAAATAAGATGAGGAGAAATGACCCTCCTGTTTGTACAATAATTCGTTTTTTCTTCGCTACAGTTTGACTTTTACGAGCGAGTGCACGTATTATGTTCTTGTAGCGGCGTAGGCGAGCCTTCTGAGGGGTTTTCATTGATACATTGCAATTTATAACGTTAAGACAGATTTCACAGATGCATTTTAAAAAGTCGGCGTCGATATTTTTAATAAACATCTGCTGCAATGCCCGGGGCAGTCGATGATAGATTTTTATTAATTCACGGTATTTCTTTAGTCTCTTTGTCATTCTGGAATATACACCGTTTCAGGCTCGTTTGGAAATATATTCGTTCGCAGAAGCACTCTAAACGTGTTTCGCGGATGAAGGTCGCAAAGCAAATATCCGTAACGCGTGCTTGTAGCTTCTTTATAAACTTCCAAAAACTCCTTACGCTGATTCGGGAACATTTGATTGGCTAATACCCCAATTTGTGATACATCTCTACGTTGCGCGAATAAGACTAGATATTGCGTATTTAACGACACATCGCGCATGTATCTATTTTTGAAAAATAGATTCTGATTGATGAAAACACGCTTATGTTAAGATGGTGGGAGAATACTGTAAATGTCTCGGCAAACGTTTTATCCATCTCCAACATGAGATCGTCAATTACAATGATTGTATGTTCATTTCCCTTTAACGAATTAACGTCATATACGCCTTTGTGGAACAAAATATCATCTTGGTACTCGTTGAACACTGATTGATACGTCGAATAGCACCATATAACTTTATGCACAAATTTCGAGAACATCTCTCCCTTTTCTTTAATGATTTTAAGCATAAACACAGTTTTACCACATCCTGTAGGTCCAGATATAATACATGTGGATGGGCTCGTGAATCTGAATTTTTCTACAGAGTCCATTTCTAACACGTCACACTCCGAAGTGGGTCATTTAAAAAATATTACAAATTTTGAGTGCTGTTCCTTATATTTTGCTTTCTTCTCCCACAGAACCGTGAATGACGATGAGGTAGAGCACCCCATCATTGACATTACGGATGACCTCGACGACAGTGTAGTTGTGATTTCCCCTGCCAACGAATCCTCACCAGCGATACCGGTAGCACGTCCAAAGCGGAGGTATTAGAACCCCACGTCAGGTATAAAGCGCCCGAAATACGCGCCTGTTGCACCAGTAATAGGTCCCCAACCCTCAACCTCTTACGCAACAAGCCCCCCAGCACCTCCCGCTAATATATCCCCTTATTCATCCGCCGCCCCCGTTCTGTTAAGTCTACAATAATAGATCCCCAACCCTCAACCTCCTACGCAACATGCCCCCCAGCAGCACCTTCTGCTAATATATCCACTAATTCATCTGCCGCCCCCCGTTCTGCTGAGGATGATATAACGATCGAATTGGTGCGATCCGCAGCCCCCACCCCAGCCTTGACTAGAAATCGGTATAGAGTCAGGGTCGACCCTAGAGCCATGTATAGCAATGGAATTGAGCGCGGGCTACGCCGGGTTGTACAGCGTATTATAGAGTTTGCTCTTCAGAATCGCGACGAGCGTGAAGTCAGGACGTGTCTGTCCTTTGGATTCGGATCAGATGACGGTGATGTAGAAGATTATTGGGTGGTAGTGCCATTTAGACGTTTGGCGGCTGAAGATGTAGAATATACAGTGGAACCTCGCTTAACGAGTGCCTCGTATAACGAGAAATTCGTATAACGAGCCAAAAGAATGGGGGGAAATTACCTTGCATAACGAGCGACACTTTGCTTAACGAGCAAAATATTTCGTCAAAATTTAAAGCGTAGACAAAAACAAATGTCTCTAGACAGTTTCCTCGTGAAAAAGGATCCAAAAGAAAGTGAAAGTGCCTCTAAAAAATTTAAAGCTAGTGACTGTGAGCTCGTCGAGAATGTTATTGCATTGAACGAAGACGATTCTCCTCCTTCCCCTCAATAACCCTCTCCTCCTCCCCTGTCTCTTCATTTCCTTTGCGTGCGTCAGGAGCACCTTCTCTCTTCGTAAGTTATTATAAATTTCACCGTTTACTAATTATTTACATTCTCTTTTGGGTTAATTTTTATTAATAATCTTTTCATTTCATGCAATAATAATTTAAAAAACGCCTTTAAATATCATTATAAATATTATTTAAGTATTTTTAAGCATGGAACGCATTATCATATTTTTACATTGATTCCTATGGAAAAAATTGCCTTGCTTAACGAGCATTTTGCATAACGAGCACAATTCGGGAACGAATTATGCTCGTTAAGCGAGGTTCCACTGTATATTAGGACGTATAATGCAAGCCGCCCAAAGTAGTATAGCCTTTAATATGGGCAATTTCACGGTAAATATTGACCGTGTATTCCGTGTTGCGGGTCATAGTGCCATACCGTATACTCTTAACTTCAATTCTCCGATTATTTACCGAAAGCATATAAACGTCGATCGTGGTTGCGGCTTTATAGCAGTACTCTTAGCACGTATGTTTACTGTACAAAATACACAGGCCACAAAAATTTGGTTGCCTACGGTCGTGGAGCGTGCCCGTAAACTAGCTGTAGACTGTGAACTTGAATTTGACTGTAATATGGGTCCTGAAGAGTTGAGAAGGGTAGAACAGGAAATGAATGTCCGCATAGTTGTATTTGGGCTGGATGATCGTCGTAGGACTGTGTATGTTTTTAAAAGCTGTGTGAGAGATCGTACAAGACCCCTACTTATTTTAGGATTGTCAGGGACAACGTATCTCCCCATCCGTAATATAAGGTGTCTTTACGCGAGTTATGACAAAAGTCGAAAATATGGGAGACATCATGATTTGTGTAAGGGGTGCCTCGAGTTTGCGGATGATATTGTGCGACATTGTAAAGAATGTCACATGGTATGTGAGCAGTGTAAAAGCACCAAATGTGAAAGCCGTGTAGTTGACGCTGAGAAGAGAACTGTGATGTGTGTAGACGCACATTTTTCAATAATAGCTGTTTTGATTTCCATAAATCAATTGGCACGTGCAGGAAAATGAGAATCTGTGAATGTGGTATGTTTCACACAATGGATAATTGGGGAAAATTTAAGCACAAGTGTGACGTAATTCACTGTCTACATGCCAGAGGAATATAAGGCGGATGGAGTAAAGCATGTATGTTATATGAAAGATGCTAAGCCTAAAATAACCCTTGTATAACTGTGTACTACGATATAGAAACATATACGAACGCTGAAACCAAAGAGGTAATTCCACATTTACTTGTGAGCCAGACCATCTGTGATGAGTGTATGGGTATCGAATGTGACGAGTGCCCCAAATGTGGTAAACGGACAAACGTTTTTAGAACGAATGTCCGCGATAGTCCTGTGAAACTATTTGTGTCCTATATTGTCAAGTTAGCCGACAAGTTCAAAAAAATGACTGTGTATATTCTCGCCCATAACGGGGCAAAGTTTGACACGCAGTTCCTTTATAAGGAGTTGCTTGAGCACGAATCCTCTGAGATATTTACAGGTGATCCATTGAAAAGAGGCAACAAATTAATACAGATGCAGATAAGAGGCAATGTACAATTTAAAGATACTTTATTATTCACAGCTTGTAAATTAGCAAAGCTACCCAAGGTGATGGGAGTAGCAGCTGAAGTTTCCAAAGGATACTTCCCTTACACTTTCCTCACCAGCGAGACTTTAAACTACGTAGGCCCACCACCGCCCAAACATTATTTTGACTGTATGTTGAACGTGAAGACTTTGATCGATACTACAACAGTTTTAATGAAAGTAACCCTTATAATATAGCTGATGAATGTGAGCGTTATTGCGTGAACGATGTGCGCGTGCTTAGAGTATGTTTCCAGGCCTTTAGAAGGATGTACATAGCCCGTTTCAAATGCGATCCGCTGCAAGTCGCAACCACCATCGCATCATTATGTTTTACGGTGTTCAAGAATAACTTCATGCCTAAAGACACCTTAGCCATTATTCACCGAAACAACCCTCGCAGTTACGGACACAAGGCTATTTACTGGCTCATACACCTACAGCAACAGACAGGTGTATACATAAAGCACGCCCGCAACACGGGTGAAGTACCCATTAAGATTAATGGACGTGTTTTTTGGGTTGATGGGTTAAGTGAAAACCGTGTCACTGGTGTGAAGACTGTGTACTCCTTTAACGGATGCTGGTGGCATGGATGCCCCCGTCCTGAGTGCGGAATCGCCGGAGATATCCACGGTAGATCTCCTGCCGACTGTCTTGCATGGACCCGCACCCGCGATCAACTTATAGGATCACAGTTCACTCACAAAGTCTTGTGGGAGCATGAATATGATGCACGGATGGAGACAGACGAGGTGTACCGTGAGGAAATAAACACGATCAAGCGTTCAATGGTGCTGGATCCTCTCAAATGTGGTGATAGCTTGTTTGGAGGACGTACAAATCCATTCAGACTATACTTTCCACCTACGGAGGGCGTGAAGCTCCATTACTACGATTTCTGTTCTTTATACCCATACGTGATGAAGACAATCCGTACCCCGTGGGCGCTCCTGAGAAACTGGTGGGACCTACCTGCCCTCCATCAATGAATTTTCAAAAATTTGAATGATCGTTACTTTGGGCTCTCTTTCGTAGACGTACTCCCCCCACGCAATTTATGGATGCCAATCTTACCTGTCGTTATCGACGACAAGCTCATGTTTCCCCTGTGCGTGAAGTGCGCGGAAGAGGATAACGGCGATTGTAACCATATACCCCACCAGCGTAAGATCAGAGGCGTATATACAAGTCCTGAGCTGGCCCTAGCCGTACGCCATGGTTATAGAATACTGAAGATACATGAGGTGTGGAGGTTTCAGAAGCTACCCAACCTTTTCACACCATATATAAACGCCTTTTTGAAGGATAAGGTTGAGGCATCAGGGTATCCGCGAGGAGTTGATACCGAAGATGAAAAGTCTGCCTATATTCAACGTTACCGCGACCGCGAAGGTATACAACTTGATCGTGTCCAAATTGTAAAGAATCCTGGCAAGCGCTTTAGTGCAAAGTTGTGTCTAAACAGTCTATGGGGAAAATTTGCGCAGAATACCGGCAAAGGGAACATTCATTTGGCACAAAGTTATAGTGATGTCTGGGATTATGCCAATGCTCCCGATAAAGAGGTCATGGAGATCGTGAATGTAGGTAATACTTACATAATAAAGTACAACAACACTGAATTGGCCACAGATACCTCAAGGGTTACAAACATACCTGTGGCCAGCTTCACAACAGCCTACGCCCGTATAAAACTTTGGGGTCTATTGCATTCTCTTGGGCGGAGAGTATTGTATGCCGATACAGATAGCGTGATATTCACAGAGAGGGAGGGTGAATACATGCCGCTATTGGGGAGTTCCTCGGCGAGCTCACTGATGAGATCAAGGATGAGTATGGGGACAACGCATACGCCGACTCTTTTGTCTCAACAGGACCTAAAACTTATGGGGTACGGGTCAGGGTGGGGGAGGAAATGAAATATATCGTGAAGGCAAAGGGTATTACGCTCAACCATGCGAATCGGCGGGTTGTTAACTTTGAATCGTTGAAGGATCTAGTATGTTTGGACGATGATGAGGGCGAACAACCTCCCCAACTAATTGTAGGCACCCACAATTTTCGGGCGCAGAAGCTGGGGGGCGTGAAGGAACTTAGGGGTACGAAGGTGTGCCGTAACACCTATAGGAAACGTTACCAGTTACCTGGTACCTATGATACCGTACCCTTTGGATACCATAACTTTGATGCTTCTATTGTTAACTGACACGTATTTGTCTTGTATATAATCGTATCTATTGATTTATTACACGTATTTGTTAATATATATATATAACTTGAATATCTCGTTTATTAAATAAATCATGTTTCAATTAGCGTTTCACTTTCTCCTTTGTGTGTGTGTGTGTGTGTGTGTGTGTGCACAGGTGAAAGTTCTAAGCTCCGCCCACTGTAAGACCGTGAGTCATGCTACTATCTGGGAGTCCCTGCGTGGTCAGTCGACTGCAGTAAGCCCGAGAGATCAGACGTGTATTCAGATCAGACGTGTATTCAAATGGCTACCTTTAATATTGCTTGTACAACGTTTATGAAATGGTATTCAGCAAAGTGTCAGGATGTGGTGGATACCGAAAAACTTCCTATTCCCCCTCCTATGCCTCTTTTAAAACACATTGGATTGTGCGAAGTTCCAAGATGTACAAATACTCTACGGATGTTCTGGTGAGACCGTTGAAGGCTTTCGTTGCACAGACGATGTGCTGAAGTATGCTGCAGAGCTAAACTTTATAAAGTCTCACATATACCGTGAAGTAAAAGAAACAACGCGTGCAGAAGAGAAGCAGCAGGTATGGATAATGAGTCTTGCGGATGGGTGGTGTGACAAGCGGTATTACGTCATGCTACACCATGTCGATTACTCATACCCTACGACTGAAAATGTGAATCTCGTGATCATGGACAATCTTAAGTATTTTTATCACTATATTAATGTATATCATGATGAGGTTCGTAGTGAGGTTGTGGCTAGTGCCCTGCGTGAGTTTTTAACAGACTTTAGAGACGAGTATCGTTTGATGGGCAGAAAGGAAAAATATGAGCATATGTTCCTCTCAAATAGTGCGCCGGAGTGTGAAGATGTTTAGTAAAACATAAAATGTTCCTAGTTCTTATCCTGAGGTAAAATGTCTGGTGCGTAGGCTGGTAGTGATGAAATTAATTCTTGTACCGAAATATGTACAACAATTCGGTACGACTCGCGGATCATACGAACAAGCCCATTCACGTATCATCGAGTCAGCCGCCCGTCGAACCGTTCCTGCCTACCTGCGTGCCTCACACGGCTCATAGTTATCTCAGAGCTTGAACCGAGTGGACGTGCGCTCCTCGAATACGATGGAACTTCCTTTGAGCAGCATTCTGAATGCCTCGTACGATGTGTCCGTGACGAAATCGTTGCGCGTGTTGTAGTAATGCTTAGTTAAGAATATTAATTTCTGTTTAATTAAATAAGATAATGTTTAATGTAAATCATTTACTAATAATTATGAAATTACGAAAAAGTATGTTTGTTAGATTTAAATTGTTTAAAATGGTTAAGGTTGGCAGTCCTGAATAGGGGCCGAAAAAGAGTGGGCTACCCATAATAGTCAGTCTTGAGGCAGGCGCGATACGCGTAAGATTTGGAGCCATGTGATCTTAAAGTCAAATTGTTTTGGGCCCCTCTCCGACGTAAATATATTTAGTAATATTTCATACTCGCATCCCCCTAAACTAACTAACAACCATTTTCGGAAATAATAAAACGTTCACAAGTGTTAAAAAAGAGTATTAATAAACCCCCCTTCCCCCTTTGTTTTGTAACGGTTTTCAGTCTCGGCGTGGCTACCGGAATCTTTATACGATACGGCAAAAAGAGTGTAGAGAAACAAAGTGATAAATGAAATAAAGAGCCGATAGAGAATAAATAGAGATATAGTAAAGTAGAAAGTAGCGTAAACAATGAAGAGAAAGTAAATAATAAGGGTGTACACTACAGTGTTCAGGCGTAATTCCGGTACCATTAGCTATGTACTGGAAACAGAATGTAGACAAACAAACAAACGGGTTTATTTAAGTGTCGAGGAGATGAATAGAATCTTCGTGATAGTTGAGAAGTGGAGTGAAGATCGTTATAAAATACCTGCTAACGTAGGTACAAGAAGAGAGCAGATTAGTGACGCACCCTCATACGACGTTGTATGTACGTTGTGTATAAATAACGATCGGCCGTGCATTGATATACGGCTGATGTGGAAGAATGCTTCTGATAATAACGCTCTTGTGAAACCGTTTCATCCTCGACAGAATGTTTGAAATCGTCGGATTCCGCAAGCTGAAACCTATATTAGACGCGCGTGTTACGGACATGCTTTATTTTGATACAGTACTTGAATACGCCTACACCGCTCTGCTCGATGGGTTTACCGAGTGTAGGGCTGGTGAGAATGGTCTAGTGCTGGACGTTTATTTAAAAAGTTTACTCTTTGAAATACCATGAACTTTGGTACAAAGCAATTGATCGGTACAAGGCTGAGCTCACCTACACCGTTCACTCTGAAGAACTATTTCTTTATATAACGCGCAGTTGTCGTAACGATTTAGAAGATTATTTCAATTGCCGCTATGTTGAGTGAGTTCACGATTGATAAGCTCGAGTCGGTAGAAATAAACCCTCGATTGGAAAAGCGTGCTTATAAACTTGTGTTTAATAATGTAGCTAACGATGAACTCTTTGTGCGTGCTTTTGATTGTATTCTAGACGTATTTAAAGATGACTTACCAACCGGTTGTAAAGTGGGAACAAAAATAGTACTGAACGATATGAAAGCCCTTCATATCGAATACAGGTTTCCCTATACTTTAAGCGGTGAAATGTATTTATATATTTTGCGTGATATTTCTCCTGTACTGTTATGATTATATGCATATTTCTATTATTATTGAAATGTATTTATATATTTTGCGTGGTATTTCTCCTGTACTGTTATGATTATATACATATTTCTATTATTATTGAAATGTATTTATATATTTTGCGTGATATTTCTCCTGTACTGTTATGATTATATACATATTCCTCATTATTATTGAAATGTATATTTATTTTCTATATATTTATAATAAACAGAATGATGCAATGTTGTTTTAGTTAATTCTAATTGTTACGCCTTCTAAACCTACTACGGTATTCTAAACCAACTTTTAAGAAATATAATAATGTATACAATGGTATCGCTAAAAAGCGGTATCTGGCAACTCAAGCCATTTACGCCTTCTAAGCCAACTGGCTGATTAGGAGTCTATAATAATGTATACAATGGTATTGCTAAAAAGTGGCATCTGGCAACTGTCTTCGATTAGAATTAAATATATAGCGAATACATGGCGCTATCTGGCAACTCAAGCTATTAACGCCTTCTAAGCCAACTGGCTGATTAGGAGCCTATAGAACAACGCCTACTCGGCTGAAGTCTTAATATGCACTTGGCTCCTGCCAGGTGAACACCTCTCCTCCTTTCTCTCCTTTCTGGCCCTTTGGGGGGAATAGCTTGGGGGAGAACTCCACCTCCAAGTTGCATGCCCCTTGCAACCCCGGTTGGCAACAAAGGGCCCTTGGGGTATTTTTTTTCTTTTCTTTTTTTCTTTTCTTTTTTCTTTTTTTCTTTTTTTTCCTTTTTTTTATTTGTTTTCTTTTTTTGCAACCCCACCCCACCCCCTTTGCAACAACCCCACCCCATTTGCAACATTACGTAATCACTTGCAACATTCTTGCACTCTAACCTTTTGCGGCTATACTACTAACACACCATTCGAACCTTATTTTTTCACATACACTATATCCACAACTCGTATTTTAGCATTAACGAAAACCACGAATCTTATAAAAAACACAGAACACAAAAGCAACGCGTTTCGGTCTGAAACTACACTGGAAGACATAAGTCTTCCTGGCTGCTTCCCGGAGTTAGGTGAAAGACTCCACTCTACTAGAGCGAAGGTGTCCAACCGGTCGATCACCAAGCATTTTTTGAAGCGATCGCAACGCAGAAGTGGACCATATCCCCCCCCTCCCCGAAATAGCAATAACTACAGAAAATAATCATAAAAAAAACGAACTACACTCCCAACTGCCCTGATATGGCTGAGGAAATGGAATGCTAGACTTCATATTAAATTCTGAGGTAGTCATACTCGTATGTTGAATTTAAAGGTTGAATCACGTGTACTCAACTTATATTATCAAGATTTAAAAAATTATTTTCGTGAGAATACATTCTCATTTTGAAAAAGTTTGCAATTTTTCCTTTCTTAAAATTTTGTATGGTAAAAATAATGATGAGAGGAAGGATTGCAAATGCAAGGTAGGGAGATGGGTAGAGATGGTGATGGGATGGATAGAAGGCAGTTGAATACGAGCAAGACTAGGGTAAATCACTCTTCCTGGACAAAGTTCACAGTTCCCTGGGTTACGTCGAGTCAATGTCGTAACACTGCTTCCCATCGATCAGCAAAGTTAAGCGACATTTGGCCTGGGAAGGGAAGTAATTGGATGGGAGACCGTCATCTGCGTCCAGATTATGTAGTGACCCGTGGCTCGGATCCCACATACGGCTGTAGGTCCACTCTGTCATATGACCTCAGATGTTGCGAAGGGAGTTAAACATCCCTCTCATATACATATACAGTATACCGGTTGTCCGAGAATTATCTGTACAATGTTTGGCTGTTATTAAAAGTCAACCATGAAGTGTAGAAATTCCAGTGTTGTCCCATTTTACAAAGAATCTCATTAAGTTTTTTCTGATACGAAGTTTTGACAAATTTTTTAGAAATTCCATGTGTCCGAACATTATCTGTACAATTTATCTTTTAATAAAATTCTTGATAACACACGTAAAATTCTTAAACAAGATTATTTAGAATCTGTATTTTCAAAAGTTTCTTTTATTAAAGTTACGTTGTTACAAACATTCGATACGTGCACCATTAGTGATTCGCAAAACATCCAATCGATACTCCAAATGTTGCCATGTACGCTGCAGCATATCCACATCAATTCGCTCAATAGCAGCTGTGATTCTTGCTTTTAAATCATCAATGTCTGTCACCCGCGTACATTTCTAAAAAACTTATCAAAACGTGGTATCAAAAAAAACTTAATGAGATTCTCTGTAAAATGGGACAACACTGGAATTTCTACACTTCATGGTTGACTTTTAATAACAGCCAAAAATTGTACAGATAATTCTCGGACACCCGGTATATAGTTCAGTTCCCTGCCCTAGATCTTCACATTTATACTTCAGAAATTCTAAATATTTTTATGTACCAAAATCCAAAGACTTATTCTAAATACGAGGGGCAGTCAGAAAGTAAGTTTACACGGCGTATAATTTCGTAACTAAAGGACCTACATTGATTATGTTTGTATCAGGTGAATACGTTAATCATTGTTGGCAACACTGCATGTCGATTCGGCTGCCATCTACCGTACATTGGTTATATAATTCAGTTGAACATGGCGGCTCGACTGGAACAGTGCCTTGTCATTTCTGCAACGATATTCCTAGTCTGTCAGTGGT
Source organism: Bathynomus jamesi (assembly GCA_023014485.1). Taxonomy (NCBI): domain Eukaryota; kingdom Metazoa; phylum Arthropoda; class Malacostraca; order Isopoda; family Cirolanidae; genus Bathynomus; species Bathynomus jamesi. Next base: position 1,632,380 of record JAJOZX010000175.1, read on the forward strand.
CAAGAATTTCTCGAGTGCATTGTCACAGGAGACGAGACATGGGTTCATTACCGTACTCCGGAAACAAAACGTGCCAACATGGAATGAAAACACCCTGTGTCCCCGCGACCAAAGAAGTTCAAGATTGTGAAATCCGCTGGCAAAGTGATGGTTACCGTGTTTTGGGACCACAAAGGCGTTTTGCTCGCAGACTTCATGCAAAAAGGCACAACAATCAATGCAGCTGCATATTGTTCAACACGGGAACGTTTACGAGCGGCCATTAAACGTAAACGTCCTGGACTGCTCCGTAGGGCAGGGCACTGTTCCAGTCGAGCCGCCATGTTCAACTGACTCATATAACAAATGTACGGTAGATGGCAGTCGAATCGACTTGCAGTGTTGCCAACAATGATTAACGAATTCACCTGATACAAACATAATCAATGTAGGGCCTTTCGTTACGAAATTATACGCCGTGTAAACTTATTTTCTGACCGCCCCTCGTATAAATGTGTTCTTATGCTCTAAATTATCGGTTCTAAATTATCGGAAATCATATCCCAACTATAAAAGATCAAAAGAAAATGGAAAATGAAATTCACCATGATTCGATCGAGCAAGGTTCATATTTATGGAAAATATGAACATTTCCAAGGCAAAAATCGTCTTCCGCATTGCAGCTATTAAAAGCTCTTACACTAAATGAACTGAAAGCGATTACTGCTAAATCAACGTTCCAAAAAAATTAAAATCTCAGGAATCTGTCGAGCAAGTAAAACTTTAAGATTTATTTCTCCCAATGACCTTTCCAACAACTTCGTAAATGTCCTTCTTCTTCTTCTTCTTCTTCTTCTACTTATTATTATTTATTATTATTATTGTTGTTATTATTATTATTATTATTCTGGCAAATTTTGTCTAATTCTTAAAAATTTCTGTAGAACTGCTGAATCGATCAATCCTAATGTGTCGTATACATGATGATGGAGATGGGCGATTTACGTTCAAGGAAAGTCGCCATAATAAATCCAAGTACGATCCGTATATTTTTGTAAATACAGAACTGAATTATCTATCGATAGATAAACAGATATTTTTTTAATTTGTATAAAGTGTCTTTTCAAGTTCGAGCTGCAGTTGGAAGCCGAATCGTGTTTTGATTTCGATTAAAAAAATTAGCGAGTGAAATCTATTCGCTGAAATTACGAAGCATTTCCATTAGAATGAACCTTTTTGAGAGCAGCTCATTACGGCAAAATATTATTAAAACAGTGCTGAGCAGAAAGGACTCATAGAAAATTAGTGACCCCAAATACTCCTGTAAATTAGTTTATATTATTATATACTAATTCAAAAATACATATTAAATAATTAATACTCGTGCAGATTTTCTTCTCATATATATATATATATATTCGTGATGTAACGGATGTCAGATTTTATGCATCCTGGGATGCGGATATCTATAAAACAATTATAGATTTTCGATTCCCCATATTAACAAAAAAGCCATATAACTAAGCAATCATGCTATGTACAATGTAGCATGTACATTGTACACTACATTTGTACTTACCAATAATAGTGCTGCTATGGTATACTCTTTCAATATACTGTACTGTAGTATTTACACTGATTATTGTAGTGTGTTACCAGGATGCGGGACGAGGACCCAACTCGTAATGCATACCACCAACCACTCCCCCAACCATGATGATGAGCGCTTCTATGCTGTGGTATTGCTGTCCTTGAATAACATTTTCTTTTCTTGAAGTTTTCACAAAACAGAACATCAGTCAGTGTCCTCGTGCAGACGTTTGGAAATTAGGTGCATATTGCATATATGCAAATGTTGTAATGTTATAACATCCGCAAACATCCGCACAGCAAAGTGCAGATGCGGATGAGGATGTCAGAAATTATACGGATGCGAATGCGGATGTCACATACATCACTAATATAGGATCTTTTCCGTTTGACTGCCGCCATTGAAACATAAGAGGTGAGTGCCCCCAGCCTTCTTTACTTAGCCTTATAAGGCTAACTAACGAAAATATCACGACCTAACCTAACCAATCGTTAGGTCAACTGTACGACCTTGACGATTGGTTAGGTTAGGTCGTGATATTTTTGTTAGTTAGCCTTATAAAGCTAACTAAAGAAGGCTGGAGGCCCTGATCTTCAGGTAATCCCCTTATTTTTCTGAGTACACGATTAAAACTTAAAAATTAAGCATGGATCTTGAAAGTAATTAAAATTGTTTATAAGAAACAAAATTTGAAGGGGAAATTAAGAAAAGCTTTTTTATAAAGTAACTTATTTTGTATCATCAAGACATTTCAGTTAAAATACAAAATGTTTAATTATGTTTCAATGGCGGCAGTCAAACGGAAAAGATCCCTAATATATAACGATATACTCGTATGTGTATATATATATATATATATATATATATATATATATATATATATATATATATATTCGCCGAGATATGTACCGCTTTCTATAGGTACGAATCGGCGGTAAATTAGAGAAAGATATATATATATATATATATAGGATCAAATAAAGATAAGCACCCCCAGCCTTCTTTAATTAGCCTTATAAGGCTAACTAACGAAAATATCACGACCTAACCTAACCAATCGTTAAGTCAACTGTACGCCCTTGACGATTGGTTAGGTTAGGTCGTGATATCTTCGTTAGTTAGCCTTATAAAGCTAATTAAAGAAGGCTGGGGGTGCTTATCTTTACTTGATCATATATATATATATATATATATATAAAATAAATTATGATGCAATAAAAGTTATTCAGTCAAATGAAAATGTGATTCAAAAGTTAAGCACTTAAATTAATTATTAAAATAAGTTTAACGAATACCTAACATAAAAGAACATAAACCAAATGGTATAAGAATTAAATACAATTCTATTAAAATAAAAAAAACAGTGTCTCGGTAGCATATTACTTTTTTCAAACTTGAATTTAACAAGAGAGAAAAAATTAAAATACTAAAACGTTAAATCTCAGTCTCAAGCGAAATACATCTGCGTTGTCTACCTTTCCCCTAATTCTACTGACTATCCAAAACTCTTTGACTACCTCACTTCCAAAGTGGACTACATTCTATCCAATTCTAATTCTTCTCGCTCTTTCTGGCACCTAGCCAAGAATCTCTTCAACAACTTTACTTCTTCTTCTTTCCTTCCTCTTTTCCATTTCGACGACTCAGTTGCTGTCTCTTCTGATAAGGCTGAACTCTTCGCTCAAACTTTCGGCTCCAACTCAACCGTGGACGATTCCCTCTGACTTAATTATGTCTGAAATTAAAATCATTTCCCAAAGATGTTTTTACCTGCCCTATCTGGGTTCAATTCCAGGGAAGCATACGGTCCTAATGGAGTTCCTCCTGTTGTTCTCAAAAACTGTGTTTCTGTGCTAACACCCTACCTAGGCAAACGCTTTCGTTTTTGGTTTTCATTTCATACTTTTCCTTCCTGGTCGAGGTTCGCTTTCATTCAGCGTGTCCCAAAGAAGGGTGACCGCTCTCAATCCTCCAACTGCTGTCCATTTGCCTTGCTTGGCTTTCTAAACTCTTTTACACTATCCTTAAGGGGCCGTTCAAAAATTATGTAACGCTATTTTTGCTAAAACCTGACATCCACCCCATCCCCCTGTAACGCAGCGAACACAGTTGCATAAATATACGATAGATGAGAGTAAGAAGTTTGGTAGTCTTTTTCTGTGGTTGAAGTAAGTTTTCAGGTAATTGTAAGGACACTTGAAAAGTTGATTTGCGGATACAAGTATGTGTAAATAGTTTGAAAGCTTATCTGAATTAATGTGGAAACTGGAGATAACGTATATCTTTTGCAATTGTACGCATAGTGGGAACTGGTTGACATATACTGCTCTGAAATCCTTTTAGAATTTTTTGGGAATTAAGAGGCAGTGTGGAAGAGTGTTGGCAGCAAAAAATCTTATTAAATATTCAACTTCATTGTGAAATGATACGTACTAAGAGCAAAGACGGTATACTTTATTATTTATTAAGATTTTAATACTGGTTCATTTGTAGAAAAATGGTATTTCACTGAATTACTGTAATTAGATAGCTCCAAGTATGGTGTGAGTTAGTTTCCGATACAGATGTGATTGTAATGTCTAGGAAAAGGAAGTGAATTCTCCACTCCTTTCATGTTGGTGAAGTGAATGTTGTTATGTAACCTAAAAAATACGTTGCTTGGTCCTTGTTGGTGAATGCTAAGAACATGTTATCACCATATCGTCTGGGCATATCAATATATCAGTGTTAACATATCGCCTGAGCAATATAAACTTATTTTTAAACATATCAATGTTATCGACATATCGTCTGGCTTAAGTTGGAGAAGACATTGTTATAATCATTCCTCTTCATAATGACCAATGCGAGATAATATTTTTGTTGATATTTCAGTTCTTAACATTTTAATCACATTTTTACTAGACTGATTGTTTTTTTATTGTAACATAATTTATTATATTTCTAAAGAGAAACCCTGAAGATGGAAACTGTTTTTCAAAACTTTGCCAATAAAGAATATTCAGAACATTGGTAATCCTTTTTATCTTAAAATTGAGATTCCCAACGAACAAACCACTCAATGAATTGTTATTGTTTTGGAACTGTTTTACTTCCTTCTTCACAGCAAAGATTATGTGACGGAGGAAACCTACAGCTTTACCTGGGATCAGAACCATGCATCGCTCCAACATCTGGTAGCAGAGGACGATAACACATTCAACTAATAACACTCAAACTGTCGCTCAATTTCTTTGATCCATGGGAAGCTGTGTTGTGACATGCCCAACGCGTAACCCAAACAATGAATTTATGCATAGTAGTATGGGCGCAAAATGAGAGAGTGCAATGCAATTGCAAATGTTGATCAATGTTGCATAAGTTATCCAACAAAAGGGGAGGGGGACTGTTGCAAGATGTTATGCAACAAAGGGGGAGGGGGAATGTTGCAAGAGCAAAAACGGTTATGCAACTTGGAGGCGGAGTTTTCCCCCAAGAGAAAGAGAGGAGAAGGAGAAAGAGGAAGAGACGTGTTCGCCTGGCAGGAGCCAAACGCATATTGAGACTTCAGCCGAGCGGCCGTTGTCTTAATATGTTTCTAATCAGCCAGTTCGCTTATCTGGCTGAGCTGACAGATTGCGCTATTTATTTAATTAAAGCATATATTCTGGCTTAACCAGCCAGTTGACTTAGAAGGAGTAAATGGCTTGTTCAGGTGTACATTATTGAGTTGCCAGATTGCGCTATTTATTTAATTAAAGCATATATTGTGGCTCTCCGCCAGTTAGCATAATCCGTCAGCGGGCTTAATCCACCAGTTGTCTTAACTCGCCAGTTGTCTTAACTCGCCAGTTGACTTAGAACGCATAACCAGCCATTTGGTATAATTGAATAATAATAATAACGTTTATATATACAACCAAAAGAATGAAATAAAACACCATAACATCACTCTGTTTATTTAGACGAATTATTGGATTGGCATAATCCTAGTCGAGGTGTACGTGCATTTGTGGGCGTTTGTCCCCGTCAGCTGGCTTAAACCGCCAGTTGGCATAACCCGCCAGTTGACTTAGAAGGCCTAACCAGCCATTTGGTATAATTAAATAATAATAATAATAACGTTTATATATGCATCAAAAAGAATTAAATAAAACACCATCACATCACCCTGTTTATTTAGACAAATTATTGGATCCAATTTCACGAAATATATTGAAAATAAATATACATTCCTATACAAGCGAAGGAATACATGCAATCAAAAATAACAATAGCGTAAGAATTACGACGAGGAGTAGATATATATAATAAAAAATAATATACAAACCCGGACCTATCCAAATTGTTCATTCTAACGAAGGCCAAACTTTTCACCCCACCCTAGACCTACAGTTTAACAAGAATCTGGATATACCCGAATTGTTCATTCTGACGTAGATCAAACTTTTCACTCCGCCCAACACCTACGGTTTAACGGTGAATTCAGCATCCCCAGCATTTTCTCATTCATCTCATACAAAATGCCTTCAAACCAACTTTTCTTTTTATTCCAAGAAGGACAAAAAATACCCGATTGCTCATCCCGTCGAAGGTCAAACTTTTCACTCCACCCTAAACCTAGAGTTAACGGAGAATCTGAACCAACCCGAATAAATCCCATATTATTACACACACACACACACACACACACACACACACACACATATATATATATACAGTATATACATATATATAAATATATAATCAGATGCATGCAAAGATCCAATAGCAAAATATATACGAACACAATCCGTATTCGCCAGTTGGCCTAATCCACCACGACCTACAGTTTAACGGGAAATGAGGACCTACCTGAATTGTTCATGTTCATTCTGACGAAGGTCAAACTTTTCAGCCCGCCTTAGACCTACGGTTTAACAAGGTATCCAGCACCCAGCATTTCTCATTCATCTCTTATACAAAATGCCTTCAAATTCAACATTTGTTTTTATTCCAAGAAAGACAAAAATATCCGAAATGCTCATTCCGTCGAATGTCAAGCTTTTCACCCCGTCCTAGACCTACAGTTTAACGGGAAATACTACTACAATAGCTCTAGTTGGCCTGGTGAAGTAGTCAGTTGAATTCTTTTACTCTCCATCTCACAGGTACACCCGGATCATCGGGGATCTTCTTTTCTATTCCATGGAATTTTGGATCCTCTCTTGTTCCGTACCGTAACAGTTGAATTTTATCAGTGTTAAACTTCATATAAAAACCATACAACATCTAAAACTTACTACATCATTACCCCTAGCCTATCCTTCATGCATTAAAAAAGTTCTACTTTATCGGCAACCTTTGTTTAGCATCCTCCCTTATTGTTCATCCCGGCGAAGGTCAAGCGTGTCACTCCACCTTAGACTATAATTTAACGTTGAATCAGAACTACGTCTAAAATAAAATGTTAAAACACTCCTTAACACAATAAAATGTAATGTCAGAATAAAAAAAAATTTTAAACAGCCTAACCATACAAAATATCACTGGGAATTGTCCTGAAAATGAAAGAAAAAATAAACGACAACAATCAGCCCACCTATAAAAATATAAAAATTGATGAATATATATAAAAAGTAAAAAAACAAATTAATTTATCAAAAGAATTTACAAAAACAATTTCTCTATTTCAATTAAACAAATTTTTATCTTTTTATAATAAATTTGGCTTATTTTGAAGTCTCACACAATTTATATACGGCAAGCATAATAAACTTAAACCGTCCGAATTTCATCCAGTATAAATTAGTGTCTTTAACGATTATTTTTCGACTTTAAACCTTAAAATTAACTTAAAGTTATAAAGCGAACTGAAACTACATAACGATGCCTGTAAATTCATTATTATTATTTACATCCAGTCAAAAACTAATTTTAAAAACTCGACTAGATTCTGAAAAATTTTGCTACTTCTTTATTGAATCTCTTAGAATGCCCTACTCTCTCTCTCTCTCTCTCTCTCTCTCTATATATATATATACATATATATATATATATATATATTTATAACCTAAAAATGCATCACCATACGCTCAAAATTTTAAACCTTACCGTATAAAAATGCATGTCAATCTATTTAAACGACTAAAATAATTTAATTCATATAAGTAAGTGTAAAATTTATTTACTAATCATTAATATCATTATTATCATCACAATTATTACTAATTCAGAAAATGTTAACAAAAAAGTTTAAACACAAAATAGGTAGGCTTTTGACAGGAGTAATAAAAGTCGAAGGAAAGGAAAAGGAAACGAGACATCGAGCGACCAATATCAATTTTCTTATATATATATATATATATATATATATATATATATATATATATAAAATTTCGTCTCCCTCTCTCCGACGGAACGAAACGAAATCTAAAGAAAATGGACTGAGGAAGGAATAAACGCGAAGAAAAAGGAAACAAACAACTCTCGAATTTCGACTCTAATTTTTGACTCCACATTATTACGGCTTTGACAAGATGACTCAGAGAAATTTTGAGTCGGAGCAGTTTGGAAATCTAGACTCCAACGAGAAGAAAAAATTTTTTTGAAAAATTTGAAAATGATTGGCGCCATCTTGAGAAACAGTTACAATTATTTGTTAAGGAATGAGAATCTTTATTTGTTTGCAAGAGGGTTAACACAATGCATCTTACTATTTAAATAAGCGAAACAGAATAGTTATTAATGCTATAATACGAGTAACAACAATTTTGACCGAAATATAAGGCGACGTGGGAAAGCCCTTATATTTATATAAAGGAACACCGCGTAGCCACCAAAATATCGTGTTTAATTTCTTTAAGGGCCCATTTCTTCATTATTATAATTCATTATTTACTCTACTTTGTATTCATTTTCTCTCTATCTTTCATTTATTGTTCTGTTTACACTCGTTTCGCTGTGCTTTATAAATATGGGTACCACGTGACCGAGTTTGAGGCGCCATTATGATTCGAACACTGCAAAGAGACCGGGGGATTAATTATACACTAATTACACTTTACTAACTTTTATTTATGCCGAAATGCTTTTAGATAAATGAGGTAATGCGAGGGGGGAGTAACGTTAAAATTTTAAGTCGGAGAGAGACGTAATACTATTCTAAATTTACAACTACATCGTAACACACAAAAACACCTTCTTAAGCCCAAGGACGGACGATGACTGAAGGGCATTTCTGACCAACCTCTACATCATGTTCAGACGTTGCCAACTAGTATAGCCAAACAATTATTTAACGTAATTACATTATTATTAAATATTATTATCTTTATTAAACAAACATTATTAAATTCTTATAAACAAACATTTAATTCTTAATTAGACATTACTACACAACAGCACGGAGTTGGGGCCAGAAATTACAATGTCGTCGTCCGGATTCGTCCTCTCAACCTACGATCAACACCAGCATCTTAAGCACCAGGATATCTAGGGCATCCATTTATCTACCACCCAACCAGACATTCATGTTCACGAGCTAAACACATTTTTATTCACACTCCGTCTAATTCTGCGTATTGTCAAAAACATTTAAAAACGTAGAAGATTGGGATCTATCCAACAATAAAGAATTATGAAATGCTTCGATATATATATATATAAGATCTTTTTTCATCTGGTAGTTAAAAGAATGCATTCATTTTCACCCGTTCAGTCTCATTTGTTTAAGGTTCAAAATTGAGTGTCAAACGCGCTGCAAGAGTGCATTTCCATCCTCCACCAAACGGTCATGTGTGGTGGAGAGCGCAAGAGAGCAACTCGCTCCTCCACCAAGCCAGGTCTAGAGACGGGGTCACCACTATGTACGGTGGAGAGCGCAAGAAAGCAACTCGCTCCTACCAAGAGGTCATGTGTGGCGGAGAGCGAAAGAGAGCAGATCGCTCCTCCACCAAGCCAGGTCTAGAGACGAGGATCACTAGCTTGACCTCCGTGTGAAGAGAGGCCGAGTAGAGGGGGACACTAACAAATGGTCAGAAAACAATAATATGGCATTTATCACCGAGAAATTTCAACTCTTGAGATATGGTAGAAATGAAGAAATTAGATTGTATAGTAGGTCAGATGAGCGGGGTTTACATGACTTTGTGCGGTGGAGCGCGCGAGAGAGCAACTCGCTCCTCCACTAAGCGGTCATGTGTGGCGGAGAGTGCAAGAGAGCAACTCGCTCCTCCAAGCCAGGTCTAGAGGCGGAATCACCAGCTTCACCTCTGTGTGAAGAGAGGCCGAGCAGAAGGGGACACTAACAAATGGTCAGAAGACAACAATAGGGCATTTAACACCGAGAAATTTCAGCTCTTGAGATATGGTAGAAATGAAGAAATTAAACAGACTGCATATTAGGCCAGATGAGCTGGGTCTACGTGGCTATGTGCAGTGGAGAGCGAAAGAGAGCGGCTCACTCCTTCACGAAGCCAATCCTAGAGGCAGGGACCAGCAGCTCGACCTTCGTGTGAAGAGAGAACGACACGCGGAAACGCATCGTGCTAAACACACACACATTTTATTCATGCAGTTAACCGTGATTCACTGTCGTCAATTGAGTTAACATGACCTACTAATTGTTACCATCATGTACTTATCCGTGATCGTAACATGAAGTTAACCGCGACTTGGAAGTGTTTACATTCGCGGGTCCCTCCTGCCATACCGCCACAATGTGCCTCAGTCAGTGTCTCTCAGCGCGACCAAAGGCAATATTACGAACGAAATTATCAAAAACGCAAAGAGAAAAATCGGCGAGTGGTACCAAACTCAAACTAAACCCAATAACCAACCAAAGAACGCTGAACAATAGAAAAAGGCAGAATATGTAGTGTTCCCAAACTAAAGACCTGACAAGGGAACCTCCCCAACACTGAAGGAAAATAGCTTGGTTGTGAGGGGGTCAAGACTTTTAACCAGCCTCCTAAGGACCTCAGAAACGTTACTGGAAACAAAGTTGAAGTCTTCAAGAGAAGACTAGATGCTTGGCACAGGATGGTGCCAGATGAACCGGTGTACCTGGTTACGTGCGGCGGAGAGAGCAGCTCGCTCCTACAACAAGCCAGGCATAGAGACGGGGCCAACAGCTTGACCGCCGGGTGAAGAGAGGCCGAGCAGAGGGGGATATTAAGAAATGGTCAGAAGACAACAATTGGGCAATTAACACCGAGAAATTTCATCTCTTGAGATATGGTAGAAATGAAGAAATTAAATAGACTGCATATTACACCCAGGTGAAGGAGGGAGATGCTCTCTTGCACTCTCATCCGTACATAACAAGGTACACCCGGCGCATCTGGTATTGTACTGAGACAAACATCTAGCCTCCTTTGAAGACCTCAACTTTCACTGTTGAGGCGGTCCTGAGATACGGTCATTTAAGTCTCTGACAACATCCCAGGATGTATCATTACGCCCTGGGTTAGTGTTACTATTGTGCTGCAGGATTGCGGTCACGTGCTACCTGTATTTAAAAAGCACAGCGAAACGAGTGTAAAGAGAACGATAAATGGAAGATAGAGAGAAAATGAATAGAAAGTAGAGTAAATAATGAATTCTAATAATGAAGGAATGGGCCCTTAAAGAAATTAAACACATTTTGGTGGCTACACGGTGTTCCTTTATATAAATATAAGGGCTTTCCCACGTCGCTTTATATTTCGGTCAAAATTGTTGCTACCCGTATTATAGCATTAATAAATATTCTGTTTCGCTTATTTAAATAGTAAGATGCATTGTGTTAACCCATTTGCAAGCAAATAAAGATTCTCATTCCTTAACAAATCATTGTAACTGTTTTTCAAGATGGCGCCCATCATTTTCAAAATTTCTTCTCATAGCGAGCATTTTCGTAATTTTCGCGGTCAAAATTTTTTTTTCTTTTCGTTGGAGTCTAGATTTCCAAACCACTCCGATTCAAAATTTCTCTGAGTCATCTTGTCGAAGCCGTAATAATGTGGAGTCAAAAATTAGAGTCGAAATTCGATAGTTCTTTGTTTCCTTTTTCTTCGCGTTAATTCCTTCCTCAGTCCATTTTCTTTAGATTTCGTGTCGTTCCGTTGGAGAGAGGGAGACGAAATTAAAAAAAAACGAAAATTGGTATTGGTCGTTCGCTGTCTCGTTTCCTTTTCCTTTCCTTCAACTTTTGTTACTCCTGTCAAAAGCCTACCTATATTGTGTTTAAAGTTTTTTGTGTTTACATTTTCTGAATTATTAATAATTGTGATGATCATAATGATAATAATGATTAGTAAATAAATTTTACACTTACTTATACGAATTAAATTATTTTAGTCGTTTAAATAGATTGTGACATGCATTTTTATACGGTAAGGTTTAAAATGTTTAAGCGTATGGTGACGCATTTTTAGGTAATATATATATATATATATATATATAGTAGAGCATTCTAAGAGATTCAATAAAGAAGTAGCAAAATTTTCCAGAATCTACTCGAGTTTTTAAAATTATTTTTTGACTGGATGTAAATAATAATAATGGATTTACAGGCATCGCTTTGTAGTTTTAATTAGCTTTATAATTTTAAGTTAATTTTAAGGTTTAAAGTCTAAAAATAATCGTTAAAGACACTAATTTATACTGGGTCAAATTCGGACTGTTTAAGTTTGTGCTTGCCGTATATAAATTGTGTGAGACTTCGAAATAAGCAAAATTTGTTATAAAAAGATAAAAATTTGTTTAATTGAAATAGAGAAATTCTTTTCGTAAATTCTTTTGATAAATTAATTTGTTTTTTTACTTTTTAATATATATTCATCAACTTTATATTTTTATAGGTGGGCTGATTGTTGTTGTTTATTTTTTCTTTCATTTTCAGGACAATTCCGAGTGATATTTTGTATGGTTAGGCTGTTTAAATTTTTTTTATTCTGACATTACATTTTATTGTGTTAAGGAGTGTTTTAACATTTTATTTTAGACGTGGTTCTGATTCAACGTTAAATTGTAGGTCTAAGGTGAAGTGACACGCTTGACCTTCGCCCGGATGAACAATCAGGGGGGATGCTAAACAAAGGTTGTCGATAAAGTAGAACTTTTTTAATGCATGAAGGATAGGCTAGGGGTAATGATGTAGTAAGTCTTACGAGATGTTGCATGGTTTTTATATGAAGTTTAACACTGATAAAATTCAACTGTTACGGTACGGAAAAAAGGAGGATCTAAAATTCCATGGAATAGAAACGAAGATCCCCGGTGATCCGGGTGTACCTATGAGATGGAGAGTAAAAGAAGTCAACTCACTACTTCACCAGGCCAACTAGATCTATTGTAGTAGTATTTCCCGTGAAACTGTAGGTCTAGGACGGGGTAAAAAGCTTGAGCTTTCACGGAATGAGCATTTCGGGTATTTATGTCTTTCTTGGAATAAAAACAAATGCTGTTTTGAAGGCATTTTGTATAAGAGATGAATGAGAAAACGCTGGGTGCTGGATTCCTCGTTAAACCATAGGTCTAAGTCGGGCTGAAAAGTTTGACCTTCGTCAGAATGAACAATTCAGGTAGGTCCAGATTCTCCGTTAAACTGTAGGTCTGGGGTGGTGTGAAGAGTTTTGCCTCGTTAGAATGAGCAATTCGGGTAGGTTCGGATTCTCTGTTAAAGTGTAGGTCTAGGGTGGGGTGAAAAGTCTGACTTTCGTCAGAATGATCAATTCGTGTAGGTCCGAAATCTCCGTTAAACTGTAGGTCTAGGGTGGACTGAAAAGTTTGATCTTCATCAGAATGAACAATTCGGGTAGGTCCGGATTCCCGTTAAACTGTAGGTCGTGGTCGATTAGGCCAACTGGCTGATTTCGAATTGTGTTCGTATATATTTTGCTGTTGGGTCTTTGCATGCATCTGATTATATTTATATATATATATATATATATATATATATATATATATATATATTATGTTTGTGTGTGTGTGTGTGATAATAGGGGATTTATTCGGGTAGGTGCAGATTCTCCGTTAACTGTAGGTCTAGGGTGGAGTGAAAAGTTTAACCTTCGACGGAATGAGCAAATCGGGTATTTTTTGTCTTTCTTGGAATAAAAAGAAAAGTTGTTTTGAAAGAATTTTTTATAAGAGATGAATGAGAAAATGCTGGGGATGCTGAATTCCCCGTTAATCCGTAGGTCTAGAGCCGGGTGAAAAGTTCGATCTTCGTCAGAATGAACAATTCGGGTATATCCAGATTCTCCGTTAAACTGTAGGTGTAGGGTGGGGTGAAAAGTTTGGCCTTCGTTAGAATGAACAATTTGGATAGGTCCGGGTTTGTATATTATTATTTTTATATGTATACTCCTCGTTCGTAATTCTTATGCTATTATTATTTTTGATTGCATATATTCCTTCGTTTGTATAGGGATGTATATTTATTTTCAATATATTTCGTGAAATTGGATCCAATAATTTGTCTAAATAAACAGAGTGATGTGATGGTGTTTTATTTAATTCTTTTGGATGTGTGTATATATATGAACGTTATTATTATTTAATTATACCAAATGGCTGGTTAGGCCTTCTAAGTCAACTTCCGGGTTATGGCAACTGTCGGTTTAAGCCAGCTGACGGGGACAAACCTACAGAAATGCACGTACACCTCTGACTAGGATTATGCTAATCCAATAATTCGTCTAAATAAACAGAGTGATGTGGTGGTGTTTTATTTAATTCTTTTGGTTGTGTATATAAACGTTATTATTATTATTATTTAATTATACCAAATGGCTTTTTATGCCTTCTAAGTCAACTGGCGGGCTAAGCCAGCTGATGGATTATGCCAATCCAATAATTCGTCTAATTAAACAGAGTGATGTGATGGTGTTTTATTTCATTATTTTGGTTGTGTATATATAAACGTTATTATTATTTAATTATACCAAATGGCTGGTTAGGCCTTCTAAGTCAACTGGCGGGTTAAGCCAACTGGCGGATTAAGCCCGCTGACGGATTATGCTAACTGGCGGAGAGCCAGAATATATGCTTTAAGTAAATAAATAGCACAATCTGGCAACTCAATAATGCATATCTGAACAAGCAATTTACGCCTTCTAAGTCAACTGGCTGGTTAAGCCAGAATATATGCTTTTATTAAATAAATATCGCAATCTGTCAGCTCAGCCAGATAAGCCAACTGGCTGATTAGGAACATATTAAGACAACGGCCGCTCGGCTGAAGTCTCAATATGCGTTTGTCTCCTGCCAGGCGAACACCTCTCTTTCTCTCTCTCTCTCCTTCTCCTCTCTTTCTATTGGGGGATAACTCCGCCTCCAAGTTGCATAACATCTTGCAACATTCCCCTCCCTCTTTGTTGCATGACTTATGCAAAATTTCCTTTGCAGCATTGATCAACATTTACAATTGCATTGCACTCTCTCCTTTTGCGTCCATTCTACTATGCATGATATTCTCTATATATATATATCAACGTAAAGAACGACGCTTGTATAGGAGAACATTCCGCGCAAGATGATGAGGGAGAACGAACAAATGAAAAAATGAGGTAACCACCCGGGAATCGAACCCAGGATCTTCCGATTGCCGGTCAGATATGATAACCACTACACCATGGTCTTCACTCGATCAGAAGTCGTAATTTTCCTGCATACGCGCAGACACCAATGCCCCGAGGGGGGCACCTCCAGCATGCCGCACCTATATATACATTTCAACTGCAAAGAACACGCAGTATAATTAACGTAAAGAACGACGCTTGTATAGGAGAACATTCCTCCCAAGATGAGGAGGGAGAACGAACAAATGAAAAAATGAGGTAACCACCAGGGAATCGAACCCGGGATCTTCCGATTGCCGGTCAGATATGATAACCATTGCACCATGGTCCTCACTCAATCAGAAGTCGTAATTCTCCTACATACACGCAGACACCAATGCCCCGAGGGGGGCACCTCCCGCATGCCGCACCTATATATACATTTCAACTGCAAAGAACACGCAGTATAATTAACGTAAAGAACGACGCTTGTATAGGAAAACATTCCGCGCAAGATGAGGAGGGAGAACGAACAAATGATTCCCAGGTGGTTACCTCATTTTTTCATTGTTCGTTCTCCCTCCTCATCTTGCACGGAATGTTCTCCTATACAAGCGTCGTTCTTTACGTTAATTATACTGCGTGTTCTTTGCAGTTGAATATATATATATATATATATATATATATTAAACAGACAGCCTCGTAGGGACCAGCCAGTCTGATGCTGTTTGGTGTCCTTTATATATATATATATATATATATATATATATATATATATTCTTTTCATGTAACTTTTATTTCAATTTAGACTTCTTACCTGAAGAGGCGTAGATTTCCTCGAAAAGTTTTGTAATTTTTAAAGTTTTATTTTTTATTTTTCATTTGGGATTTTTTGTTTATATATATATATATATATATATATATATATATGAGGAGATTGTAGACCAATGGGCCAAGGAAGTACTCCGGGGTGGATATTAGACAGGAGTCAGGGAGTGCTGGAACTTTCGTTTCTCCTGTCACTGTCCTCTTTAGCTGATATTTTTCCGTGCCTCATCTACCCTGTGAGCAGTCCAGCATGCTCTGAAAGACACACTTCTCCCTCTATTCCTCATTACACATACATGCATCTTACACACTACACAACCTTTTCAAAATTTATATTAAAAAAGATGGTATTACTGAGCCTTGGAGACCTTGTTTTTGGTTCTCTCCGTCTTCTATGGAGGGGTCATTTTTGCGGGCGTTCGCCCTTAGGCCCCTCCTTCCTACATAATATATATATAATATATATATATATATATATATATATATATATATATTAGCCCAAATACCTATTAAAACAGCATGTAGAGAACCGTTATACTTTAACTGTCTTTGCAAGGCAGAACAATATCTTTATCCGTTTACTAAGGAAGGTTTCTCAACCATAACAAAGTTTTCCCTTTGGGGAACATGGACAATGATTGAAATGCAGATTGATCAGGATTCCCGCGAACGATTTAACAATAATATTCATCGTAATAATCCTCTTAAATGTGCCCGTAAATGCAGGAATATAATTATAGTGTGTAGATTAAATTTAATTATATGCGGAACTTCAAAAGAATTGTATATTATTATTGTATATATTGTGTATATACAGTATTGTGTATATTATTAAATCGGAAGACATCAAAATAGTTTTGTGAAGTCTTGGTTTACTCGTATTTCATTTGAAGTAGAGTCTGTGTGGACACACACACACACCACACACATACACACACATTATATATATATATATATATATATATATATATTATAATATATATATATTATATGTAAAGAACGACGCTTGTGTAGAAGAACGTTCCACACAAGATGAGGAGGAAGAACGAACAAATGAAAAATGAGGTTACCACCTGGGAATCGAACCCGGGATCTTCCGATTGCCGGTCAGATATGCTATCCACTACATTAATCGAGGCCCATGGTGTAGTGGATAGCATATCTGACCGGCAATCGGAAGATCCCGGGTTCGATTCCCGGGTGGTAACCTCCTTTTTCATTTGTTCGCTCTTCCTCCTCATCTTGTGCGGAACGTTCTTCTACACAAGCGTCGTTCTTTACATTAATTATACTGTGTGCTGTTTGCAGTTAAAATGTATATATATATGTACGGCATGCGAAGGTGCCCCCTTAGGGCATTGGTTTCTGCTCGTATGTAGGAGACTTACGACATTTGATTAATCGAGGCCCATGGTGTAGTGGATAGCATATCTGACCGGCAATCGGAAGATCCCGGGTTCGATTCCCGGGTGGTAACCTCCTTTTTCATTTGTTCGTTCTTCCTCCTCATCTTGTGCGGAACGTTCTTCTACACAAGCGTCGTTCTTTACATTAATTATATTGTGTGTTGTTTGCAGTTAAAATGTATATATAAAAATATATATATATATGGGATTGAACTCAGAATGGTCCCCTGAAGATTTTTTTGCAGATTGCTGGTGAGGGAAGCTATATTTTTGGGCCCTCTTTGCGAGTGACCCGTTGCCTACGTCGGGGGCTAACATCATGAAAAAAGTAAAAAACGAGTATTTGTCATTTACCATTACTTATTCGGACTAAAGTGGATTTAATTTTCCCAGAAGAGGGTGTCCCAGGAGGAAATGTCAAGAATGCACCATTTGACTCTTTGGGTATTTCTAAGTAGAAAGTATTATATCGACATGTGCCTGATTCCCAACCGTTACCGAGATACAGGCCTCTACATTTGGGTAACTAAAACATAATAAAAAGCCGATCTTAGATAACACTGCCCGACACCAATTTTGCTGATTTAATTCTAACACCTGTTTTTAGGTAACTTTGGTGTGCTGATTTAAAAAATCACCTTAGTTTTTGCCTATCACGTCAGGTTTTCGAGCAATCAAATACGGATATTTTGGAGATATCGCATTTTGGCAGGGTTATGCCCAATTTTTTTTCTTTTCAAAAAATAAGTTTTTACATACTCAGAATCAGCATGGAAAAGTAAACAATTGTGCAGGGAGTGAACTTTAATATACAATGGTAATATTCACACATAAAGTGATTAAAAGTGTTTAAATAAGCAAAAAATGAATCCATATTAAAGCAAGCACGGGACCAGTTTTCTTAACATTGTCTTTTTCTTGTTTTCTTACTTTTCAGTGCTGATAAATTTTCTCTTATAGGACTTCCTAGAATGAGAGATGTCAAGACAATCTCTTTGCAGGCTCCAGCAGTAGTCAGCCATCATAGTATCCCATCTTCCTTGGTATCGTTCTTCCATCACTTTGATATCTTGGTGGAACCTTTCACCTTGTTCTTCATCTTCACTAAAATCACCAAGATTTTCTGGAAATTTATCCAGATGACTGTTGAGATAGTGAACTTTAATGCTCATGTTGCAACCCAACTGCTGAAAGTTTACAAGTAACGTCACTAGCGGAACCGGCTGCTATCACTCCGCCAATGGGAAATCTCTCTCAGATCATGACGTCACGCTCACACCTGGGGAAATCACAGATACCCAAGATTTTAATATGTTGTACATGACCTTTAGATTTAATGCACAGATTTGCGTATTCCACAGATAAAATTTTAACAGCAAAACAGCTGTTAACAGGTCTCAAAAATCATCAATTTTGATAAGCGCCCTTCATGGATCACCCAAAATAGGCATATTGCATTGCACGAAAACCTGATGTGATGGACAAAATCTAAGGTGATGTTTGAAATCAGCACATCAATATTATCCAGAAACAGGTCTTAGAATTAAATCAGCAGCAAAAAATGTTTTTTTTGTTGGGCAGTGATAAAATTCAATGAATTTAATGATACATTGGCAACTGTGCAGATCCTCACATTGTTTATTTACATTATTTATTTAGGTACGTCTTAACACCTGCTCACTGAGTCACGTTTCTTTTCAGGGTGTGCTGTGTACTCTGCAAACGTGGAGGTGCAGTGCTCAAGCAACATTTCAAGCCATGCCGGCAGTTTTCTCGAAAGAAGAATACGCAGACATGTTATTTGTGTATGGGTTTTGCAATGGAAATGCTGTCGCAGCCGTTGCAGAATATCAGCGACGTTATCCAAATCGCCGCACATCAGATCGCCGTACAATACAAAATACGTTTCGATCTTTAAGAGAGACAGGTTCATTACCTAAGCCAAGGAGTGAGCGTCAGCAAATACGAAGAGATGAAGAAGTGTTGGACGCAGTGCAGCGGA
This sequence comes from Bathynomus jamesi, assembly GCA_023014485.1. Taxonomy (NCBI): domain Eukaryota; kingdom Metazoa; phylum Arthropoda; class Malacostraca; order Isopoda; family Cirolanidae; genus Bathynomus; species Bathynomus jamesi. Next base: position 1,651,691 of record JAJOZX010000175.1, read on the forward strand.
GTCCAGGTACGAGTGTCCGGCGAATATCATTGACAACTGGGGTTCCACGCATGCAGGTATGGAGAATTCTACATGACGATGGCTTGTATCCATACCATCTCGAAAGGGTGCAACATCTTTTACCAGCAGATTATGAACAACGCTTGCAATTTTGTAATTGTTTACAAACTAATCGGCAATCATTGAATAACATCCTTTTCACAGATGAAGCAATGTTCACACGGAATGGAATTAACAACACTCGAAATTCGCACACCTGGGCTCACGACAATCCCCATGCTGTAGTTGAAAGTAACTTTCAGAACAGATTTTCTGTTAACGTTTGGTGCGGATTGCTACAAAACTACCTCATTGGGCCACATTTCATTGAGGGCCGCCTAACATCTGTACAATACAGAAATTTTTTAGAACACGTCCTTCCCCTTTTATTTGATGATGTACCTCTTGCATTCAGACAACGGATGTGGATGCAACACGATGGAGCACCACCTCACTACGGCAGGGAGTTTACTACATACTTAAATCAACGGTTTCCGGGAAGGTGGATTAGACGTGGAGGGCCTGTGGCATGGCCCCCTCGTTCGCCTGACTTATCTCCGTTAGATTTTTTTGTCTGGGGGTTCTTGAAGAGTAACGTCTATCAGCGGGGTAAGCCCGAAACTAGGGAGCAGTTGGTTGTACGTATCCAGGATGCATTCATAAACCTCAGAAATGAACTTCCGCGTTTTCCTTGGCAAGACTCGATGGATCGGAGGCTCGCCGCGTGCATTGAAGAAGGAGGGGGTCACTTTGAAACCATTCTGCAATAAGTGCAATAGTGTATTGTATGTTTGTACTTTTTGTAAACCAAAAGTGTCATCAAATATTATCTAAGATCGCCTTTTTATTATGTTTGAATTACCCAAATGTAGAGGCCTGTATCTCGGTAACGGTTGGGAATCAGACCCATATCGATAAATACTTTCTACTTAGAAATACCTAAAGAGTGAAATGGTGCATCCTTGACATTTCCTCCTGGGACACCCTGTATACTAGGGGCACTCAATATATTTTGCCCCATTCTTTTTTCTTAGCTAAATAATAGGCCATGCAGCTGAAATGTCTTTTGGGCCATAAGTTTGAACTTTCAGCGCTTTACATAACCGGATTTTTCCAGTTTGAACCTCCCATCCTTGTAGAAAACCGCTTTCAAACGCCCTTGTATAAAACCGATAGTTAATGCAGTTTCGAAAATGGCGTCTCACAGTGATGTGCGTCGTAAACAGAGAGTTGTTATCGAGTTCTTAAACGCAGAGAAGGAAACAGTTGAAAATATTCACAAACGTCTACATTTACGGAGATGCTGTTGTTGATTGAAGCACAGTTGGACGATGGTCTAAACGTGTGAGATCATCGGAGAGAGGGAGAGCCAGCCTCGATGATGAGCCACGCAGCTGTCGCCCGGCATCGGCTGTGACATTTCACACTGTGCAACCAGTGCCGTATTAAGGATTTTGGGACCTGGGGCCAAAATATTCTTGGAGTCTCTCAACAAGACAAATCTTCGAGTCATGTAAATTAATAAAACCATTTATTTCTAAATCAAATAATGCAAGTTTTACACAAATATCAAGCTGCTACAATTACACCAAACCAATTACACAACTACAAACAAGTCCACTACTAATCTACCAAAGTTGGTCACAAAATCATCCACCACCAGTATACAAAAGTTTTTGAACGCCTTCATATCACTAAATTTGCCAATCACAAGCTCAGTATTTAAATTCTGCAAAATATTCTTTTCTGTGCATAACAATGCCAGACTTTGCAATTTCTTTTAGGTTAGCATTTGACGTTTAACATTTTTAATCATGTTGAAGTGAGAAAAAGAACGCTCCGCAGTTGCATTTGACATCATCAAACACGAATAAATGCGATAAGCAATGAAAGCATTTGGAAAAACAGCCCTCAATTTGTGAATTTTCTGTAGTACTCCTAATGGGCGAGTGTCAGCTAAAATGATTTGTTTGTTAAAAAGTACAAAATGCTGAAACTCAAATGGGAAGTTGTCCTCAAAATCATTTGGGTAATGGACTAGCAAGATTTTTTGTTGCTTTTGATGCTTCCTCTGAAGTTAGTTGAGAGATATTGTTGGGCATTCCAAATTTATCATTGATATCATTATAAACATTGGCCCCTAAAACAGCTGGGCCCTGGGGCATGAACCCCCCCTGGCCCCCCCTTAATACGCCACTGTGTGCAACGTGCTAACAGCATCATTCGATCAAATCGGCGCGTCACATACAAGGAGCTATCACTGGAGCTAGGAATTAGTGAAGGAAGTGTGAATACGATAATTCAGCAACTGGGATACTCAAAAGTGTGTTCACGGTTTGTTCCATGCCAACTGACTGAAGATCACAAAGCCTAAAGAAAAGAAATTGCTTCCGAGTCGTTGGTTCGATACGAGACAGAAGGGGATGACTTCCTTTCACGATTTGTGACTGAGGATGAGACTTTGGTACACCACTTTGAACCTGAAACAAAACGCCAATTCATGGAGTGGCATCACGCAGACCCCACCAGGGCCGGATTAAGGCTGTGAGGGACCTAAGGCTAATATGAGGAAGGGCCTATATATGAACTCCATGTATTGTATATAATTCATAAAATTTTCAAACAAATAGAAATGTATACAGTACTTATCCAAATTTAACAACTAACAAAAATCAAAGCTATGTACTGTACATTAAACCCCCCCCTGGCAAAAACAGCATGCAATTCAAATAGAGAATTTATTCCTTCCTGGCTCTGAAATGTGATCTCAAACAAAACATCCCCCTTTCTCAGTGGCGTAGCTAAAGGGGGAGCCGGGGGGGTGCGATCGCCCCACACCAAGCCTCAGAAAGGATTTTGTCGAAAATTTTTTCCCTCTTTCGGAAAATTTGATGTGTGAGTGCGTCTGTCTGTCGTTTGTTTGTGTGACCATAAATTCTTCCCACACTTAGTACGTTAAATAATGGAAAAGTAAGGTAATGGTCTCCTTTTCAATTTTAACTCTGATTAAGTTCTTTTTTTTCTTATTCCTTATTTTCCAAAATTTGAATAACACTTCCTTTGTCTTTTCTTTTTCACCTGTATTTGTACGTAAAAGAAGAGCTCCAATTAATTTGTACGTGTTTTCATTATATGGTTGTTGTAGCCACATTTTTTTTTCATTCTGTTATGGTGGGCAGTATAATATATAATGTTGCAAATTTTCTGGTCCATTGTTACACAGAGTGCATTGTATGTTTTCCCTTGTGAATCATTTTCTTTCATTTAATGGTAGTGTATTCTGCTTTTGTATTGCATTACTGAATACTGATGCGGGTGTGTTATCATATATGTGTTCCTCGTACTTAATACTGTAGATTCTTTGTATTGCCTGTAAACTGTTATGCTTGATGATGAGATAGATGATTGATAAACGGTATCTTTGTCACGCCCGTTTGTCGGAAAGTTTAACCCTTTGAAGCCAATCATACAAAAATGGATGAAAATCGTACATACATATCGAAAATAATACACCATCAGATATAATGACATAAAAAACGCTCTTAACTAAAACTAAAAAAACTCTTATTTTCTACCTCTGAAGATATATTTATGCAGTTAAATATGATATTACTTTACCAACCTTGTGACAAAGATTTAGGGGTTTATGATACAAAAATTAGGGCCTAAGGCTACAGCCTTATTAGCCTAAGGGTTAATCCGGCCCTGGACCCCACGCAAGAAAAAGTTCAAAATGGCTCCCTCTGCAGGAATGGTTATGGCCACCTTCTTCTGGGACATGAAAGGGGTGATTCTGGTGGACATTATGAAGAAAGGACAAACAATCAACTTAGAGGCATATATTGCTACCCTACAGAGACTCCAGAGACGTATAAAGCGAGTTCGACCAGAGAGAAAACTGGAAGACGTCATTCTTTTGCACGATCGTGCAAGACCACACAACAGTTTGCAAACAAGAGAGGCCATCACAAAAATGCACTTGACTGTGCTATCCCACTCTCCCTACAGCCCGGATCTGGCACCTTTAGACTTCCATTTGTTTGTGCCAATGAAGGATGCTATTGGTGGAAGAAAGTTTCAGAGTGACGATGAGGTTGTTGAGGAGGTTAAGAGGTGGCTCCAGCGGAACCCAGCGGACTTTTACCAGCAAAGAATAAAAGCCCTTGTTTGGAGGTGGAGGAAAGCCGTAGAAAAGGATGGAGACTATGTGGAAAAATAAAAACTTGTAAAAAAGTTATGTAACTACTTGTGTACAAAATTTCTGGAACTTACAAGGAAACTTGGAAAGAAAAAAAAAGGTAGGACAAAATATATTGAGTGGCCCTCGTATATATATATATATATATATATATAGAGAGAGAGAGAGGGAGAGAGAGAGAGAGAGAGAGAGAGAGAGAGAGAGAGAGTGGCTTGTATAATTACTTGGATCACCTACATATTTGACGTGGAATGAGATTTAGAAAAGGCTTTCAAAGGATTAAGCTAAGACGTTTATGGGTATTTGCCTTTTTGCGATATGTCTAGACACACGTAGTCCCAGAGGAATGATTGTTATCAAGAATTGCTACCTTCTCTGGGATTTATCAAAAAAATAGAAAAATCTGGGGGTGGTCCAAGTAATTTTAGAAGCCACTGTATATTACATAGATGTAATATATACTGACTTTGCTAAAGCCTTCGATGAATGTGACCATGGAATTATAGCACATAAACTTAAGAATACAGGAATTATTGGAAAGCTAGGAAGATGGATATTTAATTTCTTGACGCAGAGAACACAAAAAGTGGTGGTAAATGGAGTCAAATCGGAAGTCTCGGAAGTAGAGAGCTCTGTCCCACAAGGAACAGTACTAGCTCCCTTGCTGTTCATAATAATGATTGCAGAAACTGATGCAGATATCAATAACAGTACTGCATCATGTTTCGCGGATAACACAAAGATATGCAAGGAAATATTGAACGAAGGTGACATAGAAAAATTACAAAACAACATTGAAACATTATTCCACTGGGCAGAAGACAACAATATGAAGTTCAACGAAGAAAAATTCCAACTTCTAAGATATGGTAATAACAAGGAGCTACAGAATAAAAGGTACATAATTCTGCAAGCCAAACAGATAACCCCAAATCCACAAGTCAGGGATCTTGGAGTAATAATGTCGTCGGATGCAGAATTCAGAGAGCACTATAACATCAAAATCACAACGGCTAGAAAAATAATGGGAATCATATGGAGGAGCTTCCGCAGCAGAAAAGCAAATATCATGCTCAAATTATGGAAGAGTCTAGTCCTACCAATAACTGAGTATTGCTCAGTACTCACAACCCCATGCAGAAAACGAGACATTGCGAACACTGAAGCTATACAAAGAACTTTTACGTCTAAGATAGAGGAAACGGAAGGTGAAAATTACTGGTCTCGACTACAATCCCTGAAACTCTACTCTCTCGAAAGAAGACGCGAGCGGTACACGATAATATACATATGGAAAATACTTGAGGGCTCAGTCCCTAACCTTAGAAATGAAATAGAAACAAACTGGAATGAGAGGAGAAGCAGATTTTGTACGGTCCCAGCTGCGGTGGGACAAGGGGCCATGAAAACGAGGATGAAAAATACCCTCAGAATACGAAGCCCAAAGCTTTTCAATATCCTACCAAAAGAAGTGAGGAATCTCCAGCACACCGACCTGAATAACTTCAGGAACCAGCTGGACAGATTCCTGCGCAAAGTCCCTGACCAGTAAATGCGTGGCTGGCTACGAGGG